>CM060308.1:30647503-30650003 GCA_030674185.1 Monoplex corrugatus
TTGTAGTTTATTGGTATTTTTGTACAAAGGTGTGATAACGGGAGTTAACATAGACAAAGACCTGTCAAAGGAAAGTTTATTGATATATATTACAAAGGCGTGACAAGAGGGATAATATTAAGATGACTGTACAAAGGCAAGATAAAGAGGAGTTTAGTAACATATATGTACAAAGGCAAGGCAAAGGGAGGTTTTTTGATATAGAAGAATAGATAGATAAATAAATAGATAGATGGGTAGATGGATTGATAGATAGATAGATAGATAGATAGATAGATAGATAGATTGATAGATAGGTATAGATAGATAGATAGATAGATAGATAGATAGATACGTACAAAGAATTGACAAACGGGAGTTTTATTAATGTTCTCGTAGGTTACGTGTGCGAAGGCGTGACAAAAGGGAGTTTATTGTTATGGCTTGATTCTCTTAATAGCCCTCGATTTGTCAACTTCTCGGTTTCCTGAAGGCGTAGGAAGCGTCTGGCGACAATCTTGTTGGGTGTGTGTTTTGGGGTGAAGGCGAAGGTGAGAGGGGGACGGTGGTGATGTTGTGTGTTAAATATGGAGAAGGTTACGGGAATCACAGAAGCGGGGGTGGGGATGGGGTGGGGTGGGGGAGCAGAAGGAAGACGGGAGCTGTTTGGACAGTGAGTAGGTGGGTCAGTCGTGGCGCCAGCCGACCCTCCCAGTCTGTCGTCTGTTCTCTGTGTGTTGTCACACGTATACCCCCCCCCCCCACTCTCTTCGTCCCTCCCCTCCCTCCCTCCTTCCCTCCCTCATTCTTTTTCCTTCCTCTCGTCGCTTTAAACGCTTCACATGTGTAGACATCTAATAGTCTGCTCCTGTATTTTTAGAATAGTGGGGGTTTCCAGCCCAGCTCGAGTCTGGCAGAGCGTTGTGTGAGAGTGTGAGTGTGTATGTGAGAGAGAGAGAGAGTGAGAGAGAGAAGAGTAAGGGTAATTTTCGTTTCATCCGACTGAAACTGCGTTTCATCTTTTGCGCCGCGCCGCAAGTGTAAATGACAGGGATTTGTGTGAGTTTTAAACATGTGGACTGACTGAATCGTCGAGTACGTCGTTTAGTTGAAACGGAGAACTGAATGTCTTGAATTAGAGAATTAAACGGTCCGTTTACTTTGCCGGTGTTCTAACTGCTCATGTGTTGCTCAGAAAGCGTGCTAGTCTAGTTCTTTTTCGATTTTCGAAGTGTGTGTGGAAAAAAAAGAGGTGTATGTACTTTATTCAAAGAGAGAGTTGTGATCGTTAACGCGTTAGACTAGATCTTGCCTCCAGCTAAACTGTTTGTGGCAATGTGGAAGCTATTTTCAGCGCTTGATGTATGACTTCAATGAAATCGTGAACAGCAAGTATGCATAATTATCAGTGAACCTGTGAAAAATGGTGATTTGTCTCTAAGTACCAGACCACCTCGAGCGCTTGTCCTCGGAAATTATTCATTTGGTGAGTTGAAAGTGCCCCGAACGACCATCTCAGCATCAGTATTGACTTTTACTTCTTCGTTTAGTGAGCAATGCGTTGTGTCGTTGCTAGTTTATCATCTTGTAACGCAAACAGTCGGACAGTTGCAAATCTGTCGGCAAAATAAGATGTCAGCTGCATGATGACTGGAATCAGTTCTTGCTTCACATTCAGTCACTTGAATGGAACATGGAGTATTCTTTTTTTCTTCTTTTTCTTTTTATCTTATGGCTTTGAGTGACAAAAACTCTTAACCCGGCTCAGTAAAGAGGCTTATCTTATACTTTATCAAATCTGCATTTCTCACAGAAAGGATTGATGAAAGAATTAACATGTGGCTATTTACATGATTGGTTTTGAATTGGCACAGTAATTGCAGAACTTATAAAGAGTGGCCAGTAACATCTGAGTAGATTAAGCACAATGTTTTGACTTGCTGGCGTTGCATTGTGGTTGGCTGGTTTTCTTTTGATACGTGACTGTGTCATGGTTGATTCGCAGTGATGGCAATTTTGTAAAATTTGGCTGGTAACATCTGCACTAGACAATTTGGCACAGTGTTTTGTTTTGTGTTACTGACGTATATTTCAGTGAAATTGGCTTTTTTTTTTACAAGGATTTAACATATGTATATATATTTGTGAAACTGGCATAATGTTTTGACTTGTGTGCACATCTATTTGAGTGAATTTGGCACAGTGTTTTGATTTGGGTTTTAACATCTATTTTAGTTAATTTGATACGGTGTTTTGACTTGTGTTTAAAATCAGTTTTATTGAATTTGGTGTAGTAGTGTCTTGACTGAAGCTGTTACTCGTTGCACAGTACTTTTACCTGTGATTGTTTCATCAGGTCTTGAGAATTGGCCATACTGTCTGTGAGCTGACTGCGTTTCAACTTGTGATAGTGTGGTAATATCAAACCTTGAGAACTTGGCACGGTGGGCTGACAGTGTTTTAAGTCTTTGGCGGCTGTTGTATTGTGGACTTTTCTGAACAAAGGGATATCTTTGGACTC
>CM060308.1:30655003-30662503 GCA_030674185.1 Monoplex corrugatus
AGGGTAGAGATTTACCCGATATCCCTAGGTAAAGGGTAGAGATTTACCTGATGTCCCTAGGTAAAGGGTAGAGATTTACCTGATATGCCTAGGTAAAGGTAGAGATTTTCCTGATGTCCCTAGGTAAAGGGTAGAGATTTACCTGATATGCCTAGGTAAAGGGTAGAGATTTACCTGATGTCCCTAGGTAAAGGGTAGAGATTTTCCCGATCTCTTAGGTAAAGTTAGAGATTTTCCCGATCTCATTAGGTAAAGAGTAGAGATTTTCCCGATCTCATTACGTAAAGGATAGAGATTTTCCTGATCTCATTCGGTAAAGAGTAGAGATTTTCCCGATCTCATTAGGTAAAGAGTAGAGATTTTCCCGATCTCATTAGGTAAAGAGTAGAGATTTTACTGATCTCATTAGGTAAAGAGTAGAGATTTCCCGATCTCATTAGGTAAAGAGTAGAATTTTCCTGATCTCATTAGGTAAAGAGTAGAGATTTTCCCGATCTCATTAGGAAAACGTAGAGATTTTCCCGATCTCATTACGTAAAGGGTTAAGATTTTTCTGATCTCATCGGTAAAGAGTAGAGATTTTTCCGATCTCATTACGTAAAGGGTAGAGATTTTTCTGATCTCATTCGGTAAAGAGTAGAGATTTTCCCGATCTCATTACATAAAGGGTAGAGATTTTTCTGATCTCATTCGGTAAAGAGTAGAGATTTTCCGATCTCATTAAGTAAAGGTAGAGATTTTCCCGATCTCATTCGGTAAAGAGGAGATATTTTCCCGATCTCATTAGGTAAAGAGTAGAGATTTTCCCGATCTCGTTAGGTAAAAGTAGATATTTTCCTGATCTCATTAGGTAAAGGGTAGAGATTTTCCCGATCTCATTAGGTAAAGAGTAGAGATTTTCCCGATCTCATTAGGTAAAGAGTAGAGATTTTCCTGATCTCATTCGGTAAAGAGTAGAGATTTTCCCGATCTCATTAGGTAAAGAGTAGATATTTTCCTGATCTCATTAGGTAAAGAGTAGAGATTTTCCCATCTCATTAGGAAAAGAGTAGAGATTTTCCCGATCTCATTACGTAAAGGGTAGAGATTTTTCTGATCTCATTCGGTAAAGAGTAGAGATTTTTCCGATCTCATTACGTAAAGGGTAGAGATTTTTCTGATCTCATTCGGTAAAGAGTAGAGATTTTCCCGATCTCATTACGTAAAGGGTAGAGATTTTTCTGATCTCATTCGGTAAAGAGTAGAGATTTTCCCGATCTCATTAGGTAAAGAGTAGATATTTTCCCGATCTCTTTAGGTAAAGTTAGAGATTTTCCCGATCTCATTAGGTAAAGAGTAGAGATTTTCCCGATCTCATTACGTAAAGGATAGAGATTTTCCTGATCTCATTCGGTAAAGAGTAGAGATTTTCCCGATCTCATTAGGTAAAGAGTAGAATTTTCCCGATCTCTTTAGGTAAAGTTAGAGATTTTCCCGATCTCATTAGGTAAAGAGTAGAGATTTTCCCGATCTCATTACGTAAAGGATAGAGATTTTCCTGATCTCATTCGGTAAAGAGTAGAGATTTTCCCGATCTCATTAGGTAAAGAGTAGAGATTTTCCCGATCTGATTAGATAAAGGGTAGAGATTTTCCCGATCTCATTAGGTAGAGAGTAGAGATTTTCCCGATCTCATTAGGTTAAGTTAGAGATTTTCCCGATCTGATTAGATAAAGGGTAGAGATTTTCCCGATCTCATTAGGTAAGAGTAGAGATTTTCCCGATCTCATTAGGTTAAGTTAGAGATGTTCCCGATCTCATTAGGTAAAGAGTAGAATTTTCCCGATCTCATTAGGTAAAGTTAGAGATTTTCCCGATCTCATTAGGTAAAGAGTAGAGATTTTCCCGATCTCATTACGTAAAGGATAGAGATTTTCCTGATCTCATTCGGTAAAGAGTAGAGATTTTCCCGATCTCATTAGGTAAAGAGTAGAGATTTTCCCGATCTGATTAGATAAAGGGTAGAGATTTTCCCGATCTCATTAGGTAAAGGGTAGAGATTTTTCCGATCTCATTAGGTAAAGGGTAGAGATTTTCCCGATCTCATTAGGTAAAGAGTAGAGATTTTCCCGATCTCATTAGGTAAAGGGTAGAGATTTTCCCGATCTCATTAGGTAAAGGTAGAGATTTTCCCGATCTCATTAGGTAAAGAGTAGAGATTTTCCAGATCTCATTAGGTAAAGGGTAGAGATTTTCCCGATCTCATTAGGTAAAGAGTAGAGATTTTCCAGATCTCATTAGGTAAAGAGTAGAAATTTTCCAGATCTCATTAGGTAAAGGGTAGAGATTTCCCAATCTCATTAGGTAAAGAGTAGAGATTTTCCTGATCTCATTAGGTAAAGGGTAAAGATTTTCCCGATCTCCTTTGGTAAAGGGAGAGATTTTCCTGATCTCATCAGGTAATGGGAGAGATGTTCCTGATATCCGTAGGTAAAGGAGAGATTTTCTCGATCTCATTAGGTACACGGAAGAGATTTTCCCGATCTCATTAGGTAAAGGGAAGAGATTTTCCCAATCTCCCTTTGTAAGGTTAGAGATTTTCTTGATCTTCCTTGGTAAAGGGTAGAGATTTTCCCGATCCACGTAGGTAAAGGTTAGAGATTTTCCCGATCTCTCTTTGGTAAAGGGTAGAGATTTTCCCGATTTCCTAGGGTAAAGGTTGGAGATTTCCCCGATCTCCCTAGGCGAAGGGTAGAGATTTTCCCGATTTCCCAAGGTAAAGGGTAGAAATTTTTCCCCGATCTCCCTAGGTAAAGGTTAGAGATATTCCCGATATCTCTAGGTAAAATCTCAAATTCCCGATCTCTCTACGTAAAGATTAGAGATTTTCACGATATCTCTAGGTAAAGGGTAGAGATTTTCACGATATCTCTAGGTAAAGGGTAGAGATTTTCACGATATCTCTAGGTAAAGGGTAGAGATTTTCCCGATCTCTTTATGTAAAGGGTAGAGATTTTCACGATCTCTTTATGTAAAGGGTAGAGATTTTCCCGATCTCTTTGTGTAAAGGGTAGAGATTTTCACGATCTCTCTGGGTAAAGGGGTAGGGATTCCCACCTTCTGGAAGTTCTGTGCTAGAAATGTCCTCTGATCTGTCTCTCTCTCTTTGTTTCTGCCTTGCTCGTTTGCTTTCTGTCATCTCTACATTTCTCGTGTTCCGCCTTGCTGGCCCATTCACCTGTATTTTTCCGTAATGCCTTACATATTATCTATTGGGATTGATAATTGGGTACCTGTGTGGATTGCCGTCTTGGCTCTAAGCAAATGTTAGGTGGAGAAACAATTTTATGTAACGTATGCCAGTTTACATATATATGTTTTAATGTTCTCTCTAGGGATAAACTGGGCGGAATGATCAACGCCAAGGGGCACATCCTTAGATTAAATGCGCGAATGCATCGATATGTGTACTTAATTTTCTTTTCTAGTTTTTTGTTTTTTTGTTTTCAGGATGAACGAGGTGTTGTATGTGTTTTGAGATGGTTATTGCCCCGATGAGGCTGCGAGCAGTCGTCTGGCTTTCGACAATAATAGTGATAATGATAAAGAACAGTTTTCAGTATACATGGCACAAAACGTGTCACAGCCCTGGTACAGTATCCCGTAGCGGTCAGCAGGACTGTAAACAACACAAATCAAATCTAATCGCACGGAATTTTGAGAAAGAGCGCAGTATGGGAAATTATCAGTATGGCTAGACTGTCTTGTGAAAATTTTGTATTCGCCGATGTCATTCATGCACAGATGGTATTAATTATACTCTCGCCATTTTTTTTTTTTTTTTTCGTTTTCACTGGCATAACCCTTTGACTTCCGCACCCTGTCCATCAACATCCTACATTGTCTACCATGTTAGCGAAGCAAAAACTTAACCCTTTGACCCCCTCACCCTATCCACCAGCTTCCTGCAAGCAGGAATCTGGTGGATAGAGTGAGGGAGTTAAAAGGTTAAGTTTTTGCAGTTGGTGGATAGGGTGAGGGAGTTAAAAGGTTGTTTTTGCAGTTGGTGGATAGGGTGCAGGAGTCAAAGGGTTAGCATACAGCATAGTCATACCGCACGTGGCAAATCCTCAACTGTCAATGAAGAGAAACTGTGAGATGTCGCGGACAGGCACGAAAACAGAACTGGTTTCTCTCTCTGTGTCTCTCTCTGTGCCTCTGTCTCTGTCTCTCTCTCCCTCTCTTTGTCTCTCTTTCTCTCCCTCCCCCTGTCTCTGTCTGTCTGTCTGTCTCTCCCCTCTGTGTCTTTCTGTCTTTCTCTCTCTCCCCCTGTCTCTCTGTCTGTCTCTCTCCCTCTCTGTATCTCTCTCTCTTTGTCTCTCTCTCTCTCCCTCCCCCTGTCTCTCTCTCTCTGTCTGTCTGTCTCTCCCTCTCTGTATCTCTCTTTCTCTATCTCCCCCTGTCTCTCTCTCTCCCTGTCTGTATCTCTCTGTCTCCCCCCTCTCTGTATCTCTCTCTCTCTCCCTCCTCTCTCTCTGTGTATCTGTTTCTCTCTGTCTTTCTCTCTCTCTCTCTCTCTCTCTCTCTCTCTCTCTCTCTCTCTCTCTCTCTCTCTCTCTCTCTCTCTCTCCCCCTCTCTCTGTTTTTTTTTTTCATTTTATATATAGCTTGACAGTTTTGTTGTTTACTGTCTCCCTCGCTGGGACTCGTCCGGCCGTCCGTTCTTTTGAAAGGTCTTACTCGTTTTATGTACGTTATCTCCATACGCATCTTGTTAATTGTGATGGTGGTGCTAGACCCGTCTTGTTTTAAGTGTTGTCTTTATTAACATTCATAATTATTCATAGATTATATAAGACGGATGTACTTTTTGTCTCCGTCTCCCTTCCCCCCCACTCGTCTTTTCTTTTTTTTTCTTTTTTTTTTCTTTTTTTTTTTGTTCCAGTTCCATATCGACTGGCATTCATATTCATGCTGAAAGAAGGGGGTTGGGGGAAGGGGGGGTGAGGATGGGAGGGAAAGCCCAGCTTGTCATCGAACAGAAGCAGTTCTGTTCGTGTTGCGTGGCGTCACGAGAGGGGCGCGCGCGCTGTGTCACGGCATAATCTGTTGATGATTCACTCCCTTGACTGCCCGTCACGCCGTCAGTCTGTGAGGGCCGCCGCCATTACCATGATGGATGACGGACGGGGGGGGGGGGGGGGGGGGGATGTGTGAGCAGGACAGCGACGGGAGAGACCCAGCAGTGTTAAAAGACAACCAGCCAAGCCAAAGTGTCGTCACCTTGCCACTAGAACAAAACGTAGAAAAACCTTCTTTTAAGCAGAAGAGTGGCAGAATGGTTCAGACGTTCGCCTCCCATAACTAAACTCGAGGTTCCAGGGTTCGCTTCCCGTAGAGGCCTCGACTTTTCTCCTCAGTTTGACCGCAAAAATCGAACTGAACGTCTAGTCCTTCGGAAGGGGACGAAAAACGAGTCGGACCCGTGTGCCTTCTGGCTACGCACGCTAAAGATGCCATGGCAGTTGAAAATCGTGAAGACTAGGGCATTGCCCGGCTGCCTAGGTAAAAAACATTGGAGAGACAGGTTGATTTCCCAGGTCCCATCCTTTGAAGACCAGTTAGCCTTCTTGCCTTTCTGAAGTCTTGGTTAATATGAATATGAATTTGAAGGGAGGGAGAAAGGATGGGCGCCGCCCTCGTAGTGCTGGCCCCGGGAAAAGTTGGTCTTTGCCACCTCACTCCTCTACTATCTAGGTAGTACCCCAGGACCTGGCCAGCTCATGGGTTTATGTGCAGGCTTAAGGCTTGTGCCGTGATCGTTCTGGATCTTCTCCATCACATGGCACCTGTGACGTTAGTGGATATGGAATTCATTCCGAGCGCGGAGACCTCATCTTGAGAAATTGAAACTGAAACAGTAGAAAAACCGTGGAATGTGGCGAGAACTTGTCGGAGAAGTACCACCAGCGCGTTTGGCGGGTCCTCCAGGGTTTTTGAGACATTTGTGGACATTTGTGTGATGAAAGCAAATGTTTTTAACCCCGTGACTCCTGCATTCTGTCCACCAGTATCCCGGATCATCAACTATGCTAGCAAAGCAAAACTTAATCCTTTGACATCGTCATCCTATCCACCAATTTGCTGGATAGGGTTAGGGAGTCAAAGGGTTAAAAAAAAAATTTCAGTTTTGGGTAGTGTGCGAGAGTCAAAGGGTTAATGTGGGTACAACAACTCTGGGAAGACTTGCAGTATTAAAACCCTGTCATCCACACTAATTCACCTATGGATTTTGCTCTCAGATCCCCCCCATCCCTAATTACTTTAAGATTAGTCCTCAGAAAATGTTTTTCGTTTCTGCAGAAAGGTAAACGTGATAAAATCAACAGAAACACTACTAAAAAAAATCATACAAACTCAGATGTAAACATACTGTAATAGTAAGAAACTCTGGGAAGAGCCGGACTGGAGAAGGTCCTCTGAAGAGAAACCCCCGTCAAGCGAGTGTTTCGACCCTTAACACCTGACATTCTAAGGAGGCCGGGCCGCAATCAGGTTATGACTCCTGGATGCCCCTCTGCTCTTGGGGCCATTTTTACTTCTTTTTTTTTTATTTTCAAATTTGTCCTCTTTTGGGGCAATCGAACCTTCGCATCTTAGATGATCAGGTTCCTCGAAGCAAAGTCATTCTTGTGACGGATGTTTAACCACTCAGCTATCGGTCACCTGCGACATACGGGGGAATTTTAAGCCTTATGAAGTTCACTTTTGTTCCTCCTGGTCCAGATCCAGCTGAAGCTTTTTACCGCCGCTTCTGCCATTGCCTTTAGGGCTCTGGTCCTCTCCCCGAAATCGAAAACTGTTTCCTATTAAGAAATTCATTACAGCCCTAAAACTGATCTGGTTGAGAAAGTTTAAAACTATAGAACACAAACCAGAAGAACAAGAAAATCAATTCCATCTCTTACCCACTGGACGAGGCGGCAGGGAAGTTTTTAGTCCCGTTTTTATTATTCATTGTTTGGTGTCTGTGATTTGTCTGTGACCGTGCGTTCGCGCTTGACAAAGGCTAGTTGGCCGAAAATTTGCGCTTGTTTTGTTTTGTCTTGTTGAAGATGCGCTTACATTGATTTTCTTGTTCTTCTGGTTTGTGTTTGCTTGGGCGCAGGCAGTCATTCTTGTTTTGGATCTTATAGAACACAAATGAAAAAAAAACCCAACTTTTTATGAATTCCACCCTTTATTCGAAATGAAATAATAAACTACAACTTGAGCTATGGGTTTCAAGTTGATTAAATCACGCTTCTTTGAAAAGGTCGCCGGCAAGGACTTGAAATGGGATTGGCAAGAAGGGACCTGTGAAGCGCTAAGTAAGCTGACACCATCAGAACGACTGGAAGATTAAAAATGGGCAGCGAACAGGTCAGTCTTTATCTTGCGGGCTGGGACTGAACTCGAGACATCAGATATAAAGACCCGAGCAGTCCGGAGGGTAAGCCACGGGCATCCGTGCCATACGTC
>CM060308.1:30667503-30682503 GCA_030674185.1 Monoplex corrugatus
TTGGGATATACACTAAACTAATGCCTGTTGCAGAGGTTTGCAGGTTTGGAGGCTTTTAACACATCTTGAAAAAAACGAGTGGAATATGAGACAGAGAGGGAGGGAGAGAGAGACAGACAGACAGACGGACGGACAGACAGACAGACGGACAGACAGACAGAGACAGACACAGAGAGAGACTGACTGACTGACTGGCTAACTGATGAACTGACTGACTGACTGACTGACTGGCTGGCTGACTGACTACCTGACTGACTTATCGAGAGGAAGAAGAAGAAAACGAGGGACAGCGTGTGTGTGTATGTGTGTGTGTGTGTGTGTGTGTGTGTGTGTGTGTGTGTGTGTGTGTGTGTGTGTGTTGTGTGTGTGCATGCACGTGTATATGTGAGCGTGGGCGCGTGTGTGTGTGCATGCACGTGTATATGTGAGCGTGGGCGCGTGTGCATGTGTCTGCTTGTTTCTGTCGATACATTTGTCTTGTGTTTGTGTGTTAGTGAGAGATAAACTGCTGTGGGAGTTTGGGCAAACAGGTAGGAGATAGGATAACGAGAGAGAGGAAACAGAAAAAAGAGAGAGAGGAGGCTGAGAGTATTGAGCGTTGGTGACAGAGGGAGGGAAGGGCGAGAGAGAGAGAGGGGGGGGGGGAGAGAGAGAGAACTTGTTTATTCGTGTCTTAGTGCGCGCATGCGAGCGAGACGGAAACACAGACGAACACACACACACAAGACGAACACACACACACACACACACACACACACACACACACACAAACACACACACACACACACACTCACTCTCCTCTCTGTCTCTCTTTTTCTCTCTCTCTCTCTGCCTCTCTCTAAACATACACACACAAACACACACAATACACACACACGCATGCACACAACAGACACAACACACCACACACACACACACACACACACACACACACACACACACACACATATACACATATATATATATATATATATACACACACACACAACACACACACATATATCCACTCACACTACACAACATACACACACACATACGCACACACAACACACACACAACACACACACACACACACACACACACACACACACATACACTCTCACTCCCTCACACACACACACACACACACACACACACATACTCACCCACACCCTGCACACACACACACACACACACACACACTCACCCCACCTCCACCCACCCCACACACACACTCACCCTAAGAGGACCACCCAGAGTCCCCTTAGCTGATTCAGTGGCTGGGTGGCTATGATCACCATTATTCGTGCCGGGCAGTAAAAAAAGCGGAGAGGCAGCTATTGTGCGAGGGAGGGTCGGGGACATAAACGGAGATTATCAGATTCCGCCAAAAGCGCTTAAGGCTTCGTTGCGAAGCGGTTTTCCAGGGGTGGATAAAAAAAAAAAAAACTGACTTGCAGTGCTCTCCCTTCCCTCTCTTTTGCCTTTTGGAGACAGTATTCAGTTTTTATTCGCCAGTGTATCTCGGTCTTTGTCAGGATACGATGTATTCTGACCCCGGTGTTAATCTATGAAGAACACACACACACACACACGCGCGCGCGCACACACCAACACACACCACACCATACATGCATGCACGCAAACGCATCCGCACACATGCACATGCACGCGCGCGTGCGTTGGTGCGTATACACTGCCCCCCCCCATTTTTTTTTTTTTTTGTCTCTCTGTTTGTGTGTCTCTGTCTGTGTGCATGTCTGTCTGTGTCAGTCTTTGTTTGTCTCAATTGTTTTTCAGATGAAAAAATATTATAACGAAATTGGCTGAATATCTGTATCTGTCGTTTAAAATCTGTAACTAGCAGTTAATAACTTAAACTGTTTATATTAAGTAGAAGAACCACACACTGCTAATTTACAACTCTATCCTATCCTATCCATATAATAATATAATATATTATATATATATATATAAAATTAATATATAAATAATTGTATACTATCTATATATATATATATATATATATATAATATATATATATATATAATATATATCATATCATCATCATCATCATCATCATCATCATCATCAGGTGCCCTGCCGCATGGCGTTGGCGATCATGGATTTCCATCTGTCTCTGTCTCTTGTTGCCCCAAGCATCTCTTCCACCCTTATCGTCTTCAGCCACTCCGCAAGTCCGTCTAGCATTTTCTCCCTGGGTCTTCTGGTGCTCTTTTTCCCTCCAGCTTTCCCGTTGTGACCAGGTGCTCCAAATCCCCTTCCTCATAAAATGGCCTATAAATGTTGCTTGTCTTTTCCTAGTCTTCCTTATGAGTGATCTACTTGTGTCTGTCTCCATCAAGACTGTCTCGTTTGTTTTCTTTGCTTTCCATGGAATTCTCAACATTCTTCTTAGAAACCACATCTCGACTGCCTCAATCTTGCTCTGGCTTTGCTTGCTGACTGTCCACGCCTCACATCCGTACAACAGTATTGGTTCTATATAACATTCAAGGACTCTCTTCCTGATATTAATCGATAGGCATTTGTTGGTAAGAATGCTTTGTCATCTTCTTGAATGCTGTTTTGGCTTGGCCGATTCTGCCGGCTATTTCCGATGTGCATCTGCCGTCTGATGAAATGACCTTTCCCAGGTATTTGAACGTATTAACCTGTGTCAAGGTTGTGCCATTTGCTGTTATTTTGCATGAGAGGATTTCATGCTTTTTATGATCACCATGACTTCAGTTTCCCTGCTGTTTAGTTCCAACCCCTTATCTTTGCTTGCTATTTCTAGTATATTCACAAGTTTGTAGTCCTTTCATTTTCTGCAATTAGTACGGTATCATCTGCGTATCAAATGTAGTTTATCATTTTTCCTCCAACCTTTAATCCCAGGGTCTTCCTCTAGGTTTCTCATGTTCTCGCTGTAAAGTGAAAACAGATCTTTCTTTCTTTCTTTTCTTTTCTTTTTGTTGTTGTTGTCGTTGTTGTCAGTTACTTCCCCATTCCCCAAGTCCTTTTCAAAATAATGACAGTTTGATGTCCCTGAACTTGTTTACGAAAGTACTTTTAAAGTTTCTAATAATACCTTGATTCCTTAGATGTGAGTAGCTTGTGAGCGCGTGGATAGTCAATCTGTCAGCTTGTTCATTACCATTGACGTCTGTGTGACTAGGACACGATAGGGAGAGATAGAGACGGGGGAGGGAGAGAGAGGGGGATAGAGAGAGGGAGAGAGAGGGGGATAGATAGAGAACGGAGAGAGAGGGGGGAGAGAGAGAGGGAGAGAAGGTGAGGCGAGAGAGGAGAGAGAGAGGAGGAGAGAGAGAGAGAGAGGGAGAGAAAGAGGGAGAGTGAGAGGAGAGAAAGAGAGAGAGAATTTTATATGTGAAGGCCATCGGCCCATACATATGAAGAGAGAGAGTGTGTGTGTGGGGTGTGTGTGTGTGAAAAAGAGTGAAAAAGTGTGTGTGGGGGGGGGGAGGAAATTGATACATATTTCGTTTATGACGAACACTTATCCATACACATATAAGAACAAGCTAGAGAGAGAGAGAGAGACCGAACATGTTTATTTTGTGAAGGCCATCTATCCATGTAAAAGAGCAAGCGAGCGATATATATATATATATATATATGTGTGTGTGTGTGTGTGTATGTATATATATATATATATATAGAGAGAGAGACAGAGAGAGAGAGAGAGGGAGATACTGACCCATGCACGTGTGTGTGTGTTTTTCTGTATGTGTGTGTGTATGTGCGCGCGAGCACGTGTGTGTGTGTGTCTATGTGTGTGTTTGTGAGGGATGGAGAGAGAAAGAGAGAACATCTTTGTCGACGATATGTACTTGATGTGTGATTGTAAATGAATGCAAATAACCACGAAGGATGACAACATTAGCATCATCAAACAGTCAGCACAGAGGACAATGCACCGGATGTCTCCATGTGGGCAGCCATGTGGATAACCCTGGGAAAGAGGGGGGGGGGGGGGGAAAGCCATAGAAAAACAACATGGTGAAGCCTTTCTAACTATCCGCCTGTTTCAGCGTCTTCAAACACTTACATTCTAGTCGTTTTCTTAGAAACGAACTCATTTTTTGGTTTGTGTAAATTATTCTTGTACAGCGCTTTTTCTTGCTTACTTGCTTTGGCTGACCATGATTTATAAGCCATTTTATGAGGAAAGGATAATTAGAGCACCTGGTCACAACAAGAAAGCTGGAGGGAAAGGGAACACCAAGCAGACCGAGGAGAAAATGTTGGACGGACTTGCAAGATGGTTGAGGACAGAGAGGGTGGAAGATGTACTTGCAGAGACAAGGGATAGATGCATATGGAGGGCCATGATCGCCAACGCCATGCGGCAGGGCAGATGATGGTGACAGCGCTTTTCTCCTAACTCGTATGGACTCATTGTGCATTACGCATAATCAGACTTTACGTGGCGCACGGAGAACTCGAGCTGTTTGGCGGTGTGACCACATCAGGTTACGTTTTTGTCAGACTATAATCTGTGGTGTTCCATGGACAACAAAGAAAGCAAACGAAACTGTCTTGAAGGAGAACACACACACACACACACACACACACACACACACACACACACACACACACACACACACACACACACACACACACACGCACACACACACACACACACACACACACACACACACACACACACCACACACCACACACACACACACACACACACACATTAATGAAGAAAATGAGGAAAAGACAAGCAACATGTATAAGACATTTAATGAGCCAAGAGAAGTTAGAGCACCTGGTCACAAGAGGAAAGCTGGAGGGGAAAAGAGCACCAGGTTCACCCAAGGAGAAAATATTGGACGGACTTGTAGGATGGCTGAGGACAGAGAGGATGGGAAATGCACTTGCAGCGACAAAGGATAGTTTCATATGGAGGGCCATGATTGTGATAACTGTGGTGGGTGAGCATGCTGGTTGTTTTCATATTTTGAAAACCACGAGACTCTGACGTGACTTAGAGGATCTTTAACATGCATGCTCGATATTCTTCATGCCTGTACACACGAAAGGAGTTTTTAAATTAAGGCACTGGCAGGTATGCACACATAATATTCATTATGTCGAACATGAAGCCAGATTTTTTCCCCGTTATAATGAACTTATAGTAATCATGAATTATCATTAAACAAAATATTGAAACGATCATATTGTACAAATACTCTGCTCGAGACATGTGCTGGTCTTGTTTTTGGTTTCTGTTCATCTTTTATCCTGCCGCTAGCCGCTAGTCTGGCAGCGATCTAGAAGTGTTTTGTCCTCTGTGAAGATACTGCCGGGGTATTAAATTCACTGCCTTGCTTGGACTGAACCTTGTGTCTTTGCTGGAAACGAGTAACATGTAATATCAAACAAACATAAACAGAAGGATTTTGTTTTGTTGTTGTTGTTGTTGTTGTTGTTTTTTTGTGATGATGATGATGTTGTTGTTTTTTTTATCTGATTTTGTACTTTCAGGAAGCGGAAATATTTTGTACTTTCAGGAACCAGAAATATTTTCTACTTTCAGGAACCAGAAATATTTTCTACTTTCAGGAACTAGAAATACACAAAAATTAGAATCAGACTGCGTACTTGATACAACAAGACAAGACAAATATGCGTTCTGATTCTATTTTGTGTTGTCTAGTTCCTGTCTTCTTGAACACTGTCGGTCACTTTGATGTAGCCTTTTTTTTCATGTATTTTTTTATGAAAATTTTCAAAATGTATATTCAGCAACATTTGGATTATGCGTTGAATAAATTCTGTCTCCTGAGCTCCTCAAAGTTTCTCTCTCCTCTCTGATTGTCTCTCTCTGTCTCTCTCTCTCTGATTGTCTGTCTCTGTCTTTGTCCTTAGGCCTGTTTGTCGTTCTCTGTCTCTCTCCCTCTATCTCATACACGCGCACGTACACACATACGTACACATAAACGGACAGATTCACACACACCATACCACACGCACGCGCTCGCGCACAATGCTTGCTACTGCTTGATCGATCTGACCAATTTGACATCTCTGTCTGTTTCTGTCTCTCTCTCGTCTCTCTTAGTTGTCATCTGTGTTGTATGTCTCTCTTCTCTCCTTCCCCCTCTCTCTCTTCTGTCTCTTCTCTCTCCATCTCTCTCTCTCTCTCTCTCTCTCTCTCTCTCTCTGTGTGTCTTTCTCCCGCCCTGCCTCCTCTCTCTCCTTTGCTTCTCTCTCTTATCACTCGAACACTCTTCATTCTCACTTATACACACACATACACAAACACACCCACATACACCCAAACACACACACGTACACCCACGTACACGTTCACAGCCACCAACCACCACACACACCACCACCACCAACAACAAACACTCACACACACAAACACACACACACAAACACACACACACACACCACACATACACACACACACACATACACATACATACACACACACAACACACAACAACACACAAACACACACACACACACACACACAAACACACACACACACACACACACACACACACACACACACACACACACACACACACACACACACACACACCTCTAACGCCCCACACCAACCAGCAGATCTAAACCATCCACCTATCGTTATTCTCGTCGAGAGAGAGAGAGAAGGAAGATGGGGGGGGGGGGGAGGGGAGGTGAAGGGTTGAGGGACCAGATTGAAACAGAGGGTTGATCGTAAGAAGCCGTGAAGGTTTTCGCACGATAGTGTCGCCGATGTCACTTGAAGATGTCTGTGGGGGAGCACTATAACGATGGTCATATCATGTTTAGAGGAGGGGGGCGAGGGAGTGAGGGAGTGAGGGAGCGGGCAGGTCTTGTCAGGAGAGGAGTGAGGGGAAGTGAACCGCTGTGACAAAACACCACAAGACTAAACAAGACAAGCCAAGACAAGACAAGAGCTTGCTTATACTCCGATGGAGGCTTGTATTGTAAACGCATGATGGGACTGGATTGGATTCAAACGCGGGTGCTGTAGTCAAGTGGGAAAACGTCAGACTTCCAGGGGAGGGTCCTGGGTTCGATCCTCCCCTAGACACCCCCCCGCCTGGTGGGGCGAAGGGTAGAGATGTTTCCTCATCTCCCAGGTCAATGTGTGCGCGGACCTTCCAGTGCCTACACCTCCTTTGTGTGTGTACCATCATCTTTATCTTCAGCTTGTTTGGTCCGTTGTTGGACATAAGCCTTCCTCATCTAACGCCACTGTTGCCGGTTAACTGCTGTTCTGGTCCATTGTTTGTCGAACTTTTCTAGATCGTCTCGCCATCTAGTTCTCTGACGACCTCTGTTCCTTTTTTGGCTTCGAGGGATCCAGTGCGTCACTTTGGTGGTCCATCTGTTGTCAGATCTCCTAATGACATGACCAGCCCAGTTCCACTTTCTTCACAAACCGTGTCTATTATGTCTTGGACCTTCGTTTTTTCCTCTTACCCATGCCGCCGTTTTCCGGTCCTTCCAGGGGATTCCCATCATGATCCGTTCGTGGGCCTTTTGCATGGTTCGAAGTTTTAGGAGCTGACGTTTCGTCAGGTTCCATGTTTCGTCTCCATATGTCACAGTCGGCATTATGCATGCGTCGTACCCTCGGCGTTTTAATACAATTGGCGTCGCATTATGCTCGGATGGCAAGCATTCGGTAAAGCAAGCGCCATTTTTAGAAATAAAGATATTGTATGTGTGTACCATACAGCGTATAAATATTTTTTACATTCTGTGGCGGACCTCGATAGCTCAGTTGGTTGAGCGTCGGATTCACATGCTAATGGTTGTGGGTTCGAATCCCGGGGTGAGCTACATTAAAACTGGCCTTCTTACTGTCCCATCTTAACATCATTGTTGTTCTGGTGGTGTCAGTATAGGATTAGATAAGTCCCCCTTTTTCCCCCACTTCCCTGGGATGGTTATCCCCGTCGGCCATATCACCTGAGGTGGGTGTCGACGTCAAAACTGCACCAACTCAATCAATCAATTGATCGATCAATCAGTCAATCAATGGTGTGTACGCACGAAGAATATCAAGAACGCGCTTGAAGATTCTGGAAGTCATGTCAGTGTCGGATGACTTACGGAAAGCATGAAAACACCCAGCTTGTGGGTCCACCACCGAAGAACGGAGTTAGCAGACTATGCAGCAACATATCTCCTGCACAGTGTGGGCAAAACAAACGGTCACACACGCATCGACAGAAGTCGGAACGTTCAGTTACAACAACAACTACCGAAAAAAAGATGTTGGATTCAATTCTTTGTCATAACAGAATTGTTCTGTATGAAATGCGGGACAGCTCTCTTCTCTCTCTCTCTCTCCTCTCTCTCTCTCTCTCTCTCTCTCTCTCCCCTCTCTTCTCTCTCTCTCTCCCCCTCTCTCTCCTCCCTCTCTCTCTCCCTCCTCTCTCTCCCTCTCTCTTCCTCTTTCTCCCTCCCTCTCTCTCTCCCCTCTTTCTCTCTCCCCTCTCTCTCTCTCTCTCTCTCTCCTCTCTCTCTCTCTCTCCCTCTCTCTCCCTCTCTCTCTCTCTCCCTCTCTCTCTCCCTCTCTCTCTCTCTCTCCCTCTCTCCCCTCTCTCTCCCTCCTCTCTCCCCTCTCCTCCTCTCCCTCCTCCTCTCTCCCCTCTCTCCTCCCTCTCTCTCCCTCTCTCTCTCCCTCTCCTCTCCCTCCTCTCTCCCCTCTCTCTCCCCTCTCTCTCCCTCCCTCCTCTCCTCCCCCTCTCTCTCCCTCCTCTCTCCCTCCTCCCCCTCCTCCCTCCCTCCCTCCTCCTCTCTCTCTCGTCTCTCTGGCATGTTACAGTGCCATTTTTTTTTCAGTTTCTGCATGCGCAGTATTTTTTGTCTTTGACTGATTGATTTGGTTTAGATTTTACGTGGGCACCCTCTCAGGTGATATGGCCGACGGGGATAACCTTCCCAGGGAAATGGGGGGAAGGGGGACTTCACAGATCTTATAACGACACACCAGAATTAAAAATGATGATAAGATGGGACAGTGAGAAGGCCAGTTTTAAATGTAGCGCACTCTGGGATTCATTCGAACCCACAACCATTAACGTGTGAATCCGACGCTCAACCAACTGAGCTACTGAGGCCCGCCCGTATTTTGTATATATCCACCAGAGTGGAGTTTTCTACAAAATTTTGCGAAGGACAACTGTTCTGCTCCCGTGGGATACCTTGACGTGCTCTAAGTACGTGCAGCGCGCAGGTCGTCCTTTTGTCAATTCAGCAAGTCAACAACCACTGGTTGACAGATTTAAGTTGTCGTTCTTCTTCTGACTCTTGTCTTCTTCGCCAAAGAAGCTACAAAACGTAATGTCACTGCTACCATTCTTTCTCCTACTAGACTCCACAGCTCTGGAACTCTGTTCTCTTGCTGCCTTCAAAGTCTAACCAGAAGACCTTTCTGTTTTAGCAGTATTATCAATAGCAAATTTTATAGATCTCTTGTTATGTGAACGATCATGGTATGTTGATGTGTATGCTGTTTGTTTGTGTTTTGTGTGTGTGTTGTGTGTGTGTGTGTGTGTGTGTGTGTGTGTGTGTGTGTGTGTGTGTGTGTGTGTGTGTGTGTGTGTGTGTGTGTGTGTGTGTGTGTGCGATTAGCTGTGAGTTGTTTACTTACTTGTTTGTGTAGTTGTGAACGCCTAGAACCCAGGCAAGGTGCATCATAAATCCTGTTTATATTAACATGTTGCATTCACTCTCGGTTTTCTTCTTATCTTATATTGTATGTTGCATTCACTCTCAGTTTGTCTTCTTATCTTATATTGTATGTTGCATTCACTCTCAGTTTTTCTTATCTTATATTGCTATGTTTGCATTCACTCTCAGTTTTCTTCTTATCTTATATATGCTTGGTTGCATTCACTCTCAGTTTATCGTCTTATCTTATATTGCTATGTTGCATTCACTCTCAGTTTATCTTCTTATCTTATATTCTATGTTGCATTCACTCTCGTTTATCTTCTTATCTTATATTGCTATGTTGCATTCACTCTCAGTTTATCGTCTTATCTTATATTGCTATGTTGCATTCACTCTCAGTTTATCTTCTTATCTTATATTGCTATGTTGCATTCACTCTCAGTTTATCGTCTTATCTTATATTGCCATGTTGCATTCACTCTCAGTTTATCTTATCTTATATTGCTATGTTGCATTCACTCTCAGTTTATCTTCTTATCTTATATTGCTATGTTGCATTCACTCTCGGTTTATCTTATCTTATTGCTAGTGCAAACCACTCCAGTTATCTCTTATCTTATATTGCTATGTGGCATTCATTCAGTTTATCGTCTATTATATTGCCATGTTGCATTACTCTCAGTTTATTTATTTGAATGCTATGTGCATTCACTCTCAGTTATTCTATCTTAATGCTATGTTGCATTCACGGTTTATATCTTTATTGCAATGTTTCATCACTCTAAAGTAATCTTATTTATATTGCTAGGGTTGCATTCACTCTGGTTTATCTTATCTTATATTCTATGTTGCATTCACTTCAGTTTATCTTATTTATATGTATGTTGCATTCACTTTAGTTTATCTTATCTTATATTGCTATGTTGCAATCACTTCAGTTATCTTATCTTATATTGCTATGTTGCATTCACTCTCAGTTTATCTTATCTTATATTGCTATGTTGCATTCACTCTCAGTTTATCTTATCTTATATTGCTATGTTGCATTCACTCTCAGTTTATCTTATCTTATATTGCTATGTTGCATTCACTCTCAGTTTATCTTCTTATCTTATATTGCTATGTTGCATTCACTCTCAGTTTATCGTCTTATCTTATATTGCTATGTTGCATTCACTCTCGGTTTATCTTCTTATCTTATATTGCTATGTTGCATTCACTCTCAGTTTATCTTATCTTATATTGCTATGTTGCATTCACTCTCAGTTTATCTTCTTATCTTATATTGCTATGTTGCATTCACTCTCAGTTTATCGTCTTATCTTATATTGCTATGTTGCATTCACTCTCAGTTTATCTTCTTATCTTATATTGCTATGTTGCATTCACTCTCAGTTTATCTTCTTATCTTATATTGCTATGTTGCATTCACTCTCAGTTTATCGTCTTATCTTATATTGCTATGTTGCATTCACTCTCAGTTTATCTTCTTATCTTATATTGCTATGTTGCATTCACTCTCAGTTTATCGTCTTATCTTATATTGCCATGTTGCATTCACTCTCAGTTTATCTTATCTTATATTGCTATGTTGCATTCACTCTCAGTTTATCTTCTTATCTTATATTGCTATGTTGCATTCACTCTCGGTTTATCTTATCTTATATTGCTATGTTGCATTCACTCTCAGTTTATCTTCTTATCTTATATTGCTATGTTGCATTCACTCTCAGTTTATCGTCTTATCTTATATTGCCATGTTGCATTCACTCTCAGTTTATCTTATCTTATATTGCTATGTTGCATTCACTCTCAGTTTATCTTCTTATCTTATATTGCTATGTTGCATTCACTCTCGGTTTATCTTATCTTATATTGCTATGTTGCATTCACTCTCAGTTTATCTTATCTTATATTGCTATGTTGCATTCACTCTCAGTTTATCTTATCTTATATTGCTATGTTGCATTCACTCTCAGTTTATCTTCTTATCTTATATTGCTATGTTGCATTCACTCTCGGTTTATCTTATCTTATATTGCTTGTTGCATTCACTCTCGTTATCGTATCTTATGTGTATGTTGCTTCACTTAGTTTATCTTCTTTTTATTTGCTATGTGTGCATTCACTCTGTTTATCTTACTTACTTTTTTGTATGTTGATTCACCCTAGTTTATCTTCTTATCTTTATATGCTATGTTGCATTCACTCTCAGTTTATCGTCTTATCTTATATTGCCATGTTGCTATTCACTCTCAGTTTATCTTATCTTATATTGTTATGTTGCATTCACTCTCGGTTTATCTTCTTATCTTATATTGCTATGTTGCATTCACTCTCGGTTTTTCTTATCTTATATTGCTATGTTGCATTCACTCTCAGTTTTTCTTATCTTATATTGCTATGTTGCATTCACTCTCGGTTTATTCTTATCTTATATTCTATGTTGCATTCACTCTCAGTTTATCTTCTTATCTTATATTGCTTATGTTGCATTCACTCTCGGTTTATCTTATCTTATATTGCTATGTTGCATTCACTCTCAGTTTATCTTTTATCTTATATTGCTATGTTGCATTCACTCTCAGTTTATCTTCTTATCTTATATTGCTATGTTGCATTCACTCTCGTTTATCTTCTTATCTTATATTGCTATGTTGCATTCACTCTCGATTTATCTTTATCTTATATTGCTATGTTGCATTCACTCTCAGTTTATCGTCTTATCTGGGAGATCAGCTCCCAGACCGCTATTCAAGAAGCGGGAGGATTGGGGGGGGGGGGGGAGGAGGGAAGAAGAAACACTGTTGACTGTTGGGAGATTGATGAAGAACAAGAGGAGGCAAGACAGGAAGGAGGGAGGGAGACAGCAAGATCACACATGCTAAAAAGAATGAAAACAAAATTATTTCCAAGGGTATGAGATGAGCAATACATTATGTTATACAATAGATAAACAGATGGATAGATAGATGGATAGATAGATAGACAGACAGACAGGCAGATAGATAGATAGACACAGACAGGTAAATACATATAGACAGACAGACAGGTAAATACATACACAGATAGACAGATAGATAGAAGACAGACAGACGATAAATAGATACACAGATAGATAGACAGACAGACAGATAAATAGATACACAGATAGACAGACAGGCACATAGATAGATAGACGGACAGACAGACAGATAAATAGATAGACACACAGACAGATAGATAGATAGATACATACATACATACACATACATACATAAGATAAATAGATAGATAGATAGATAGATAGGAAGGTAGGTTGCTAGGTAGGTAGGTAGGAAGGTTGCTAGGTAGGTAGTAGGTTGGTAGGAAGGTTGCTAGGTAGGTAGTAGGAAGGTTGCTAGGTAGGTAGGTAGAGATATGCAATATGTATGATGTACATGAATATATACATCCAGCCCTCGCCAGGAGTGTCTACACAACACATCACTTATGTATTCAGTACCATCAGTACTTCCGCAGTGTCAGCAACAAACTTACTCATCACATTAAAGTTAAAAGAAAATAGATTCTGTTTGTTATGCACACTGATTTTACAGTTACTGTATAACTGAGGTTTCGAACTTGGCAATAAAATTGGTTTCTTTTTTTGTACACCTAACCTCTGGGAAGGAAATGCGCAATGACACACACACACACACACCACACACACTTCACACACACACACGCGCACACACACACACACACACACACACACGCACGCACACTCACTCACTCACTCACTCACTCACACACACACACACACACACACACACACACACACACACACACACACACACACACACACACACACAAGAAAAGAGTATCTCCGACTATCGCTTCCGCCAGCCGTACATGTTCACATATGAAGTAACAGACAGACAGACAGAGAGAGAAAGCAGACACACACAGACGAACAGACAGACAGACAGACAGAGAGGGAAAAAGTAGGCACGAGAAGCGCGCTTAATCAGAAAAAAATGAACACATATCCAGAGATTGCAGAGATAATAAGAGACAGCGATGCTTCATTTTTCAACGGTGAAAAAAAAAAAAAAAAAAAAAATGATTGTATTCAATCTTTGGTGTTATACGCATTTCATAGACCGCGGAACTACTGATAAGTTAATTACAGAGAAAAAAAAAAGAAGAAAAAAAAAAAGGGGGGGGGGGGGGCAGGCAATGACGATGATGACAACCACGGGTTATTTCCCAGTGGTGGAAGTTATCGACTATAAACTTTTTTTTTCCCCGAACTTGCCGTTAGAGAGAGAGAGAGTAGAGGAAGACGGAGCTGGGGCACTTCCTCCTTCTTCTCCCGCCCCCAACCCCTCCCCAGGGGTCGGCGTTCGGAGATTGAGAAGCTAAGTGCTTGACAATGTCAGCAAAGAGAGGGGAAGAAGGTGGGTCATTGGGAGGCGAGAAAAGGGGGGTGGGGTGGGGGTGGGATGGGGTGGTGGTAGTGGGTGGTGGTGGTGGTGGTGAGAGGACTGACTGCGCGAACCGGGAGGATCCTTACGGGTCACGATCAGAGAGACACTTGTTGCTTGCTGCTGGGGCTTATTATGTCGCGTCGTCAACCACTGGTGTTGCTCTTCCTTTCCTTTATAATATTGCACTTGGGGTGTCTTTCAGACTGGGATTTGTGTGCTGTGCCAATGAGGCCTCCTCCGCCAGCGCCAGTGTCATTGTTTTACAGGAGGAGGTGAATGAAGAGTGTTCGTTCTGAGGTTGCTGTTTGTCGCTTTTAGTTGTTGGTTTATTGTATTCGTTGGTTGCTTTTTTTTTTTTTTTAGCTAGATTTAAGGATGAAGCTTTTTGTTTGTGTGTGTTCATTTGTGTATTTTGGTTGGCTTTAGCTAGATTGAAAGACGAACCTTTTATCTGTGTTCGTTTGCTTATTTGTTGGTTTTAGCTACGTTAAAGGATAAACCTTTGATTTGCATTTGTTCATATATTTTACTTTTCTATTGGTTTTAGCTAGATTGATTAAAGGATGAACCTTATATATGTGCATATATATACATGTATGTACATTGGTTGGTTACCTAGATTAATAGATAACTGTTTTATTGTGTTTGTTCATATATTCATGTGTCTATTTGTGCTTTCAACAAGATGAAAAGATGCACTTTAAATTTGTATTTGTTCATTCATTTATTTTATTTATTTACTTATTTTTTGTCTTAGCCAGAATAAAAGGATGTACTTTTTGTATCCATTTATTTATTTATTATGGAACTCAGACCTTCCGTTTGGCAGTCTTTCTTACCCACCATCGTGCCCATAATGATCCTACAGATTTTGATTACAGTC
>CM060308.1:30687503-30697503 GCA_030674185.1 Monoplex corrugatus
CACCATCACCACAACCATGATGTTACTATGGGACGGTGAGAAGGGCAGTTTTAATGTAGCGCAACCCCGGGAATCGAACCCACAAGCATTAGCACGTGAATCCGACGCTCAACCAACTGAACCACTGAGGTCCGCTTTGTTTCTTTCTGTTCCGTTCTGTTGTTGAGTTTAAAGTCCTACCACTCTCAGAGTATATGAGGACTAGCTATAAGAGTGTTGCTCAAAGAAGCCTTGAAAATTTTTTTGTTCCATTGTGAGATACGATGCTGTTGTCGGATTCTCTACGTATCTACTACAATATGCTGCTTTTTTCTTTATATTCTATCCTGCTATTTACATTCTTTCGTGTCTTTCCAGAACGTCTCCCGTACGCTGCGCTGGACTCAAGACCTGTCCAATGCATATGGCTTATGTGCAGACTTATACAGTCAGTGTAGGGCTTATGCCATACTCGTTTTTGATCTTCTCCATCACATGGCGTCAGTGTATATTCAATTCATTCCGAGATCGGAGACGTTACCTTGAGAAACTAACCCTGAGCTTGAAACTTCCAAAACGTCTCGCTTCGTCTCTCATAAGATCACTTCACAGTGAGCAGTGGACGTAAATTAACATTTCAAGAAATCTTGGACTTTTCCCTTTGTTTGCCTTTGATCCGTTGTAATAATATTGATTATTATTACACGTTGTGGAAATAGTTTGTGGTCGAATGGTGTGTTATTTCTGTTTTCAGGCAGTTTTAGTGTTTGATGATTAAAGTACGTACACCTCACAAATTGGATTCTCAACTCAGAGTAGGAGTCGATGTGCGCCGAAAAATCTCACAATGATTTTGACAGAAATAATGGGATTTGGACCCACAATTTCTCAGGCGTTAGTCCGTTGCGCTAACCACCGCACCATGTCGATTGGTATAATAAGACAATCTTATTCTTCTTCAGGCGTCCACAAAGTAATTTT
The DNA here is from genome assembly GCA_030674185.1 of Monoplex corrugatus. Taxonomy (NCBI): domain Eukaryota; kingdom Metazoa; phylum Mollusca; class Gastropoda; order Littorinimorpha; family Ranellidae; genus Monoplex; species Monoplex corrugatus. Next base: position 30,688,464 of record CM060308.1, read on the forward strand.
CTGCCCGAAGTCAGATATTGGAGGCGGGCAATTTTTCCTTTGAGTGAATATGTGTGTGAGGAGAGGAGAAGGGGGAGGGTTGGATTCCAAATGTAAATGACTAACGTAGCTAATTCGTTACTTTAAGCAGCTGTGTCTGAAATATCGTGTTTGTGCTTTTGAAACTGTTGGTTTGAATGCAACTCATTAAGATAAACGCTTCATTCTCGTAAGATTAAAACCATGTTCACTTGGAAATAAGAGGGAAGCAGGGAGAATTTAAAATATCAACTAAGTAACATAACTCTTGAGAGTCACGGAGTTATCTTCCATGTATGGCTGCGTCTATGCTAGCTGAATGGGTAGCGCAAACTGTGTTGGGTTTGAGAAAATTCAATATGGGAGATAACTCCGTGACTCTCAAGAGTTATGTTACTTAGTTGACATATTCACGTGGATTTTTGTTAAGTCTGGGCACGACTGCACGGCCGATCTTAGACTGTGAGACTGGTAAGTTTGCTTTGGGCCTAGACAAACTTAAAAGAGAGGTTTTGCGCTGTTAACTAATTTCCTCATTTTAGGACTTTTTTTTTTTTACCGATAAGCACACTTACGATGCACTGTAATTCGTTTTGCAGTCTTGTTCCAGGATTCCAATATATGGCAAGTAACCGTGTGTTCGTATTGTGTGTTTCAGGCGTGCAGTCCAGTATGGTTGTGAGCTGCCGGAAGTGTCTGGTTGTGCTGCTACTGCTGGTGCCGAGCGTGCTGTCCGCCACTGACCCTGCTTCCTTCTCCTCCTCCTCCTCCTCCTCCACCTCCTCCTCCTCTTCCTCCATCCGCTCCTCCATCCCGTCTCCTGTTCCCTTGCCATCGCTATCGTCTTCCACGTCTCAGGATTCACCTTCTTCCCCTGCTGAGTCATCCCTGTCTGTTGTGTCTTCTCCATCTTCGGCAGGTGCCGATCGTTCTGCTGTGGTGTCTCCGTCGTCCTCGTCTTCTGAGAGTGATGTGCACACTGTGAAAGCTACTCCCTCAGCTTGGCCGTCGCCCGCGGAGTCTTCTTTCAGGACGGAAAGTGCTCAGCCACCGGAAAATAGTCTGGGTTCTTCAGGGACGGAGGGAGTGACAAGTCCGACTTCTCCTTCATCGTCAGCGAACGTTCATCACCACCACCACCATCGTCACCATCGCCATCACAAACAGCAGCAGGACAGACGTCATCATCAACGACGTCATCAGTGACGTCGTCGCGGACTAGCAGCATCGGGCAGGGAGGTGCTGGGCGACAGCACGGGGCAGCGGGTTCGGATCCCGCCGCTCGAGTGCCGGTGAGGGACAGGAAGGTGTTGAAGGCCGTGGAGGCCAACCTGCTGAGCGCCCTGGGGCTGAAGTCACGGCCCCGCCCGCTGGGGTCGACGAGCTCCTCCTCCGTACCACCGTACATGCTGGACCTGTACCGCCAACAGCTGGCTCGTAGGACCTCACCCTTCACTGTCATCGACAGCCCTTTTCTGCAGGTGGCTGGCCACGGGCAAGTGGCCGCCAACACCGTGCGCAGCTTTCATCACACAGGTCAGTTGGCTGGCACTGCGTTATAAGACTTACCTTGACACTATATTATATATACATATATATGTATGTATATATAATATATATATATATCTTCTTATATCTATGTATATACATATATGTATACACATAATATTGTATATATATATCTTCTTCCTTTTCTTTTTCTTTTTCTTCTTCTTTTTCTTATTCTTTTTCTTGTTCTCTTCTTATTATTTTTCTTCTTTTCTTCTTCTTTTTCTTCTTCTCTTTTCTTCTTTTTCTTCTTCTCTTCTTCTTCTTCTTCTTCTTCTTCTTTCTTCTTCTTCCTCTTCTTCTTCTCCTCAGTATTATCATAATTGCTCCATAAAAGGTAACAAGATGGTCAAGCCTTTCTGATAAGGTCCCTTTCTGTACAAAAAAATATATATTCCAGGAAATCCATATGTTTTGTACTTCTCAAGGTCTCTGTGACCTTGAATACGAAACACAGGCGTGCTCAATAACAGATTGTAAAGACAGAATGTAAACATTGTCAAAAGTTTACGAGAAAGCGCTGATTTAGTAGTTTTTCCTTCTTTCTTATTATTTATTTATTTTTGTTATTGTTGTCCATGCGACTTTGTGATTTCGGTATGTTGTTCTCTAAACTTATGCATTCGCGACTCCTACAGAGAATGCACATTTGGTCCAAATTAGGCAAAGATTCATTCAGAAACAGCTGAGAAGATCTTGCTAATGGATTTTTTTTCCAGGTATACAGATAAGCACACAAACATACACATACATGTACAAACACAAACGCGTGCGCGCACGCGCGCACACACGTACACACACACACACACACACACACACACACACACACGTGGCACACACACACACAACACTACATGTGGGCACACACACGCGCAAAAAAAACAACAACAACATATCGTCTAATATCACTCATAATGAATAGACGTTAAATCAAAGAACGAACGAACACACACACATCCCTTATGGTAATACGAGAATAATATCTCTCTTGTTTAAAAAAAAGTGAGATTAATAAAGTGATGGTACAAGTTAAAGTCGTTTTTTTTTTCTTTTCTTAATGGAAGAAAACAACAATATCTATCAAAAACTACCAGTTGTTCTATTTCTGTTCTCGGATCTGTTTCATTTAATTTCACTTCTCTGCTGTGGCTATGGGCATAAGATTTCTTTCCTTATCTGCATTCCTTGTCTCGCAGATTGTTGCTCGTGCCTTGAGAAATGATGCTGAACAAGGATAAGGCGGCGGTTGCGTATTGATTGTTGTTATATTATTATCATTATCATTATCATTATCATTGTTAGTAGTAGCAGTATTTGTAGAATTAGTGTTGTCGTTGTTGTTGTTGTTTTGTTGCTATATTCTTGAGAAATGATGCTGGACAAGGATGTGATGGCAGTGATGATGATGACGACGACGACGACGACGATGATGATGATGATGATGATGATTTACACTTTTATCATCGTTGTCGTCATCGTCACCACCACCACCACCACCACCACCATCATCGTCGTCATCATCATCATCATCATCATCATCATCACCACCATCACCATCGATCATCATTATCATTATCATCATTATCATATCATCATCATCATCGTCATCATCATCATCATATGTGTGTGTGTGTGTGTGTGTGTGTGTGTGTGTGTGTGTGTGTGTGTGTGTGTGTGTGTGTGTGTTGTGTGTGTGTTCGTTCGTTCTTTAATTTAACGTCTTTTCACTATAAGTGATATTAGACGGTCGCGCGCGCGCGCGCGCGCGCGTGTGTGTGTGTGTGTGTGTGTGTGTGTGTGTGTGTGTGTGTGTGTGTGTGTGTGTGTGTTCACTTTTTGTTAAATTTAAACGTATCGAAAACAATATGACAACTAATTTGTTAGAAAGAAACCACTGTCATTCTCTCCCCTTGTTCTTGGTGTTCTCCGACTTATTGTTGATGTTATTGTCGTCGTCGTTGTCGTCATTTTTGTTGTCGTCATCTTCTTCGTCGTAGTTGCTGTTGATGATGATGATGATGATGATGATATCACAAACAAATTGTAAACATTATTTGTTGCTTAGGTTGTATTTTGTCAAAAGAACAGTTGATTATTGTAAGTCATTCGTATGTAGCGCTGTTGTCCACATCATTTGGATTCACTTCGCTTCACACATAATCACACTAATCAGTGGAGCATAGAGAGCTCAAAAAACTCTTAGGTCAGCTGACCACAGTCCACCATGTTGTTACACAGTCTTTGTCTTTGGGTGGTGCATGCAGTGTTGAATGTTTTCATGTTTTTTATAAACCGAGCCACATTCCACCATGTTGTTGTAGTCTGTGTCTTTGGTGGGCATGCTTGCTGAATGTTTTCATGTTTTTATAACCGAGTCACATTCCACCATGTTGTTGCAGTCTGTGTCTTTGGTGGGCATGCTTGCTGAATGTTTTCATGTTTTTATAACCGAGTCACATTCCACCATGTTGTTGCAGTCTGTGTCTTTGGTGGGCATGCATGTTGAATGTTTTCATGTTTTTATAACCGAGTCACATTCCACCATGTTGTTGCAGTCTGTGTCTTTGGTGGGCATGCATGTTGAATGTTTTCATGTTTTTATAACCGAGTCACATTCCACCATGTTGTTGCAGTCTGTGTCTTTGGTGGGCATGCTTGCTGAATGTTTTCATGTTTCTGTATCTCAGCCACCAGAAACCAACATGACTAACGGGGATCTTTAACGTGGCTATTTGATATTGTGCATGCGTATACGCATGGAAGGGGTTTTAGGCACTGGCGGGTCTGCATGCATGTTGACCTGGGAGGTCAGGGGGAAACAATCTCCACGTTTCATCAACCAGGCAGGAGGTAGGGTACCACCAGGCAGAATCGAACCAAAGACCGATTGAAAGTCTTGACGTTCAGTTTTAGTTTCAGTTTCTCAAGATGACGTCTCCGCGCTGGGAATGAATTCCGTATGCACTAACGTCACAGGTGCCGTGTTATGGAGAAGATCCAGAATGATCACGGCACAAGCCTTAAGCCTGCTCATAAACCCACGAGCTGGCCAGGTCCTGAGGTCCTACCTAGATGGTACCATACCCTGGGGCCGTAAGGGAAGTGAGGTTGCAGAGGCCTCAACTTTTCTCCGGGCCAGCACCACGAGGGCGGCGCCCATCCCCTCTCCTTTCGATTCAAATTCATATTCATATTCACTTTTTTTTAACAAGATTTCATAAAGGCAAGAAGGCTAACTGGTCTTCAAAGGGTAGGACCTGGGAAATCAACCTATCTCACCAGTGTTTTATACCAAGGCAGCCGGGCAGTGCCTTGCTCTTCACGATTTTCAACTGATGTGAGATCTTTAGAGTGCGCAGCCAGAAGGCACACAGGTCCGACTCGTTTTTCGTCCCCTTCCGAAGGACTAGACGTTCAGTTCGATTTTGTGGTCAAACTGAGAGAAAAGTCGAGGCCTCAACAGGAAGCGAACCCTGGAACCTCGAGTTTAGTTATTGGCAAGCGAACGTCTGAACCATTCTGCCAATCTTTTCCCTTTGTTGTTGTTGTTGTTGTTGTTGTTGTTTGGGGGGGGGGGAGTGGGGGGTCATTCTCGGGCAGTCTTGCAGATAATTTCTGGCAGATTTTGGGTGGAGTGCATATGGAATCCTCCGAGTACGATGAATCCCTCTTTTTAACAAACTCCGAATTCCAAACTGCTATTCTTGCCCGGTCTTGTAGTACACATTCAGCCCTGTGCACTTAACTCTATAGTTCTCCGTACCCTTTCCTCTACTCGACATTCCGGAGGCCGGTCCTAGTGGTCTGTCGGTAGTCCTAATGCCATTTTCATGTTGACAGCTCGCCTTCCAAGATAACGGCGACGGGTTTTCATAGGCTGACGTGAAGGACTGCCATGAAACGGTTAGAAACAGCTCTATGCTTTTAGATGTGGTGACCCTTAAAAAAAGGTTAAGACGAATGTCATTGACTTTTCGATGGTTGCTCGTTATGTTCCCGTGTGGAATGATTGGGTTTTTTATTGTGTTTGTTTTTATTTCTTTTCTTTTCTTTTCTTTTTTCATAGTTCTACCAGCTTGGCTTTGGAATTGGGTTCTGCGATTGTGTGTTGTTGTGTCTGCTTGTTCTAATGCTTTGGTTTTGGCTGTATTTTGTTGTTGTTGTTGTTGATGTTGTTGTTGTTTGGTTTTGTTGTTGTTGTGTACTTTATGTGTTCTAAAGGTTTTTCGGTTCGGTTGTTTCTTGTGGGTGATAGTGGTGGTTTTGTAGTCGTTTTAAGGATGTTGTTGGTGTTTGGTTGGTCGGTTGATTGATAGATAGGTGTACGTAGGTAAGTTGGTAGGTTGGTCGTGCCATTGGTGGATTGTTGCGTAGTTGGTCATTTGTTTGTTTCTTTGTTTGTTTCTTCTTACGTTTGATTTTATCTTTAACAGGTGCTGCAGAAGTGCGCGTGCGTGTGTGTGTGTGTGTGCGTGCGTATCGTATCGTTCTTTGATTTAACGTCTTTTCACTATAAGTGATATTAGACGGGTGTTCGTGCGTGCGTTCGTACGTATGTGCGTGTGTGTGTGTGTGTGTGTGTGTGTGTGTGTGTGTGTGTGTGTGTGTGTGTGTGTGTGTGTGTGGGGGTGCTGTGTGTGTGTGTGTGTTGGAGGGGAGAGGGAGGAAAGGGGTGTACAAGCAAAGTGCTGTGTGTGTGAGAGAGAGAGAGAGAGAAAGGGAGAGAGAGAAGGAGAGAGAGGGGGAGAGAGAGGGGGAGGAGAGAGGGGGGGGGAAGTGTAAAGGAAATGTGCTTGACTGTCAGCCTACATTTCACGCCTGTTTGCAAAGGGATCTATTCAAGTTCAGACGACGGGGCTGGACCAGTGATAAGTAGCCAACTTCACATAGAAGTAGGAATCTGCTTGGCTCACTTTTGAGGAAAAAAATTATAGGTCATACTGAGTCATAGTCATTTGAAGTTTAGAATAAAGTCTTTTTGGGTTGTTTTTTTCTAAGATCATCGCTTTTAGGCATTTTATTTTGTGTTCATCCTCTTGTTTTCTCTCATTTTCTACGCCACCACCTTACTGGCCACAGAAGCTGAGACGGTTTTTACATGTTTGATGATGATGATGATGACGATGAAGATGATGATATTCAGTATACTTCTACAGAAGCTGGGACGGTTTTTACATGTTTGATGATGATGATGACGATGAAGATGATGATATTTAGTATACTTCTACAGAAGCTGGGATAGTTTTTACATGTTTGATGATGATGATGACGATGAAGATGATGATATTCAGTATACTTCTACAGAAGCTGGGATAGTTTTTACATGTTTGATGATGATGATGACGATGAAGATGATGATATTCAGTATACTTCTACAGAAGCTGGGACGGTTTTTACATGTTTGATGATGATGACGATGAAGATGATGATATTCAGTATACTTCTACAGAAGCTGGGATAGTTTTTACATGTTTGATGATGATGATGACGATGAAGATGATGATATTCAGTATACTTCTACAGAAGCTGGGATAGTTTTTACATGTTTGATGATGATGACGATGAAGACAAGGATGACATCAATTCATTATGCTGCCACAGAAGCCGATTACACATGCTCTGATGATGATGATGATGACGAAGATGAGGATGACATCCATTATGCTGTGCTGTTTCAACTAGAACTGAGACGCCGTGATGAGGCTGCACTCAACGCATAGTATCAAGATATCCTGTCAGCTAGAACCGAGAGATACAGACACCTGCTGCAGTGAGTCGGTAGATTTGAGCAACATCCTCCACGACGCATGCCTGAAGTGGTTGAGACTCAACTGTGCGGTCCCAATCTTCCCACTGAGCCCACAGCGGGCTCAACTCTGGGTATAGTAGGAGCCGGTTGCGACGGAAAAAATCCGACAATGATTTTTGAGAGGACTGATGGGGGGATTGGAACCCACAACCTTCCAGTAGGTAGTCCGTTGAGCTAATCACTACACCCCGGTAACTGTTCATTTCACAATAATAGCTGAACTTTCTTTCTTTCTTTTTTTTCGAGTCACATTTGCCTACTGAGGGTTTGCCTCTAAAGATAACAGCGATGAGCGCTCCTGGGCCGACGTGAAGAGCTGGTATGGAACGGTTACGAACAGCTTTGTGCTTTTAAATGCTGTGACCCTAGAGAAAGGGTGAAGAAGAACGTCGTTGACTTCTCTCGTAGTGGTTGGTTTGTTATGTTTGAAATAAGCTATAAGAACCTTTATCTTTCAGGCAGGTCCTCCTCACCCCCTTCCTGCCCTTTGCTGGTTTTTCGATTTTGTGCGATTGTAGTGTTTTGTGGTGGTGTCTCTATTTCTTTCTGTCTGTCTGTTTCTCTTCTCTGTCTATCTGACACACACACACACACACGCAACACACACACACGAGCACCAGCACCAGCACGCACACCACACACACACACACACACACACACAAGGCACGCACGCACGCACCACAACTCACACACACAAACATACACACACGCACACACACACACACACACACACACACGACACGCACGCACCACGCTTGCACGCACACACATGCACATGTGTGTGTGTGTACATTTTTTCCATGAGGAAAGCCTTGTCTGTCTGTCTGTTTGTCTGTCTGTCTGCCTGTCTGTCTGTCTGTCTGTGTACACATGTGTGTGCGTGTGTATGTATATATTTGTGTGCGCGTGTATATGTGTGTGTGTGTTCCTTGATTTAACGTCTTTTCACTGTAAGTGATATTAGAAGTGTGTGTGTGTGTGTGTGTGTGTGTGTGTGTGTGTGTGTGGTGTGTGTGTGTGTGTGTGTGTGTGTGTGTGGTGCATGAATAATATGTGAATAAATCACAACTTTAAGTTCTTTGTCATAAGAATGTCTTCGTTCTTTGATTTAACGTCTGTTCACTATGAGTGATATTAGACGGGGGAAAAAATGGAGGATGGGAGATGGGCCAGTTGGATTGGGGGCAGAGGGGAGACAGAGTATGAGACATGAGTAAGCAGATAAATATAAAAATGGAAGAAGATCTTAACACTAACAATTAACATTAACAATGCGAAGGGAAAATTTAACGCTAAAGTACAAACTTCATAAACTTAAAGCAATACATTAACAGGACTGTGAACCAATGATTCTGAAATTTTAACCGACAAAGATTGATCTGAAGTTACTTCTTTAAAATGAGTTTAAGAATAGTTTTCTTGTGTAAACATTTTTGGTAAAAAAGAACGTAGCATTTTGCAGTAAAATAAACAGTGAAACGGTGTGAATTGTTGTCCGCAAATACACTTGATATTTTTACAATATTTTGTTTTCAACGCGTTTAGCTGAATACGAAAATGAACTGCAACAATCGATCTCGAATGATATATGGAAGAATACTGCAATAATACTGCATAAGAATGTAAGATGAATAACATGACTAAGATTGTTTGCAATAAATTCAG
>CM060308.1:30707503-30710003 GCA_030674185.1 Monoplex corrugatus
GAATAGCGCTATACGAAAATTATTTCTGTTAATACTTTAGATCTGGTGTGTAGCTGCTTACTTTCTGACCATGCTTATGGTTGGTTGACAATTTTACATCAGTACAATCAGGTGCATTGCGAACAGTATGGTGAAATAAGACACTGTATCAGTACGAGAATGTTCTAAACCAAAAACAAACAAACAAACAAAAAAAGAAAAAAGGACTGTATTCATAGTCGTCTTTATATTAGTAGCTACTTTATATTGATGAGTCGTCTTTATATCAGTAGCTACTTTATGAGTCTGTATTCATAGTCGTCTTTATATTTGTAGCTACTTTATGAGTCTGTATTCATAGTCGTCTGTATATTAGTAGCTACTTTATGAGTCTGTATTCATAGTCGTCTTTATATTAGTAGCTACTTTATGAGTCTGTATTCATAGTCGTCTTTATATTAGTAGCTACTTTATGAGTCTGTATTCATAGTCGTCTTTACATTAATAGCTACTTTATGAGTCTGTATTCATGGTCGTCTTTATATTAGTAGCTACTTTATGAGTCTGTATTCATGGTCGTCTTTATATTAGTAGCTACTTTATGAGTCTGTATTCATAGTCGTCTTTACATTAATAGCTACTTTATATTGATGAGTCGTCTTTATATCAGTAGCTACATGTACTTTACATTGATGAGTCTGTATTTATAGTCGTCTTTATATTAGTAGCTACTTTACATTGACGAGTCTGTACTCATAGTCGTCTTTATATTAGTAGCTACTTTATGAGTCTGTATTCATGGTCGTCTGTATATTAGTAGCTATTTTATGAGTCTGTATTCATAGTCGTCTTTATATTAGTAGCTACTTTATGAGTCTGTATTCATAGTCGTCTTTATATTAGTAGCTACTTTACATTTATGAGTCTGTATTCATAGTCGTCTATATATTAGTAGCTACTTTACATTGATGAGTTTGTATTCATAATCGTCTCTATATTAGTAGCTACTTTACATTGGTGAGTCTGCATTCATGGTCGTCTTTATATTAGTAGCTACTTTATGAGTCTGTATTCATAGTCGTCTTTATATTAGTAGCTACTTTATGAGTCTGTATTCATAGTCGTCTTTATATTAGTAGCTACTTTATGAGTCTGTATTCATAGTTGTATTTATATTAGTAGCTACTTTATGAGTCTGTATTCATAGTCGTGTTTATATTAGTAGCTACTTTATGAGTCTGTATTCATAGTCGTCTTTATATTAGTAGCTACTTTATGAGTCTGTATTCATAGTCGTCTTTATATTAGTAGCTACTTTATGAGTCTGTATTCATAGTTGTATTTATATTAGTAGCTACTTTATGAGACTGTATTCATAGTTGTATTTATATTAGTAGCTACTTTACAATGATGAGTCTGTATTTATAGTCGTCTTTATATTAGTAGCTACTTTATGAGTGTATTTATAGTCGTCTTTATATTAGTAGCTACTTTACAATGATGAGTCTGTATTTATAGTCGTCTGTATATTAGTAGCTACGTTATGAGTCTGTATTTATAGTCGTCTTTATATTAGTAGCTACTTTACATTGATGAGTCTGTATTCATAGTCGTCTTTATATTAGTAGCTACTTTATGAGTCTGTATTCATAATCGTCTTTATATTAGTAGCTACTTTATGAGTCTGTATTCATAGTCGTCTTTATATTAGTAGCTACTTTATGAGTCTGTATTCATAGTCGTCTTTATGTTAGTAGCTACTTTACATTTATGAGTCTGTATTCATAGTCGTCTTTATATTAGTAGCTAACTTATGAGTCAGTATTCATAGTCGTCTATATATTAGTAGCTACTTTACATTGGTGAGTCTGCATTCATGGTCGTCTTTATATTAGTAGCTACTTTATGAATCTGTATTCATAGTCGTCTTTATATTAGTAGCTACTTTATGAGTCTGTATTCATAGTCGTCTTTATATTAGTAGCTACTTTACATTGGTGAGTCTGCATTCATGGTCGTCTTTAAAAAACATATCTGAATATAAATTTAAACATAACCAAGGCGCTAAAACATATACAAAAACAGGCTTAAATTACCTAGAATTGTTTCCGCATATCACATTTCCCTAGAGCCAAAAATGCACTTAACACATGTACCCAATTGTCAATCCTAACAGAAAGTACGTAAGACTTTATTGAACACATACAGGTGAATGGACCAGCAAGGCAAAAAGATGATAGGAAGAAATGACAGAAAGCAAAGGAAAAAGACAGAAAGAAGGAGAGTGACAGAAAAGAGGAAATTTCTAGTAGAGTATTTCCAGAAGATGGGGATACTGTTTACACTGAAAGATCTCACAGCATCCCCACAGAGGGAGATTACTATGACGAACAGGGATGTAAGCCGGCAGCGCCCTGCGTGTGTTGAATCAGAACTAGCACTGTCGAACTCCGCTGAAGTGACCCAGCCACAGTGCAGAGTCTCCTCCATGGAGGGGCCCATTGGCGGCTTGGCATCGCTA
>CM060308.1:30717503-30742503 GCA_030674185.1 Monoplex corrugatus
ATTGGACAGGGAGTTTTCTTCCCACCCCATCCTTACAATAAAGCTTGATCAGTGGTTTGAGCACTAGTCTTTTGGATGAAACAGTAAATAGATATCCCCAGTGCAGCGTACATTAAGAGGACGATAAAGATCCCAAGACAAAGAAACAAAAACAAAAACAAACAGAAAAACAGAAAGAAAGAAAAGAAAAAGAATTAAGAAGGAGAGAAAGTCAAGGGGGAAAAGAAAACAACCCAATTCAATCCATTCCAACTTCAGCCCATGCCAATGGAAATTCGAGGAAGGGATACAGAAAAGTCATTATAATTATGACCTCGTCACATGAAACCGATGTTTGTCGTCGTCATCATTGTCACCGTCATTGTTTTCCCAGTTTTTGTGCCTGTCAGTGTATGTCTTTAATGATGATGATGATGATGATGTTGATGACGATGGGGATGATGTTGATGATGATGAGGAGGAGGAGGAGGGGGATCCCGGGAGGATGGTCTCTCCTATCCGTCCGACGGATAAGTAGGCGTACTGTACTGGTCTTCATCCCCGGATGTGGGTTTTCATGTGGGATACAAGACCGATCTTGATCTGTTCTTTTGATAGAACTGATATCTCGAGTTCAGTCCCGGCTGGCAACATTGAGAAACCGATGGCTTGTTGGCTGTCCATCTGAACTTTTCCATCATTCTGGTGGCGTCAGCACAGTGCTTTGTTGGTCCTTCTTGCCCACACCCCTCCCCACTCCACATATTAGGTTTTGAGCAGCGCCATCTTTAGAAACAAAGATATGCGAATTGTATTAAAACGCCGAGGATGCGACGCATGCATGACGCCGACTGTAACATATGGAGCCAAAACATGGAACCTGACGAAGTGTCAGCTCCTAAAACTGCGAACCATGCAAAGGGCCACGAACGGATCATGATGGGAATCATCTGAAGGACCGTACCGGAAAACGGCGGCATGGGTAAGAGGAAAAACGAAGGTCCAAGACATAATAGACACAGTTTGTGAACGAAAGTGGAACTGGGCTGGTCAACAGATGGACCACCAAAGTGACGCACTGGATCCCTCGAAGCCAAAAAAAGGAACAGAGTTCGCCAGAGAACCAGATGGCAAAAAAATGGACCAGAACAGCAGTTAACCGGCAACAGTGGCGTGCGGTGAGGAAGGCTTATGTCCAACAACGGACCCAAACAAGCTGAAGAAGAGAGGTTTTGTGCGGGCTCACAGATGATTGCTGGCAGATTGGGTTGGGGTGCATATGGAATTTCTGCGAGTGTGATGAGTCCCTCTTGAACAAATGCCGGACACCAAAATGTTTGCAGAGAACATTGGTGTCAGATGCCTCTGGGATCTTCTTCTTCTTCTTCAGTGGTATTAACGTCCCAGCGTGATAACGATTAGGGACTGTCGTAAGATGAGTCTTGTCATACAGTTAAAGAAGATAAGCATTGTCTTATAAATTCATGTCTGGGGTGTGATGAGCTTCAAGTCATAGAGGAGGAGGACGAGTCTGGAGGTGATGGAGAATCTTTATAAATATGGTCCAACTGCCGAAGATGTGGGAGAGAGTAGCCGCCAGGACGAGAGGAGCCCATCCCTGGATACTGTTGTGATTTGAAAGTTGAAGCAATCGAAGAGGGTTTGTTTGTCCTTTAATAGATAGTCCTTAGAGGTTGAAAATGATTGCGTAAGGTCACGCAATCAAAAAGACAGTGCTGGAAGGAGACAAATTCCTTCATACAAGAACACCGTGCTGGAGTGAACTTGGATGTCCAAAAGTTAGTCCTGACCTTAGACATCATATGAGCAATATGAGGAGGGTGGTTGACAAAGAGAGTAGTTTTGGTGCCTCTGGGATGAGATGTATACTGTACTTATTGGAGCGTAGTAGTGTAGGTGGGCTTTTTGAAAGGTAGGGAATGACAAGACAGAGAGTTTTGCTCATGAAGATAGACGTATCTAACAATGTAGATATGTTTCTTTGTTTCTTTCTTTGTTCCTTTCTTTGCTTGTTTCTTTCTTTCTTTCTTTCTTTCTTTACTTATTTGTTTATTTGTTTGTTTGTTTGCTTGCTTGTTTTGTAAGCTGAGTGCATGGTACAGTCTTATTGATTTCTCAGTTTTCAGTACGTTCCATTGCCATAATGCTACGGCCGTCGGCCTCAGTCTTAACGATACAGTGAGAGAGTTGAGTCAGACAGATACTCGCATAGAGTTTCCTTGGTCTCAGGACAGACAAGCGAATAGACAGACAGGCAGAGAGACTCACAGACTAACAAACCAAGAGTGCATATGTGTAGGAAGGAGATTACTGCCCCTGGCAGGAGAGTGGAGTTAAATGCCCCTGTTGTGGCATTAATCGCCGTGTGAAGATCTGCAGCGATTAAGTCTGCCCCCTTCACAGTCACCTTTATCCCCCCCCCCTCTCTCTCTCCCTCTATGTTTGTCTGTCTCTCTCTTTCTCTGTCTCCCTCTGTCTTTCTCTCTGTCTCTGTCTGTGTGTCTCTCTGTGTCTGTGTCTCTCTGTCTCTGTCTCTCTCCCTCTGACTCTGTCTCTGTGTCTGTCTCTCTCACTCTGTCTGTCTGTCTCTCTCTCACTCTCTCTCTGTCTCTTTGTCTGTCTGTCTCTCTCTCTCTGTCTCTGTCTCTTTCTCTCTCTCTCCCTCTCTCTGTCTCTCTCTGTTTCTCTCTGTCTGTCTCTCTTTCTCTCTCTGTCTCTCTCTCCCCGTCTCTCTGTCTGTCTCTCTCTCTCTCTCTCTCTCTCTGTCTCTCTCTCCCCGTCTCTCTGTCTATCTGTCTGTCTTCTCTCTCTCTGTCTCTCTCTGTCTGTCTATCTCACTCTCTGTCTCTCTCTTTCATTCTCTCTCTGTCTCCCTCTGTCTCTTTCTCTCTCTCTCTCTCTCTCTCTCTCTCTCGTGTCTCTGTCTCTCTCTCTCTCCGTCTGTCTCTTTCTCCCTGTCTCCCTGTCTCTCTCTGTCTCTCTGTCTCTGTCTGTCTCTCTTTCTCTGTCCCCTTGCCCCCGATGGATCTGTTGACTGTTCAGTGGATAGCGTAGGGACTGGAGAAAAAGAAGTTTTGACAGTTACAGTTTTAATGATGTAATCATATGCATTGTAAAATATACTTGAATCACAATAACCCCTCTTCCTGTCCACCCCTTCACATAGTGTATTGCAGCCCATGGTCAGTACAGTAAACATACTGAGTTATCTGTCTGTCTGTCTGTCTGTCTGTCTCTCTGTCTGTCTCTAATTCTCTCTCACTCTCACTCTCTCTCACACAGACATACACACACAGACATACACACAAAGACATACACACACACAGACATACACACACAGAATGCACGCATTCATTATACATGTAGATAGATAGACAGACAGATAGATAGATAGATAGATAGATAGACAGACAGATAGATAGACAGAGAGGTAGATAGATAGATAGACAGACAGATAGTTAGATAGATAGACAGACAGATTGATAGATAGATAGATAGATAGATAGATAGACAGACAGACAAACAGACATATAGATATTTTTTAAATGACTGCTCTGTAGAAAACAGTTTTTGTTTGTTTGTTTGTTTGTTTGTTTGTTTGTCACTGTCAAACTCCCTATTTTTTCCACACTGTAGTCTGCAGTCTGCGGAAGTAGGATATTTGAACACTCCACCTTACATACTTAGAGCCTTACATACTTTCTCTCAGGATTGATAATTGGGTACATGTATTCAGTGCATTTCTGGCCGTAAAGAACTGTTATGTGCAGAAGCAATTTTGGGTCATTTAGACCAGTTTCTATGTACTATTGTACTGAGTTATGTTTATACATTTGTATTCAGGTAGTTCTTTAAAACCCTGGTGATAAATTGGTTGGAATGGTCAGTGCCAGGGTCATATGCTTAAATTTGTATGCGAATGCATTGATATGTGTGTTTAACTTTCTTTTATGTAGTTTTCTTTTCCAAGTGTTTTTTTTTTATCAGGGTCAACAGACACACACCACACACACACACACACACACACACACACACACACACACACACACACACACACACACACACACACACGTACACACACATGCACAGACGCATATACTCAACCTACACGCACATGCACAAACACAAACTCACACAAACACAAACACAACACACACACACACACACACACAACACACACACACACACACACACACACACACACACACACAACTACACACATATCCGCGTACACTTTTCCCCAGCATTCCCCAAACACACACACAACACACACACACACACACACACACACACACACACACACACACACACACACACACACACACACATACACACACACACACACACATACACACACACACACACACACACACACACACAACTACACACAACTACACACATATCCGCGTATACTTTTCCCCAGCATTCCCCCCACCCCACCCCCATCCCCACCCCCCACCCCACCCCCATCCCCACCCCCCACCCCCACCCCCTATCCCACATCATCCCCATACCCGCACCCCTTATCCTTTCACATCTCTGTTTAATATAAACCAGCAGTTTCATTGTCACAGTCTGTTGAGAGAGTTTTCCATTTTGCTTTCTTTTCCTCCGTTTTGGCGGTGGGCCCGTTTAGGAGCGAGAGGGGGGAGTGTGGGTGAGGGCGAAGGGATGAGGAGAGAGGAGAAGGGGAGAGCGCGCGAGAGAGAGTTGGATTACAATAATGGCAATGGTAATTACACATTTAAGGAGGAGCTAAGACATCGTGTCTGCCCCTTACTCAAAAGGGCGAAGCGGCGGAGCCAGGGAGTGTCGGCTGGTGTAGTGCTTTTTCTTCATCTGAAAAAAATAAAAAATAAAAAAAATAAAACATAAAATCAGAAACGCTCTTATTATGGTCAAGCTATGCTAAAAGTCTCTCTTTTATTAACACACACACACACACACTCTCTCTCTCTCTCTCTCTGTCTCTCTCTCTTCTTTCTCTCTCTCTCTTCTCTCTCTTCTGTCTCTTTCTCTCTCTCTCTCTCTTTCTCTCTCTCTTTCTCACACACACACACACACACACACACACACACACACACACACACACACACACACACACACACACACACACACACACACATACACACACACACACACAGAGTCCAGTTTTTATACTTCTCGGTGTCTATGTGACCTGAAAAATGGCTTCAGTTGAAAGAAAACTAGACGTGCATCCAGAACATTGGTATAGGCTGTTATAACAGTGACAACGGACTATAGGTTAAGTGGTATAGGCTGTTATAACAGCGACAACTGACAATAGGCTATGTAGTATAGACTGCCATAACAGCGACAACAGACAGTAGGCTAAATGGTATAGGTTGTCTAACTGTGACGACAGACTTTAGGCTTAGTGGTATAGGCTGTCATGACAATAACAACAGACAGTAGGCTAAGTGGTACAGGCTATTATAACAGTGACAACAGACTGTAGGATAAGTGGTACAGGCTGTCATAACGGTGACAACAGACAGTAGGCTAAGTGGTACAGGCTGTCATAACAGTGACAACAGACAGTAGGCTAAGTGGTAGAGGCTGTCATAACAGTGACAACAGACAGTAGGCTAAGTGGTACAGGCTGTCATAACAGTGACAACAGACAGTAGGCTAAGTGGTACAGGCTGTCATAACAGTGACAACAGACAGTAGGCTATGTGGTACAGGCTGTCATAACAGTGACAACAGACAGTAGGCTAAGTGGTACAGGCTGTCATAACAGTGACAACAGACAGTAGGCTAAGTGGTACAGGCTGTCATAACAGTGACAACAGACAGTAGGCTAACTGGTATAGGCTGTTATAACAGTGACAATAGACAGTAGGCTAGGTGGTATATGCTGTCATAACAGTGACAACAGACTGTAGGCTAAGTGGTATTGGCTGTCATAACAGTGACAACAGACTGTAGGTTAAGTGGTGTAGGCTGTTATAATAGTGACAACAGACAGTAGGCCGAGTGGTATGGACAGTCATAACAGTGACAACATGGACTGTTATAATAGTGACAACAGACAATAGGCTAAGTGGTATGGACTATTATAACAGTGACAACAGACAGTAGGCTAAGTGGTATAGGCTGTGATAACAGTGACAACAGACTGTAGGTTAAGTGGTGTAGGCTGTTATAATAGTGACAACAGACAGTAGGCTAAGTGGTATGGACTGTTATAACGGTGACAACAGACTGTAGGTTAAGTGGTGTAGGCTGTTATAATAGTGACAACAGACAGTAGGCTAAGTGGTATAGGCTGTCATAACAGTGACAACAGACTGTAGGTTAAGTGGTGTAGGCTGTTATAATAGTGACAACAGACAGTAGGCTAAGTGGTATAGGCTGTCATTAACAGTGACAACAGACTGTAGGTTAAGTGGTATAGGCTGTCATAACAGTGACAACAGACTGTAGGTTAAGTGGTGTAGGCTGTTATAACAGTGACAACAGACAGTAGGCTAAGTGGTATGGACTGTTATAACGGTGACAACAGACTGTAGGTTAAGTGGTATAGGCTGTTATAACAGTGACAGCAGACTATAGGTTAATCAACTGGTATAGGCTGCCATAACAGACTGTAGGCTAAGTGGTATATAAGCTGTCGTGATAGTGATAATAATAAAATCGTCATCGTCATCGTCCTCCTCCCCTCCTCCTCCTCATCATCATGCTATTTATAAGGCGCCAAATCTCGTTACACAAATCAAATCAAAGTGTATACTCTCGTTAAAAAACATTCCACTTATCATCATCATCAGGTGCCTTGCCGCATGGCGTTGGCGATTATGGACTTCCATCTGTCTCTATCTCTTGTTGCCTCAAGCATCTCTTCCACCCTCCCTGTCTTCAGCCACTCTGCAAGTCCGTCTAGCATCTTCTCCCTGGGTCTAACCGGTGCGCTCCTTCCCTCCAGCTTTCCCGTTGTGACCAGGTGCTCCAATTCCCCTTTCCTCATAAAATGGCCTATGAATGTTGCCTGCCTTTTCTAATCTTCCTTATGAATGATCTACTTGTGTCTGCCTCCGTCAAGACTGTCTCGTTTGTTTTCTTTCCTGTCCATGGAACTCTCAACATGACAAAAACTGAAAGACACAAAACACACACACACATAGGGTGTAGAAGGACAGGAGGGGAATGGGACGAATCTCTTTTGATGGGTGGCTTACGGCAACTGGATGCTGATGATTTCTGTGGTGGTCTTGTTTTTATTGTTGTTGATTGTTCGTTTGTTTTTTTGGTTTTATTTGTTTCTTTTTTTTTTCCTGGACAAAGATAATTTGGGTGAACATTTTTATGACCACTTTGCATTTGGTGAGTAAGCATACATATTCCGATTTATTGTGCTTTCTGATGTTTCGTAATTTCTTTCTTTCTTTGTTCGTTTGTTGGTTGGTTGGTTGATTGGTTGGTTGGATGGTTGGATGGTGGGTTGGTTGGTTGGTTTGGTACTTAAATGTTGAATTTTTTATCATTCTTTTCCTAGATGTGTTGCTGATTGAAGACACTGGTGTTTCAGGTCATCGGGTGACGGGGGGCTGTGATAGCGCCACCTGTAGTCGTCTGGTGTTTAATGTGTCCACCATCCCACACACAGAGACGCTGGCCGCTGCCGAGCTCCGCCTCTTCCTTGACCTCGACAGCACCCGCCCTCCTGAAGGTCATGGCCAGCCGCAGGTCAAGGTCGACAGGGGTGAAAGAGCAACTCAGCAAGGGCGAGGCCACGTGGCAGCCTTCAAGATGGAGGTGCACGAGATCATGCAGACGGTAGGGATGGGGGGAGAGGAGGAGGAGGACTGCATCTCCCGCCTCTTAGACACCAAAGTGATCCACCCCACGGACAACAACACCGCCTGGGTGTCTTTCGACATCCACCCGGCGGTGTTAAAGTGGAAGGGCGGAGTGGCCTTGAACAAAGGCATAGAAATCAGATTGCTGCCTCTCAGGCCCGCCAACGCTTCGCTCGCTAAACATGTGCGTTTGCGTCGTTCTGTGTCCCAGTCTGAGGAACTGTGGCAGAAGCAGCGGCCTTTACTCGTGACTTATACGAACGATGGGCGGGCAGCCGGCAAGCCCGCGCCCCGCAGAACCAGACGGACCGCCGCCCGGTCAGAACGCAAACGAGAGCGGCGGCGGAGAAAGAGCCGCGAAGGCAAAACACGACGAAATCGCCGGAACCGGAAAAAGAAAAGGAAGAAGAAGAAAAAGAAGACGAAAAAGGGAGACAAGAACTTGTGCCGGCGTCACCCGCTGTACGTGGACTTCAGCGACGTGGGTTGGAATGACTGGATCGTGGCTCCTGACGGCTACAACGCCTATTTCTGCTACGGGGACTGCAACTTCCCGCTGGCGCACCACCTGAACTCCACCAACCACGCTATCGTGCAGACTCTGGTGAACTCGGTGGACCCCAAGGCCGTGCCTAAAGCATGCTGTGTGCCCACAGAGCTGTCGGCCATCTCCATGCTGTACCTGGACGAGTGGGATAAGGTGGTGCTCAAGAACTACCAGGACATGGTGGTGGAGGCCTGTGGATGTCGGTAGTACCTCGCCGCTGTCGCCATTTGGTGGGACTCTGCCACTACTTCAACATTATCACCTGTAGGTCGGGCACCTATAAGTTGGGCGTGGGTACTACCCTTCCAGTGTCACTGGCAGATAGGCACTCGGTGCCAGGTGCTGCTACACAGTGGCTGTCACAACAGGGGCACAGTGCCTGTCGTACTCTTTTACCAGCAGTTTTCAACACCTTGGTTCTGGAAAGAGGCTGGAGGTAGTGGTGATGCTGCACAATGGATGTCAGGAAGGCAGAAGCATTGTGTTGTTAGCTGACAGCTGACTGGGCGCAACGTACAGTATACCTCATACAGGCAGTACACTGCAGTCAGTGATAAGGAGGCAGGCTATTCAAAGACCTGGTACTGCGGCTGTTCCGCTTGATCAGATCATCTTTCAACGTGACAGTTCCGTCAGTAGTCTGACCAGGGTGATCCCCTACAGAAGCAGCCCACCGTCTTGCCTGAAAGCGGGATGCTCCATTCTCACATACTCCCCAGCTCTTCTCCTTTCTTTACCGCTTCCAGTGAGGGGAGGCTGGTGAAAGATATTACATGAAGATGAGTTACATGTGGTTAATGTAGCCTCTTGACAAATGCCATGAACTTTTCAACTTTGTGTTCTTATGCCATGACGTTTGGTGATGGTTTGCCCAGTTATGAATTAACCTCAGTTTTACCATTTCATGTAACAAACCACTGAAAGCGTACGTGGAGGTGAAACCCAGCGGAATTCAATGACTATTATTTGAAAGTCCGTTAGCCCCCATCGCAGTGTGCTTTTTCTCGTTCTCTTGCCTCACCTGCACCCATTCTGTGAGGTCGACTGCGTTGCTTAAGTTGATGTCCACAGTTCTGCAAACATACTTACAGTTATCCATACCCAAGGAGTTAAGTACGCTTACTCTTCAGACTAAGCAAGGAAAACCACATTTTCTTTGACCAGCGTGCCTCACTGAAGTCCTCCAATGACTTTGACTGTAGAATAAATAAGCATCGAAAAAAACGATGTACAAATAACAGGGTTTAAACATCTCTCTGATCAGGGTTTGAAAATGCCACGCCGTTAATTTGGTGTCTGGTGACATAAGAAAGTATCCCATGCCCATACAAGAAGAGACCTTAAATGAGGAATGCGTTTGCAACTTGTATGGCACTGTGTATGTGACTTCAAACACCGTAAAGTTCCATCAGAAGAAATAACATCCATACACATGTACACTCTTATTTCGACCCGCATACCTTCCCTTACTGCCAGAGACAACGTGAAAAGGGCAAAGACGAAACTCGACAACAGTTTGACACCAACAACCAAAGCGGAAGATGACCTTGCTTTACTCAACGGATAGCCTAAAATATGATAACTTCCTGTGTTGCATTTGTTTACCTGTTAGGTAGATGATTCCATTCTACAGGTATGGTATTTAAACTTGTCTTGGTCTGTGAACTTTTTGCCATACAAAAACCCAATTCTGAATTGGAAAAAAAATGAAACATGATTTCAAACTCCCAAAATAGAATCCAAAGCCTTACATGATGGAAAGTTTTCGGTCGAATCCTCTCTTAGATTTGTCAGTGAAACACAAGACACGTGTATTGTGTATTGTGTATGCCAGTACAATACAACACCTGCTGTCGTTATGTTGATCCTTAACATATATCACACATTGTTTAGCTTGATCTGAAGAAGGAAACAGACTGTTGGCGAAAAGCAAAGCTTGAAAGTATCCAGCCCACACGCATCAAATGAAAGCAATTTTGTTTTAACAAAAACAAAAAAACAAAAAAGCGATGATATAGACGGGTCGTTATTTGCATATTTTCCCGGCTGCTAAGTTGGTCCGTGTTTACTGGCCAACAGTAGAGAATAGCATCTCTGTTCGTAGGACGTGCAGGTGTATGCTCAGTGTCCAAATTTGTGCCATGTGATGTTCGTAAGATTTTCCGTATCAGGAAGGCTCAACGATATTTTTGTTTTCTCTGTGTCTATTATTTCACTCTCAGTCCAGTAGTTTCTTGCCTTATTAGCCATAATAGCAAAGCAAAACGCGTAGCCATTTCACTCTCTCAGCCTTGCAGGAAGCCAGTGGATAAATCGAGGGGTTCAAACGGTAACTCATTGTCTGCCAGTATGAGAACCCGTTGTGTGTGTTCTGTTACTGTTGTTTCCACCATGCATACTGAGCAACGCATTTACTTATTCAGTTTCAGTTGAGATTCTCAAGATAAGGTCTCCATGCTCAGAATGAATTCCGTTGCACTGACGCCACTGATGCCATGTGATGTAAAAGATCTAAAATGATCATGGCACAAGCCTTAAGCTTGCGCACAGGCCCTATGAGATGGCGAGGTCCTGAAGTCCTACCCAACGTATGGGTTTTGTATCTGATATTTGTAAAACTATGTCAACAGTATTGTTCCTTAGTTGGAACAGATTTAGCAGCAGTCAGTTATTTCCACATTTTGGATAGACAAGTACATAGAACACAGAGATAGAGACATCGACACTTAAAACAAAATGTAGGTGTCTTTTATGAGAACGTGCTGGAAAACTAGATTTCGAATGGATCGAATGAAAAATAAGTAGGATTAAGTGAAAAAAGAATGGATTCGCTTTGTATTTGGCATCTCGAATACTAACACAGAAAATGTATTTGGATGTTAATATAGGAGAATTCTATTGTAGTAAACACCATCTTCACATGTCTGTATTATAGCAATATGAGACTGATATGATTGAAAGCTTTTTTTTTTTCAAAAACGATCGGATGTTACCAAACACACTGCGACGATTTCTGACTTCGTTTTTACTCGTTGAAGTAAAGTTTACTGTTGATCGCGTAGGCCGTGTATAAAAAGAAGAAGAAGAAAAAAAGAAAAAAAAAAGAGAAAAGAAAGAAAGAGAGCAGCTGATAGAAGACTGTCACAGACGTAATATTTCAAAAACTAGACCAAAAGGCTTAACACGAAATATGACCGGGGTTCTTGTTAAGTTTGGGGTTGTCTGCAGAATGGTAGGTACACCGGCATGGAAGCTTTGAACTTTCTGGTTTCCTTTGGTTTTGCTTGTTGAGGACTGCGCCACAAGCTGGAATGGTCTGCCGACAGGTTGTGAGGCATTGTCTGATGACTGTACAGAGACATCCATGCGGGTTCCACTCAGGAGATCGGTTGTGTAGTGTTTGTGGTGTGACTCAGAAACCTGGCATCCCGGGGGCGTACATGACGGTCCAGCTTTCAGAAAACAAACAAACAAAAAAAGACAAAACAATGCTTTCAGTTGACAGTAAAGTCTGGGTAATGGCTTCGACTGACGTGACGTATGACGTGAACAAGGTGCTTGTAATAGCCTTGACGTCACAATCTACGAATACGCTTGCATGACTCGTGAAGCTGTTTTAAAAAGACACTTGTCTGACATTATTGGTGGGGAGAGGTGGAGGGGGGGGGGGGAACGTTGTGACTCATCTGAGGTTGTGATGTGTTGAGTATTTTTTGTTTTTGTTTTTATGTTATCACACACACACACACAAAAAAAACTGTTGTAAAGAATATCATTGTACTTATTTGTGACTGTGACCTCCGTTGTGTAAATTTGTGTACGCGTGCTTAAATAATTAATCAATTAACTTTTGTCTCGAGGAAGATGATGGGTTGATGGACCTGGGAACGGGGGTAGAGATTATGGGTGGGGGCTCAGGGTAAGTGGGGTGGTGGGAGAGAGTTGTGTTATGTGGGGGAAAGAATAGAAACTGATGTCTTCATACGCAGTTCATCATCACAGGGCAAGAAACAGTTTTCAGTGTCAGAAATCTTCACAATCGGTATAGATATAGTTGTCTTGGGTAAGGACTGTCATATGATTTGATTTTGATCACACGAAAAGAACATCCTGTTTGAGAATAACTTTACAGTTGTGTGAGCTTCTCAAGTTCACTTTAGTTGATAACGATGATGACGACAACAACAACAATAACAACAGCAATAATGAAAAGTAAACTAACAGCAACATCAACAACAATGCAACAGCAATAACGAAAAATAAACTAACAACAACATCAACAACAATGCAACAGCAATAATGAAAAATACACTAACAACAACATCAACAACAATGACCACTTGTACAGTGTCACATCTCATAAGAGCCCCAAGCGCGTCAAAAAAGCATGAGAGAAAAGGCAGGCAGACACACATAAAGCAAATTGAACATGTCAACCCCTACCACTGTGATGAAAACAGACGAACCATAAAACACACAGTGTTACAAAAGCATGAAAAATGAATGGTAATAAAATATCCACTCCCTTATCTGAACTGGTGTATACAAAGGGGGGAAAAACCCTCTCTTCACAAGATAAAAGCAATCACTGTATATTTCTCTCTATCTCTTTAACACCAAACACACACACACTCACACACATTACTCACACATCATTACACACATACAGCACATATATGCACACACAAATACTCACATCATTTGAAATAACACAAACACAACGCGCGCACGTGCAGGCATGCACATACGAAAACACGCACTTACATCACACATAAACACACACACGCGCGCGCGAGCGGGCGCACACAACACCACACACACACACACACAAACCACACACACAACACACAAAACCACACCACACAACACACACATACCATACACACACGCGCACACACACATGCACACACAACATAAGGCACACTCATACACACGCACGCTGGAAACCACGCTCACGGAACACATACACACAAAACACACACACACACGCACCACACACACACACACACATACACACACAACACACACATACAACCAACACATACACACACACACACACACACATACAACCACACACACACATACAACCAACACACACACACACACACACACACACACACACACACACACACACACACACACATACACACACATTCACTCACATAAACACAGATGACAGTTGAAAAGATGAGTATTCGGAGCAGATTTGAAGGAAACGGCTATCGGAACGTGTAACGTGGACAGAAAGTTCGTTCCATACACTTAGACCTTGGTAAGCCAGTATGTGCCGTCCAAAAGATTTTGTTGTGTAGGACGGAACACAAAACACTCTGGAATCAAAAGAGGAGGGACGCTTTCTGGGTGGGGTGTAGATGTTGAGGAGTGGCAAGAAACAATGAGAAGAGCTGGACAGCAGAAGGAGCAGAAGCCCCCGCCCCCCCCCCCTATCCCTTTCACCCCCTCCCCCATTAAGCAAGTGTTTTGGTCCTTACACTCTAAAGGGGCCTGGCAACATCGAGGTCATGATTCCTGAATGCCTTTCTGCCGTCGCCTTTTTTTCTCCTAGGTTCGAATCCGCGCCAAAATCCAAGTCGTCCTTGTGACAATATGTCTTTAGCAACGTAGCTATTGGACACTTGGAGCGTGTAGGGGAATTTTAAGCCTTATGAAGTTAACGTTTGTTCTCCTTCGATCAGATCCAGCTGAAACTCATTTCAGTTGTTTTTGCTGTGGCCTTTGGTTGCTCCGGTCCTCTCTTTTCCAGAAAGTGAGGGCTGTTTCATGGGATCATAGGCAAGTTCGTCTGTCAACCCTTTTGTTCTAAGGTCTATAGCGAAGATTTTGGCACGAAATCTGGATTTCCTCAAACCGCTGGCTAGAGCTGTGGTAATATGTGTATATACATATGTATATATATATATATATATATATATATATATATATATATATATATATATATATATATATATAATATATGTATGTATGTATGTATGTTAATTCACGAATTCTTAATCCGAATTCGAATCCCGGGATGCGCTACATTAAAACTGGCCATGTCACTGTCCCATCTTAACACCATTGTTGTTCTGGTGGTGTCAGTTATCCCTGTCGGCTGTATCATCTGAGGTGGTTGTCGACGTAAAAACTGAACCAAATCAATCAGTCAATCAATCTTAATAAGCTCTACAATCGTGTTTATCTGTGAAGCAAACTATTGTTTTCTGTTATCATCACATTGATCTAATCAGGTTTTTAAAAAAAAAAACACAGAAATTTCTGTGTTAGAATTAGTTTTAGTTTTGTGTGTGCCTCTGAAAGTTCGTTATTTGATGACTCGTGCACCGCGTTTAAGTCGCGTAGAGTTGCACTGTGTGTATTTTGCATAAACAGCCTGATGTTTTCAAACCGTTCAAGATGAGTTTAGCGGTTCAGTTTTGATACAGTCATGACAAACTTCTTGCCGCTGGTGATTCTTTCTGTTTATTTACTTATTTATTTATTTGTTTGTTTGTTTTTTTTTTATTTATTTGTTATTTATTATTTTTGTTTATTTATGTATTTATTTATTTATTCATTTATTTATTATTTATTTATTCATTTATGTATTTATCTTGATATATCTAGCTGTATTTTTTTTATTTATCTTTTTATAATTCATTTATATATTCATTCATTCATTCATTTCATTTATTTATTTATTCTTTAATCATCTACTTACCTATCTATTCAATCATATAATCACATTATTTAATATATGTATATTCTTAAGATTAAGATTGTCGTTTTGAAAAGATATAATAGTAATATGTCTATGTTAAAGAAAATGCATACACACACACACACACAAAAAGCGATTGTGAAAAGTTTCAGATCTAAACAAAACTTATTCTGAGCAGTGTCTGTTTTGATAACAATACCAAATATTTCATCTGGTTCATCCTCCTCTTCTTCTTCTTGTTCTTCTTGTTTTTTCTGTTCTTCTTGTTCTTGTTCTTTTTTCTTTCTTTCTTTCTTTTTCATTTTCTTTTTCCTCTTCTTCATCTTTTTCTTCTCCTCCTCCTTCTCCTCTCTCTTCGCTTCTTAACCTTCTCCTCTCTCTCTCTCTCTCTCGCTCTCTCTCTCTCTCTGTCTCTCTCTGTCTCTCTCTCTCGTCTCTCTTCTCTCTCTCTCTCTCCTCTCTCTCCTCTCTCTCTCTCTCTCTCTCTCTCTCTCTCTCTCCTGTCGTTCTCTGTCTCTGTGTGTCCTGTCTCTCGCTTCCTCACGTTTCCCAAACCCTGAGCAGGGTTAAGTACCCCCAGTGACAACAAGGTGGACAGGAGGCCACACGCATGAGCCAAAACCATGTCAGTCCCATTGGAAGACTGGAGTAAACCCATGTCAGTCCCATTGGAAGACTGGAGTAAACCCGTGACAGTCCCATTGGAAGACTGGAGTAAACCCATGTCAGTCCTGTTGGAAGACTGGAGTAAACCCATGTTAGTCCTGTTCGAAGACTGGAGTAAACCCATGTCAGTCCCGTTGGAAGACTGGAGTAAACCCATGTCAGTCCTGTTGGAAGACTGGAGTAAACCTATGTCAGTCCTATTGGAAGACTGGAGTAAACCCATGTCAGTCCCATTGGAAGACTGGAGTAAACCCATGTCAGTTCTATTGGAAGACTGGAGTAAACCCATGTCAGTCCCATTGGAAGACTGGAGTAAAACCCATGTCAGTCCCATTGGAAGACTGGAGTAAACCCATGTCAGTCCCTTGGAAGACTGGAGTAACCCATGTCAGTCCTATTGGAAGACTGGAGTAAACCCATGTCAGTCCCATTGGAAGACTGGAGTAAACCCATGTCAGTTCTATTGGAAGACTGGAGTAAACCCATGTCAGTCCCATTGGAAGACTGGAGTAAACCCCTGTCAGTCCCATTGGAAGGCTGGAGTAAAACCATGTCAGTCCATTGGAAGACTGGAGTAAAACCTGTCAGTCCCATTGGAAAACTGGAGTGAAACCATGTCAGTCTCATTGGAAGACTGGAGTAAACCCATGTCAGTCCCATTGGAAGACTGGAGTAAACCCATGTCAGTCTATTGGAAGGGCTGGAGTAAAACCCATGTCAGTCCCATTGGATGAAATGGAGTAAACCCATGTCAGTCCCATTGGAAGGCTGGAGTAAAACCATGTCAGTCCCATTGGAAAGCTGGAGTAAAACCATGTTAGTCCCATTGGAAGCTGGAGTAAAACCATGTCAGTCCCATTGGAAGGCTGGAGTAAAACCATGTCAGTCCCATTGGAAGACTGGAGTAAAACCATGTCAGTCCCATTGGAAGACTGGAGTAAAACCATGTCAGTCCCATTGGAAGACTGGAGTAAAACCTATGTCAGTCTCATTGGAAGACTGGAGTAAAACCATGTCAGTCCATTGGAAGACTGGAGTAAAACCATGTCAGTCTCATTGGAAGACTGGAGTAAAACCATGTCAGTCTCATTGGAAGACTGGAGTAAACCTGTCAGTCTCATTGGAAGACTGGAGTAAACCCTGTCAGTCCTATTGGAAGACGGGAGTAAACCCGTGTCAGTCTATTGGAAGATTGGGTAAACCCATGTCAGTCCTATTGGAAGACGGGAGTAACCCGTGCAGTTCTTGCCCAAGTCAGTCATGGAAGCTAGAGATCTGTCTGCGCAAGTATGAGAGCTAAAAAAACGATATTTAAGTAATACAAAGACCTCTTGAGTAACTGCGCTTGAGAACTTGCAGTAGTCGTTTCTCCGTAGATTACGAATTCTTTGGGAGACTGGTGGTCACTAGGCGTTCGTTCTCAACAACCGAAGAAAAGAACAGTTGGTGAATAATTAACCCTTTGACTCTTTTCAGCCTATCCATCAGCTTCTTTAGGCAGGCGATGAACAGGGTGGAGGACTCAAAGAGTTTGGGGGTTTTTTTAGCAATTGAGACGGAACCAACTAGAGAATAGGTGTTTTTGTGATCATGATGATCCACACTAACACAGTGATAGTCTACAATCCTTTGGACGCTCGAACTGTCCAACGGCTGGGAAAAGCTGGAGAACAGGACTAGAAAGTGCAAGGATTGATAACTGGTCGTCATGAAGGAACTTTTGAAATGTGTAAGCTCATTGTGAAAGCCTGCGTTCATTCTTTTATGAGATATCGTTGACACTAAGCTTACTGTACTGCTTTTGTGGTGGTTAAGTTGATTTTGGTGATTTTTGTTTTGTTTTTTGTTATCGTTATTTCAAATACAGAGCTATGCAGGTGATAGTGCTCACTTTGTAAAAATAACGTGGACACGTTTTGTGATCACGTGTTTATGTATTTATTTATTTGTTTGGTGTGGCCTTCTTGACCTTTTTCTTTCTTTATTTAAATTGTTTATAGCTAAACATTTGGCTGTATATTAAGGATGTACTTGATCATCGTGTCACTTTGTGTGGGCAGTTATTAGCAGATTTGAATAAATGGAAATGGAAATATTGGCCACATGGCATGAAATGATCACATTCAGTTGTAGTTGATTCATGTCCAAACGGCAATTTTTACCGAAACCACATTTTCTTCCGTTTCTGTTCATTTCTTCTTCTTCTTCTTCTTCTTCTTCTTCTTCTTCTTCTTCTTCTTCTTCTTCTTCTTCTTCTTCTTCTTCTTCTTCTTCTTCTCCTCCTCCTCCTCCTCCTCCTTCTTCTCCTCCTCCTCC
Organism: Monoplex corrugatus; assembly: GCA_030674185.1. Classification (NCBI taxonomy): domain Eukaryota; kingdom Metazoa; phylum Mollusca; class Gastropoda; order Littorinimorpha; family Ranellidae; genus Monoplex; species Monoplex corrugatus. The sequence goes on from CM060308.1 coordinate 30,735,574, forward strand.
TCCTCCTCCTCCTCCTTCTTCTTCTTCTTCTTCTTCTTCTTCTTCTTCTTCTTCTTCTTCTTCTTCTCTTCTTCTTCTTCTTCTTCTTCTTCTTCTTCTTCTTCTTTTCTTCTTCTTCTTCTTCTTCTTCTTCTTCTTCTTCTTCTTCTTCTTCTTCTTCTTCTTCTTCTTCTTCTTCTTCTTCTTCTTCTTCTTCTTCTTCTTCTTCTTCTTCTTCTTCTTTCTCCATTTTCATCTTTGTTTTATTTCTTTCCTGTATTTTTTGGTCTTATTTGTGTACCCTTTCCTTCTTGGCGTCTTCTTCCTCCTCCTTCCTCTGATTCTTCTGTCGTCATTTCCGTTCCCTTTTCATGCTTGACATAATTATTGATTACATTCATCTATATCTCCTTGTTCTACACAATACAGTGCGCTGTGATGATCCAGATCAGGTCCCTCCTGACGGGTCGATAGCCAAATGGTTAGGAAGTCTGACTTCTGAATGGAAAGTCTGGGTTCAATCCTGCCTGGATACCTCCCGCTTGGTGGGTACCAGGTGTAAAGGGTGGAGACTTTTCTGACCTCCCAGGTCAATGTATGTGCAGCCTGGTCAGTGCCTGGAACCTCTTCGTGTGTGTATGCACGCAGAATATCAAATACATGTATGTTGGTGAAAGATCCTGTGAGTCGTGTCATGTCTGGTGGCTTATAGGCAACATGAAAACGGTCAGTACACGGGAAGACGGACTGTGCATGCAGACTATGCAGCAACATACCGCCTGCGCAGCGTGGGCAAAACAACATCCATACACGCATTCGAAAGGTGAAAAAATGAAACGTTTAGATAAAATTGAAAAAAAAGGAAGGTTTTTACAATGGCACTTGCCCGAAATAAGATTGTAAATCTTAAAAAAAAAATCTTATTTGGCTATCACCACTTTGGTGAAAAGTGGAAGTCAAATTTAATTTACCTATTGTTCGCCCCCCACCAGCACCCCACCCCCCAAGGTAACATTGTTCACACGGGTCCTCCTCCTCGAGTCAAGCTTAATTTACCGACTATTCCGCGCCCCCCCCCCCCCACCCACCCCCTCCAGGTAACATTGTTCACACGGGTCCTCCTCCTCCTCCTAGATCCTCCTCCTCTGGTCCCGCCTCCATCCCCTTCTTATCTTCTGTTTCCAATTTGAAACATTGTTTTCTACATGTATGTCTTCTCAGTATGTCACTGAAACATACTTTTAACTAATTTCTTAAGTCCGAAATGATGAACAACACCAAATTGAGTGGTGTTGACTGATAACAAACGACTAAATTCAGGACAATTTATGCGTAAACCGAGAGGGGAGAAGAAAAACTAGTGTGAGTGAGTGACCCGAGACAGAATATTGCAAGACTCTGCTCTTTTTCTGAAACGAGTGAACTATTGATTTTGAAAAGGATGATGAAGGGTTTATGGAAACCAGAACAGGGATATAATATTATGTAGTCGGTATTAAACATAGCTGTGTCCTTAGTTTTGATTTCCGTGGTTTCCTAAGATGGGCCGTGCTGTGAACCAAGGTGGGTGTTCCCACTGATATATGACTTTATAGAAGGTGATGTCCATCTACACTTCGCTTCATAAAGCCAATACTTTTGGTGAGAACGCAAACCTGCGGTGTTAGAAAACCACACAGACTCAGACATACACAGGCACACACACATATACATACACACACGCACACACGCACACGCACACACACAGCACACGCACAAACACACGCACACACAGACACACACACACGCACACAGACACACATACACACAGATACACACACACACACACAGACATACACACACACGCACACACTCTCTCTCTCTCTCACACACACGCACTCACACACACACACACACACACACATACACACACTCACCGCATACACACACCACCACAACACACACACACACACACACACACATGAAATGTGGTATTGAAAATGATTCACCCGTAGAGCTGTCACGTACATATATACAAAAGCATGCACGTACACGTACACGTACGCCAATGTTTCAAGCGTCCGCACCGAAGCAACATATGAATGCGCACACGCACATTTAGATCCTATGTACGTACGTACGTCAACGCGTTGACTCATAATAAACTTAGGACTTAACACACTTTTTATACACCATGTAAATGACGGCATTATTAGTTGTGTGTGTTATTTTAACAATTCACATTATAGAGCTTAAACAACAATTAATATGTTAAATAACTTATGCATTTAATGATCTATTTATGTATTTGTATATTTATTTATTCGACTTTTTTAAGATGTTATTTTGATTTATTTTGTTTCAACGTCGATACAAATTCATTTAAATCCTCGATTCATGTAGTTACCTGTTTTTGTATTCAAACAAAGGCGTATTCTGATTTCGTCAAATCATGTTTACCGTGCTGTAGACATCTAAGTATGTATATAGTCACTCAATAACCTACTGACCTACAGCAGGCGCTGAAAATCAGCGTGCTGCTCATCCCTCAGACCGGGCGGTAGAATCCACCACCAACAACATGTACATATACTATTTATGAAATTTGTTGGGGGAAGAGAAGGCTTTGTGCTGTGTCTAAGCGTCAGAGATTTTATGGAATGTTGTTGATAAATTGATCTGAAACGGATGGATCACACCACAAGTTAGTTTTTTGTTGTTTTTGTTTTTGTTTTTTGTTTTTTTTGTTTTTGTTTTTTGGGGTTTTTTTTTTGACAAATTTAAGGAGACTCGTCTGTATATTGTTGAGCTGTCTATAGGCATTACACACTCCTGTTTCGGCATGACTTTGAGGTGTTTTCATGCTGTCAATTGTTCTGTTGTTGTTGTTTTTTTGTTGTTTTTAAAAGGTGTCCTTGCTCTATGATGTACTAAATGAAAAGATAAAAAAAAATGGATGTTGTACATTTTGACTTAAGAAATGTGTTGAGTTTTTGGTGTTGTTAGGTATCGTTTCTATGTCTCATCGACATTTCTCTCTGTCTGATTCTGTTTCTCTGTCTGTCTCTGTCTGTCTGTCTGTCTGTCTGTCTGTGTCAGTGCCTGATTAGTCTGCCTGTCTGTCTGTCTCTCTGTCTCTAGCTCTCTGTCTCTGTCTGTTTCAGTCTCTGTCTCTCTCTCAGTCTCAGTCTCTAATTCTGTCTGTCTCTCTCTCTCTCTTCTCTCCCTCTTTCTCTGTGCTTTCGTCTCTGTGTGTATGTTTGTGTGAGCGCGTGCGTGTGTGTACGTGTATGTGTTTGTGTGCGTGCATGTGTGTGTGTTCGTGTGTGTGTATGTGTACGTGTGTGTGTTTGTGTGCGTGCATGTGTGTGTGTATGTGTACGTGTGTGTGTGTGTGTACGTGTGTGTGTGTACGTGTGTGTGTGTGTACGTGTGTGTTGTGTGTGTGTGTGTGTGTGTGTGTGTGTGTGTGTGTGGTTTTAGCATGGTACGGTCGCGGGAAGGGGAGTATGAGGCAGGGGGAATGTCGAATAGGGGAGTCTAATATTGATAAGCTCTCTCCTCGACACATCGTCCAAGACCATTGTTCAGGACCCTGGAAGGAAGCCATCTCCAAGATCCAAGACCATTCTTCAGGTAACCTGGAAGGAAGCCATCTCCAAGATCCAAGACCATTCTTCAGGTAACCTGGAAGGAAGCCATCTCCAAGATCCAAGACCATTCTTCAGGTAACCTGGAAGGAAGCCATCTCCAAGATCGAGAGAGAAAAAGCTGGGTAGCAAATATTAATGAATGGATCAGGTGCAGCTTGCCTCAACTGATACTGCCTCACTCCACAGACTTCTTCCTTCATTCGCCATCTATATAGTCAGGCCATATCTGGCAATGAATGTGACCATTTTTTACCCAGTTCGTGTTGGCTTGCCACGGAGGTTGGTGGTCAGAAGAGTTGTAGTCGGCCATATCTCCTGTCACTCCACTTGATAGGGATGACGTAAAATGATGAATAGTAGTGGTAAATAACAATAAACGAACAATAATAAATGTTCAGCTCTCGGGTCGTCTAGACCGCAGGAGCATGTCGACGAAGGCATCAGTTTCAACTTGTGGGTCATATATGTGATGAGCTGGTCATGGTCTGTGTGGAGTCTCGAATCAAGACGTCTTGTTGCTGTTTTAAAAAAAAATAACTCCCTCTTTTGGCACAACAATTGGTGGAATTTTCCTTGGCTGCCTCTTTGATTTTGAATTTGTCTAGAATCAATCGACGCTGAAAAAAACAACAACTAATTATTATTATTACTATTATGATTACTACTTTATTATTATTACTACTACTACTACTAGTAGTAGTAGTAGTAATATTATCATTATTAGTATTATTATTATCATCATCATTATTATTATTATAAGGTGGTAGTTGTCCCTTTCTGTCCTTGGTTTCAGGAGTGATGTGATGATGCTTCTCTGTTGTTGTAGCTGACGCTGTCAGCGTCATGATATTTGTGAGCTTCTCGTTTTGCTCGCTCATCTTTCGTTTCACTGAAGTCAGGGGTGCCAGGCCTGCAGGCGCCTTCCAACAAACCATGGTACCATGCTATATAAGGCAGACGTCTACACTCCAGGGACACACATGGAAACTAAGAGGCATCGCTCTCCTGCTTCAATGATAGACACGGTTCGTCTCAAGACAGTCCTTAATCGTGAACACGCTGGGACGATGAATGATATCATCATCAGGTGCCTTGCCACATGGCGTTGGCGATTATGGACTTCCATCTGTCTCTATCTCTTGTTGCCTCAAGTATCTCTTCCACCCTCTTTGTCTTCAGCCACTCTGCAAGTCCGTCTAGTATCTTCTCCCTGGGTCTACACGGTGCTCTCCTTCCCTCCAGCTTTCCCGTTGTGACCAGGTGTTCCAATTCCCCTTTCCTCATAAAATGGCCATGAACGTTGCCCGCCTTTTCCTAATGAATGATCTACTTGTGTCTGCCTCCATCAAGACTGTTTTCTTTGCTGTCCATGGAACTCTCAACATCCTTCTTAGAAACCACATCTCGGCTGCCTCAATCTTGTTCTGGCTTTGCTTATGGGACGATAATACGAAACAAGAACAAGAACAAGATCCAGGGACAGAGATGGAGGATGTCTGTTGTTGCATCTCACCAGCTTCAGTGCCCAGCTCTCTCTTTCCCATCTGCCTGTTGCCACACAGGTGGTAGGATTCAGTGATGATGATGTGTTCTACTGAATTAACAACAAGAAACACCACCAGGGTGCAGACGGGACTCGGAGTACCAGTACCTGGCCACTCTCCGGACAATCACCTCCCCACTCTCCGGACAATCACCTCCCAAGCTCCCGACGCCACTCGACAGTCATTTCACCAGCAAAGGGGGAAGGGAGGGGGGTATCCGTGCGTTGCACGACCCATTCGGACCCAGCCATCAGTTGCCTTGTTTACATTACAAACCGAATGGCAAGATGGGGAGATGACAAAACTCCGGGACATAGCCACACAGCGCGCATTCATGGACAAAGCTCAAACGCGGAATGGGTGGATGGATGGTACATGGTTGGATGGATGGAGGAATTAAATTCTGCCCACCCACACACCTACCCACCAAGACGACCCCATCAACACTCTTAACTCATCCGGCGGGTCAGAAAACGATGGTAGACCATTGAGATGTTATCAAAGCAGTCATCACAGCCATCCCTCCCTCCCACCAACTGAACAAGCTGTTGTTGCAGGTCAGCAGGCTTGGGGGGGGGGGGGGGCGGGTAGTAGGGATTCAGATCCCACCCAGGGCTCACCCTGATGCTATCTCTCCCTTCCATTGAACTCTTTGCAGTTTGTCTGGCGGTTGCACTCCACAGGTATATACACAAGTCTTGTGTTCCAACCCCTCCCATCCTAACCATTCAGCAGCACCAGTCTGGCAGCCCGTTTCACAGGACCCCGGGGTCCTCGCTAATGAAGGGGAGAGGAAGAAGGGACATGACAATACACTTACAGCCTGGACTTCACAATATAGAGAGCCGGGCAAGACACCCCCCACCCCCACCGATCCTGACCTACCCCCACCCTCACCTGGCGCGCGCGCACACACGCACGCACGCACACGCACGCGCGCACGCACTCACACATACACGCACACACACACAGATACACACGCACACACTCACTCACACACACGGGCGCGCGCGCGCACACACACACACACACACACACACACAAATACACACACACAAACACATGCGCGTGGGCACACACACACACATACATACACACACTTAGACACACATAAACACACACACAAACAAACAAAACACACACACACACAAACACACTAACACACACACACTCTCTCTCTCTCTTTCTCTCTCTAAAAGACATGTGAATAGACATTAAAAATGATAAAGAACGAACACACAAATTCACACACACACAAACACACAAACACATACACACACGCACACACACACACAAACACGTACACACACACACGCAAACACACACGCATACACACACACATAACACACACACACACACACACGTGAAGCGATTATCGGGCCCTCTTCATCCAACGCAGCTCTGACATGCTAAGAGTAAGGCAGAGTAAGGTAAGGTAAGGTAGGTAGGGTGTGTGGGGGTGTGCAAAAACAGGACGTACACGCTGATGTGTAAAGAAGAGAAGAGGACAGTGTCTTCAGGCAATTAGGACCTCTCTTTAAAAGGGCCTGACAAACCACCAACGACAAGCGGTTCTCCCTTACAAAGTTAAGGGCTGGGGCCGGGACCGCCCTACTCTTCACTGTGCTGGGCTCCCCTGCGGCGAAGCGACAACACAGGATCTGGCGGAAGGCTGGACTGGGGGGTGGGGGTGGCAGGGTGATGAGGGGTGGGGATGATGGCAGAGACGGCTACCTGCCACCCGCGAGAATCCACGTTGCTCTTTTTCCTGCCCG
>CM060308.1:30747503-30755003 GCA_030674185.1 Monoplex corrugatus
AACAAACTCTTGAACAAACTCTTAATAGTGTTGTAGCGTAGACTCATCAGTATCTGAGTCTGAAATCCGGTGCCAGTCTGCAACATAAAACTGGCCTGTTTACTATCCTTCTTTTCTTTTCTTTCTTTTTGGGTTTTTTTTGTGTGTGTGTATATCTCAATTTCTTACTTAATGTTAATGGGCATAAAAGTTGGGAGAGATTTTACATTGCTAAGATGATGTAATCATCAATGGAGTTCTATCTAGGATTGAGACTGCGTGACAAGGCTGTACATTGTATACTCCACCCTTATCATCATCATGTATCCTGGCGTCAACCAGAGAGAGAGTGTGTGTGAGAGAGAGAGAGAGTGAGAGAGAGAGAGAGAGAGCGAGAGAGACAGAAACAGAGACAGAGAGACAGACAGATAGACAGAGACAGAGAGCGAACGAGTGAGAGAGAGAGACAGACAGACAGACAGACAGAGAGACAAACAGACTGACATACAGACAAACAGACAGACAGACAGAGACAGAGAGAGAACTTTCTCTCTGTAAGTCCATAGTGCTCGTTGTCTCTTCACATTGAAGAAATACTCCACCCATGCCCACATATTCACCACCAATACACCATACCTACCACCTCACTTCTTCTTCTTTTTTGTCTTCTTTTTCTTCATTTTGTTTTCAGTGTGTCCTTTTTTGTTCAGCTGGTGAAAGGTGTATATCTCTATCTTTCTGTACGTCTATCTATGTGTCTGTGACGAAAAATGTATAAGCAAGCTTTTCTCAGGTGTTTCTGTATAGATCTTCAGTAGAGGTCGCTCAAAGGTGTGGAACGCCCACGAGTCGTGAATGCATTAGTGAAAACATAAAAAAGATTAGGTTGTCCCGTCATCCTGATGTTGTAGGGGAATGAGGTGGTAGAGACGTTATTTTTTCTTGGGACCAGCATCATGAGGGGAGTGACTATCTCCTCTCCCTCGCTGCTTGTTTTTTTTTTTTTCCTTCCTCTAACTTGAAGATAGGTTCCAGTTCACAGGTGGGAAGATTGCGTTCCAAACACACACACACACACACACACACACACACACACACACACACACACACACACACACGTATCCACACACACACACACACATACACACACACACACGCACGCACACACACACACACACACATATATATATATATCCATACATATATCTATATATATACATATACATATATGCATATACACATTATATATATATATATATATATATATATATACATATATATATATATATATATATACAAGTACATATAATTATGTATACGTATATATATGTATAGGTATACTCGTATATATGTATATATATATATATACAATATATATATATATAAATATATATATACATACATACATATATATATATATATATATATATATATATATATATATAGAGAGAGAGAGAGAGAGAGAGAGAGAGATAGACAGACAGATAGACAGATAGATAGATAGATAGATAATAGATAGAGATAGATAGACAGACAGACAGATAGATAGATAGATAGATAGATAGATAGATAGATAGATAGATAGATAGACAGATAGATAGATAGATAATTCCACGGACGTGATTCGCACCCATACAAACGCATGCAGGCAGCTTGAACGTGAGTGCTCAACCACTGCGACAACATGGCCTCTGCATTTGTTCAGAGAAGGACAACACCAACAACAACAACAACAACAACAATGACAAAGTGTTTAAAATCAGCAGTTTTTGAAGATGTTGTACGAACTGTATTTCCCCACGAATTTCTGACAACAAAATAATAAGATTAAAACTTCTGACAACAAAATAATAAGATTAAAACTTCTGACAACAAAATGATAAGATTAAAACTTCTGACAGCAAAATAATTAGATTAAAATTTCTCACAACAGAATAATAAGATTAAAACTTTTGACAACAAAATAATTAAACTAAAGCTTCTGACAACAAAATAATTAAACTAAAATTTCTGACAACAAAATATTAAGATGAAAACTTCTGACATCAAAATAATAAGATTAAAACTTCTGACAACAAAGTAATAAGATTAAAACTTCTGACAACAAAGTAATAAGATTAAAACTTCTGACAACAAAATAATAAGATTAAAACTTCTGACAACAAAGTAATAAGATTAAAACTTCTGACAAAATAATAAAATTAAAACTTCTGACAACAAAATGATAAAACTAAAACTTCTGACAACAAAATAATAAGATTAAAGCTTCTGACAACAAAATGATAAGATTAATACTTCTGACAACAAAATAATAAGATTAATACTTCTGACAACAAAATAATAAGATTAAAACTTCTGACAATATAATCATGAGATAAGAACGTCTGACAACAAAATCATAGAACAAGATCCAAAATGATCCCGGTGTGAGCCAAATACCTGTCTGTGCCCAGCATTTGCTTTACAAGCTGGCAAGGTCCTGAAGTCCTATTTAGTCCTCTTTTTCTTGCTATGTAAAATTCATTGAGCATCATTTTATACGGACTGTTTGAGCTGTACAATGAATAATAATAATATTGATAATGATAACAATAATAGTAATAATAACAACAATTTCAACAACAATAATAATGATAATAATAATGATAGTTATGATATGAAAATAACAACAATAAGAAGAACAATAACATAATAATAACAATAATGTTTGTTATTATTATTATCATTATCATCATCATTATCATCATCGTCATCATCATTATTATTATTTTTATTAATGTCTCTCTTTACTGTTCTGACAGTCTTGTCTTTACTGCTGTGCCAGTCTATCATTATCTGCGATGCACGTCAAGTTTTTGTTTGTTTGTTTGTTTGTTTGTTTTTCAACTGAAGCTTCGCCTTTAAAGAAGCAGCAACCTTGAAAAGTACAAAATCAGGATTTTTTCTTCTTTTTTTTTTTGTGAGTAAGTTTTGTTTCATAAAAAGCCAGGCGGTTACCAAGGCCTGACCATCTTGGTTTCCTCATCTTGTTTGCCCCTCAGTCTTTCCCGTCTTTCCCTCAAGCAAAGTAGTAGTCTGCCAGCCACTAATCGTTTGATGAGTTTCATAGGTTTCACGCGCGGCAGGGTTCAGTTACAATGTCTTGACGAGACGGATGGAGCCTGAAGTCATCACGCGTTGGCCTCCGTCGGGATTGTCTTATGGTTTTTAGTGTGATTAGTTGAGTTAGGCCCGTGAGAGGGAGGGGTCGACGTTTGGAACACCCACGTTGTGGAATCTGTTCTGTGCCTGTGTTTCTCTGATCTTTGTCTTTATAATCTCTGTCTTAATATTCTGTGCGTTCGTCTTTGTCGCTATGCCGTGTGCGAGTGTTTTCGTTTTGTCTTTATATTCTTTGTGTCTTTGTGTTCTGTGTGCATGTCTTTCTCTGTTTGGTCTTTGTCTTCATATTGTTGTCTTTATATTCTGTGTTTCTGTGTGTTCGTCTTTGTCTTTATGCCATGTGCGAATGTTTTCATTTTGTCTTTATATTCTTTGTGTCTTTGTGTTCTGTGCATGTGTGTCTTTGTGTTCTGTGCATGTGTGTCTTTGTGTTCTGTGCATGTGTGTCTTTGTGTTCTGTGCATGTGTGTCTTTGTATTCTGTGCATGTGTGTCTTTGTGTTCTGTGCATGTGTGTCTTTGTGTTGTGTGCATGTGTTTCTCTGTTTGATCTTTGTCTTTATATTCTGCGTGTACGTTTTTTGTTTGTTTTGTTTTCATCTTTGTAAGGTGACAAAAATCACTACGAGGGTGTGGAAGAGATCCAGATCCAGTTCCTCGCCACTCTGTGGACAGTCACCTCCCAAACTCCCGACGCCACTCGACAGCCACTTCGTCAAACAAAGCGAGGGCTGTCCATGAATTGTATGACCCGTTCGGACCCAGTCATCAGTTACCTTGTTTACAAACCGAATGGCAAGGTGGGGAGATGACAAACCCCGGGACCAACCACACAACACGCATGAACCAGGTCCAGCCCAGCCTCCTGACCAAGAGAGAATGGAAGACCCCTCTCTCGCCCCACTCTCGTCTTCATCTTCTTTCGGGCAGACCGCCCTGCTCGCAGCTTGCATAGCTGCCAGATCCTATAACTTACTGTATAGTCTCGACAGTTATTAGTCGGAAGCTCCCAACGTTGCCTTATTTTAATTAAACCACAGGGGTTTCAACGCCCGCAAATATGGCCAGGCATGATGCTCCAGACACAGTTCATTTTGCAGTTCAGCAAGGTCTGACATGCCTTTCTGTGTGTTTCTCTAATTTCTTGCCTTTATATTCTGTGTCTGTGTTTCTCTGTTTTCGTATTGTCTTGATATTGTGTCCATGTGTTCGTTTCGTGGGTTTTCATCTTGTCTTAATAGTCTATGCGAGTGGTTCTCTGCGCGAATTCGTCTCTTTCTCTGTGTCCGTCTGTACATTTGTTTGTCCTCCTGGTTCTGTCTCTCCCTGGTTCTGTCTCTCTCCCTCTATTCCTCTTTCTCTTTCTTTGCTGGTCTCGGTCTCCTGACGTGCATCTCTTTGTCTATGTCTCTGTCTTTCATCTGTCTGTCTGTGTTTTGTTTCTTTTTCAAGAAAATGATTCAGGTATACCTGTGGCAGTTGACTGTGGTTGTGTGTGTGTGTGTGTGTTGTGTGTGTGTGTGTGTGTGTGTGTGTGTGTGTGTGTGTGTGTGTGTGTGTGTGTGTGTGTATGTGTGTGTGTGTGTGTGTGTGTGTGTGTGTGTGTGTGTGTGTGTGTGTGTGTGTGGTGTGTGTGAAGAGAGAAAGAAAGAGAGAACGAGAGAGAGGGAGTAAAAAGTGTGTGTGAGTGTGTTTGTGTTTGTGAGTGTTTATGTCTGTGTGTGCGTGTGTGTGTGTGTGTATATGTGTGTGTGTGTGTATGTGTATGTGTGCGTGTGTGAGTGCATGTGTGTGTGTGTCTGTCTGTGTCTGTCTGGACAAAAACGCAGAGAAACATAACCTCCGACACATACGTGGTAAGGGAAGGGAACAGAATATAGAGTAGACAGATGATTGTTTGGGGGATGATAGGTGTCGAGGAGGCCGAGGATGGGATGGGGGTGGGGATGGGGGAGTGGGGGTGTAGGGGTGTGGGGGGGGGTGGGAGGCGAGAGTAAACGAGGTAAATGACTAATAGAAGAAACACAAGACAGAAAATGTAATTATAAAAGACGACATTTCACAAAACACACGCGACATTAAACCCAGAAAGCTTTTCCTCGTTTGAAAATAATGACTCACACGTTTACTCCACTCAACATGGAAAAAGGGAGGGGGAGGGATAAAAAGGATGGGAAGAAAGGATACAGCGAAAGAGAAAGAGAGAGAGAGGGGGGGGGGGAGAGAGAGTCAGAGAAGGAGAGAGAAATGAGAGAGAGGGAGGAGAGAGAGTCAGAGAGGGAGAGAGAGAGAGAAAGTGAGAGAGAGAGAGGGGGGAGAGAGTCAGAGAGGGAGAGCGAGAGAAAGTGAGAGAGAGTCAGAGTGAGAGAGAGTGAGAGAAAATGAGAGAGAGGAGAGACAGACAGACAGACAGACAGACAGACACAGACAGACAGAGAGACAAAGGGGAGACGGAGAGAGAGAGAGAGAGAGAGAGAGACAGACAGACAGACAGACAGAGACAGAGAGAGACAAAGGGGAGAGACAGACAGACAGACAAAGGGGAGACGGGGAGAGAGAGAGAGAGAGAGAGAGAGAAGAGCAGAGAGACAGAGACAGAGAGACAGAGAGACAAAGAGAAGAGAGAGACAGAGAGAGAAATGAGAGAGAGAGAGAGAGAGAGAGAGAGAGAGAGAGAGAGAGTCGGGCATGTCAAATAATCTCTTTATTATTTTTCCCCACAGTAAACGACAGACAGCGACATAACTCACACGTCAAGACAAAGGAAGCTGAAACAAAACAGGACGAATGTGTACCTTCCTTTTTGTTATATTGTTTATGTTTTGTTTGTATGGGTTTGTTGTTGTTGTGTGTTGTCATTGTTGTTGTTGTTGTTGTCATTGTTGCATTTGTTGTTGTTGTTGTTGTCATTGTTTTTTGGTTTGCTTTTTCCATACATATTGCCAAAATACACGAATTTCACCACAACATTTTGTACCTTGGCAGCACGCTGTTTCCAAATGTACAGTAGGCCTTCTTCGGTCGGGGGCCAACCATGGAAGAAACGCTCTAGCTGTCGGTTTCGCTGCTGCTCTGGAAGTGTTGAGTGTCCTCTCGAGGGCTCAAGCCTGGGCATGATGTATCGGGGAACCAACTGTTGCTGTTGTAGCTGTTGTCCCCACCCCACCCATCCATCCCACCCACCCCACCCCACTCCACTCCACCCCACTCCACGCGGCTGACGGGTCCAAAGGAACGCCGAAGGTCAGTATAGCTTGACACTAGCATCTACGCGCGCAGGAGTTGCCAAAGAACACCGAAATCAACGTCAGTCTACCTTCCAGACTCAGACTCCGGATTTTTCCTTGGTGTTGACTCCCCTTAAGCTTTTCTGATGATGGATGGGTTTGGTTTCAGGGCAGCGGAGGTTTGAAATTAGAGTTGACCTTTTCCTGGATGGGCTACCTTCCCATATTGACGAGCCTCATCTATCCGGATCGATTATGAACAGGTAGTATTGGATTACATGCTTACCGATAGCAGATCAAGTGGCCTGACCTGACATTTCAAAATGACATCATCAATAATGAGATCAACGGCAGGATAGCAAAACAAAAAAGCCAGTCTTTCGTAGATGACATAGCAATATCTGCAAAAAGTAGAGGCATCAGACTGCGAACGAAGTTCGTAGTGTGCAGGATAATATGGTTCTGTCCACACTGCTCTATGTCCTTGAAACATGGATAGTATCCCGGTGACGTGCTGGGAAGCTGAGTCACTTTTACTCAGAGAACTTTTCAATATCAAATGACAGCAGAGGATTCCAGACACTAAGATGTTTTTCCAGGCGGATTGTCTAGTATTTATGCCAACCGAACATAGAACCAGCTTCACAGAACAGGTCATGTAGCGCCAGATCATCGGCTACCAAAGAGACTGTTTTATGGAACGATGACACTTTGACAATCTTCTTGAAGGTGTTTATTGTGGACCCAGATTCCAGGGAGCAATGTGCTTAGGACCGCAACAAATGGCGCCCTTCTATTAATACAGCGGCAGATACAAGCACTACGGCAGCAGGAAGAAAACATTAAGTCTGGAAGTCAAGAGCTGGCAACTCTGGACCCTCAGATGTAGACATGACATGTTCACCCTGCTGGAAAACCTTCCGGACACAGACTGGCAGTCACAGTCAACTATCTTTGCCCACACAAAATGCAGGACACAGACTGGCAGTCACAGTCAACTATCTTTGCCCACACAAAATGCAGGACCCCAATCACAGTCCATTGCCGGTAATCGTCGCTCCAGAGAAAGTGACGATGAACCTTTTTGGCTACCAGAGTGGACAAACAAAAGATTATAAACCAAATGGGGTATT
>CM060308.1:30760003-30777503 GCA_030674185.1 Monoplex corrugatus
GACAAATCTCTTCTTTCCAACCTTTTAAGAGCAATGACTCAACACAAACTTTGTTTTGTGTGGGTTTTGCTGTTGTAATCCTGCACTGGAAGCACAGACAGATTCCTTTGTGTGGTGTAAAGTTGGTTTATCTGACTTGTCATCTAGCCCCGTGTTCTTTTGTGGCAAAGCGACACATCCACTGTCACCTCTTATGTCTGCAGTGATGCAGTCACCGACTGCGTGGGAGGGAGAATGAGGATGTAGGAAACGGGGATGGGAGTGGGGTAGGGGGCTGAAGTATTAAACCTCACTCATTTCAGTAGAGTAGTAGAAGTTTGTAAATACAGTGTTTGTTGTCATATAAACCATCATGCACGGGGTTCTACAGCCGTAATTCTATACTGTTGTCGGAGATGTTTCTCGAGAGGAGTTTGGAGTTTGTTCAACAGGGAGTCATCGCACTCGGACAATTTCATATGCGCTGTGCCCAAATCTGTCAGCAGTTATTTGGCAGACTCCCTAAGCCTGCACGAAACCCTATTCGCTGGCAAGATCTTGAAATGGGAAAGGGGAGGAGTGGAGGAAAAGAAGAAACACTATGCTGACACCACCAGAATGATGGAAATATTTTAGATGGCTAGCGAACAGACCAGTGTTTAATGTTGATGGCTGGGATTGAACCCGAGATATCAAATCTTGAGTCCTCGGCTCTATCGACAAAAAAGTCTCCTCCGTGTCGATGGTCACCCACCATTAATGGCAGCGGCAGCAGCAGCAGCAGTAATTGCAGCAGCAGTAGTACTCGTCGTGGTCATAGTAAGACACTAAGCAATAGATGTTGCTGTCGGTCTTGTGGTAATGTGATGGACTTTTTTCCGTCGACCAGGAGGGTAAGATAGCATACTGGTCATCAGCGTCTAACGTTGGACTCCAGGTGGTAGAAGACCAATCCTGGAAGAATTTTTTTTTTTTCCTGCGAGCACTGCATAGGAAGGAGCACTGAGTTCTGCTTCTGATAATTCTTCTATTGAATAACAGCTGTCCGACTCTGCTGAAATGTGATTGCGCCCTACGTGTACTGCTGTAATCAGCTAACTCATTTGCAGGCAATGTCTTCGTAGTTGATCATGTTGATGCCACAGCTAATGAGATTGGCCTTGGGGATATTCGTGGATCGCTTTAGTGGTCTTCTCTGGTCACCGTGTCCTCGTTTTATCTGTCTGTACATAAGTATCTTCGAGATGCGGTTTCTTCCGTACAGACAACCTGAGCTTTCAAATGAAGTTGGCATTTAACGAGTAGACACTCATTTTCTTGGTGAGCCACATCTTCAGAACTTGAAGTTTGGACGCTCGATCTTCCGCGTATTATTGCAGATCTTGCACAGACATCTTTTGTGGAACCATTCCAACTGTTGAATATGCGTTCGGTAGGTAGTCCAGGTCTCGCAGCACTGTAGCTCAGAACTTCTGCCCCATGCACAGCAGTTTTTGTGGCGAGCCTGATGCTAGTGTCTTGCCTCAACCTCTTGGTCCGTCTTCCATAAACAGACAGGGCTGGCCTGGGAGATGCTCAGCGTCATTTTTCCATCACGAGATCCGTTGCAGTTTATTGTACTGCCTGGGAGCAGAATTCGTCTTAAATCTTGATCTCCTGGTTTTATTTATGACAATCGGAGGTGGTTAATCGCCATAAATCTGAGATGATAAAATTGATTGAAACATATACTCTACTTTGCTGAGGATAATTGTTCAGGCCGATGTGATTGTCGACCACAGCAAATTGGTCAGTGATACGTTCAATGTCCTCGTGCGAGTATGCGTCCGGTACGCATTCGTGTGCAATAAGATATTTTCGAAGGTTGGCTTTGAGGATTTTGTTTTGTCGTTTAGTATCCCACGGGTTGAAGTTTTCCATCTAAGAGGAACTGGATATACTCATCCTTGTCAACAGCTCTGAAAGCACCAGTCGTCATCGCTGCTAAAGAGGACGCGGAAGAGAGTGGATGCCACAACATATCCTGTTTCACTCCATTCTACTGTAATGTAAGTTTGAGAATGACAATCCTCACAGACTACGTCAGATGCTGACAAAAACTTGTGCCCAGTTTGGTAAACTACATTGCGTGGCTTTAAAATCTCTTGGTTTCAGCAGAAGACGTAACAAATAATCATATTTTTCGTTAACACTGAGGAAGGAGAGTGACAGAGTGAGAGAGAGAGAGAGAGAGAACACACACACACACACAGAGACAGACAGACAGACAGACAGACAAGAGACAGAGAGGGAGACTCAGAATGTGTGTGTGTATGTCTCTGTCCTTCTATCTCTCTCTCTCTCCCTCTTTCTGTCTTGTCTGTCTCACAGCACCGCAGATCCATATACCACACACAAAGGCACAGAGAGAAAGACAGAGAGACGGAGAGAGACAGATAGAGACAGAGAGGCAGACTAAGAATGTGTGTGTGTGTGTGTGTGTGTGTGTGGTGTGTGTGTGTGTGTGTGTGTGTGTGTGTGTGTGTGTGTGTGTGTGTGTGTGTGTGTCCCCTTCTCTCTCTCTCTCTCTCTCCTTCTTTCTGTTTCTGTCTCACAGCACCGAGATCCATAAACCACACAGAAACTTTAAACTTCACTGTCTTATTGTTTTAATCCGTTTATTTCTATGCACACAGTTTGACAAGAAATGGCTTCTATTGCAGATAGCGTCAAGCAGCAGCGTGCTGGTTCCTATGACTAGAAGAAATATAATTCATAAGCATATAGGTATAAATTCATATATTCATAATCACAGATTCTAAACCGCGGTTCGTGGTACTGTTATACCAATCGGCAAAATCATATCACTCTGAAATCGTTAAGAACACTTCATTTCCTTCACCTCTGATGGCTCAGGACATTCGACAAGCGTAATACTATAGGCAATAAAAAACAAGGGTATAGAAAGGCTTTTAATTAACAGTTTCATTCCCACACCTCAACGCCTGCACACATCGTCCATTTCAGCTGTCGTCATAGAGAGTATTCAAAGATTAAACACATTTAAAGATTAAACACTACTTCTATCACGTGGAAATAGACTAGTCATTCAGTTATATGCATACTATGTAAAATACTATGTCAGTGCAAGTATTATCTCAAATGTGCCTGATAGAAACATTAATCCGACAATTCCTTCCAGCCCTCCCTCCCCACAAAACATTTTCGAAAAAGTCAAAGAATCAACATATGAAAAAAGGGGAATTCAGATTATGCATTAATTATAGAAAAAAAAAAAAAACTTGCAGCTATAGAAATCAAAAGTGATGAACGAATCGCATTGCACCAACCGAGTTATCACAAATAATCAATCAATCAATCTCAATCAATTAATCAATCAATCAACCAACCAGCCGGCAAATCGCTCATGACTTTACTTTCAAATATCCCATGATCTATGCGTCCTTGAGATCTTTCAGGAAAACAGATTCTGAGTTTTCTCTACTGAATTGATTCGATCCATCAACTAGTTTTAAACACACACACACACACACACACACACACACACACACACACACACACACACACACACACACACACACACACACAACACACACACCAAAAATGTACAAAGGTAAGACACGAGAAGAAGAAGAAGAAAAGGAACAACAAAAAGGAGGAAGAGGAGAAGGAAGAGGAGGTGGATGAGGAGGAGGAAAAGAAGAAAAAGAAGAAAGGGGAGAGAAGAAGAAGAAGAAGAAGAAGAAGAAGAAGAAGAAGAGGAGGAGGAGGAGGAGGAAAAGCAGAAGAAGAAGAAGGAGGAGGGGAAGAAGAAGAAGAAGACAGGGAAAAAGAAGAAAAGAAGAAGAAGAAGAAGAGAGAAGAAGAAGAAGAAGAGAAGAAGAAAGAAGAAGAAGAAGAAGAAGAAGAAGAAGAAAGAAGAAGAAGAAGAAGAAGAGAAGAAGAAGAAGAAGAGAAGAAGAAGAAGAAGAAGGAGGAGGAGGAGGAGGGAGGAGGAGGAGGAAAAGCAGAGAAGAAGAAGAAGAAGAAAGAAGAAGAAGAAGAAGAAGAAGAAAAAGAAAAAGAAGAAGAGAGGAGGAGGAAGGAGGGAAGAAGAAGAAGAAGAAGAAGAAGAGAAGAAGAAGAAGAAGATGAAGAAGAAGAAGAAGAAGAAGAAGAAAGAAGAAGAAGAAGAAGAAGAAGAAGGAAGAAGAAGAAGAAGAAGAAGAAGAAGAAGAAGAAGAAGAAGAAGAAGAAGAAAGAGAAGAGAAGAAGAGAGAAGGAGGAGGGAGGAGGAAGAGGAGGAGAAAAAGAAGAAGGGAAAAGAAGGAGGAGGAGAGGAGAGGAGGAGGGGGGGGGGGGGGAAGAAGAAGAAGAAAGGGAAGAGAGAAGAAAGGGAAGAAGAAGAAGAGTGGGGAGAATTGAAACTAAGCTACAAGGACACACACACACCCACATGAAATGTTTCAGCAGAGTGGTCAAGGTCAGACAGGTGAACATTACCAAGGACGTCTGAGGAAGGAAAGAGACAGATACCATCAGCAAACCGATGTCACAAAAAGGGTAGTCATTGTTACATCAAACTATACACGAAGGTAGTCATCATGGTAATTAGTACATCAAAACAATTCACCGCACAGCATATTGCCGATGGACAGGTGATGATTTTGTCAAGATCTCTTCCAAAACTTGCTCACGAAAAAGGACGGCACTGTAATATTGTACAGCAGCCCCACTCTCTTCTTTTGTGTGAGTAAAAAGCAGACGACAATCAAGCTGCTTCGAATAACTATGCTGTTTGGCGGAAAGTGGGATGTTCCAAAAGTATGTATGGCGAATGCTCTTCTATCTTGTACTTTATCAGATATATTTCGTTTAAAACAGACTTTGCAACTGATATATGTCGTAGTTTTCGCCGTACTATGTGCTCAGCATTTCGAGCTCTTGCTTGCCTAGCACAACCGCCTAATAATTATTGTGATTTTTTTTGTTCAATTTCTCGTAAGTAATGGGTGGAGGAGGTTGGTTTACATCCACTCACGGTGACTAACTGTGTATTTGGCTGTTTTAGCGTGCAGAAAGACATGTACCGTTAATGCTATGAGATGTCACCTTTTTTTTTTTTTTTTTTTTTTTTTTAGATGGGTATACAATAGTTTGGTTTTACATGTCTGCTTTAAAAAGGAATCCCAAGAATGTCCGTCTGAATGGTAAGTTCCATTTTCAGGACACTGCAATTTGGCTTTAAAACATGGCAACTCTAGCAGGTACGTTTGCCGAAGTTCAGTCAAATATTATGGTCGAACAGAAATAAAGGCTTCATGAATGGACTGGTCTATTTTTCAGTATTTGAACATAGATCGCCTTCTTTGACAATATTTGCAGCTCACCGTGGAGACATTCACTCTGAAGATTTAAAGGTATGTGCTAATTTTAAGTATCTTCACAAAAATTTTACCACACCAAACATCGTTTACTTTCCATCATTTTACTTAACTGTAAACCGTTGTCGTAAACCGAATCCAGCAAGACTTACCACGATAAACCCTGACTCTCCACAACGATTTATAATCATATACAATACAGGAACCTCCAAAACCAGATTCAACCTTATATGAAGGGGCGAGAAGTATGAATTTTTGTCTTGGTTTTAAGTTTTGAACAGTTCTGGCAACCTCTTTGTGGTAACTACTCTGCAATCGTAGACCACTAACCCATGTTTCACACTTCGGCTTTATGGCTTGTTTCTAAATTCTTTTTTTCCTTCCACCGCTTGCGCAATCGGTTATTTTTATGACGGAATTTTTGTGTTTATGCGAGATGAGGTACCTATGTTTTGAACATTTCTTTTTTTTCCCCATGTCTATCGCTTGTCCTGTCCTGCTCTCAGTCAGTATCAGTGTCAGGTTCAGTTTCTCCATCTTGGAACAAATTCCGTAAGCACTGATCTCACAGACGCCATGTGATGGAGAAAATCGAAAATGAACATGGTACTTGCCACAAGCCTGCACAAAAGCCCAATGCGCTGGCAAGAAACTAAAACAGATCCAGAATGCATAACTTTAGTTCAATGTGGATGCGTTAGACAAACGCTTTGAGTAAGCGTGTGTATCTATCTATCTATCTGTGTGCCTGTCTGTCTGTCTGTCTATCTCTCTCTCTCTCTTTCTCTCTATCTATCTATCCTTCTAAGTATCTATCTATCTTTCTATCTATCTTTCTAGCTATCTATCTATCTGTAGATACAGATGCACACATACACGCACACTGATACACACGCGCACACACACACACACACATATACATATATATATATATATATATATATATATATGTATGTATATATGTATGTATGTACATAATTATATATATATATATATATATATATATATATATGAGTGTGTGTGTATGTGTGTGTGTGTGTGTGTGTGTGGTGTGTGTGTGTGTGTGTGTGTGTGGTGTGTGTGTGTGTGTGCGCGTGCGTGTGTGTGTGTGTCCTGCCACACATATGTCCTACCACGTGTTTCAATACAGTCAAAGGTTAAAAGTGGCAAGGTAAAAGGTGGCGGGATGGTTCAGACAGTCACAGGGTAAAAGTGGCAGGGAGAAAGGTGGCAGGATTTTCAGTCACAGGGTAAAAGTGGCAGGGAGAAAGGTGGCAGGATTTTCAGTCACAGGGTAAAAGTGGCAGGGAGAAAGGTGGCAGGATTTTCAGTCACAGGGTAAAAGTGGCAGGGAGAAAGGTGGCAGGACGGTTCAGACAGTCACAGGGTAAAAGTGGCAAGATAAATGGTGACAGGATGGTTCAGACAGTCACAGGGTAAAAGTGGCAGGGAGAAAGGTGGCAGGATGGTTTAGACAGTCACAGGGTAAAAGTGGCAAGGTAAAAGGTGGCAGGATGGTTCACAGTCACAGGGTAAAAGTGGCAAGGACAAAGGTGGCAGGATGGTTCAGACAGTCACAGGGTAAAAGTGGCAGGGACAAAGGTGGCAGGATGGTTCAGTCACAGGGTAAAAGTGGCAGGGAGAAAGGTGGCAGGATGGTTCAGACAGTCACAGGGTAAAAGTGGCAGGGAGAAAGGTGGCAGGATGGTTCACACAGTCACAGGGTAAAAGTGGCAGGATGGTTCAGACAGTCACAGAGTAAAAGTGGCAGGATGGTTCAGACAGTCACAGGGTAAAAGTGGCAGGGAGAAAGGTGGCAGGATGGTTTAGACAGTCACAGGGTAAAAGTGGCAGGATGGTTCAGAAGTCACAGGGTAAAAGTGGCAGGATGGTTCAGACAGTCACAGAGTAACAGTGGCAAGGAGAAAGGTGGCAGGATGGTTCAGACAGTCACAGGGTAAAAGTGGCAAGATAAATGGTGACAGGATGGTTCACACAGTCACAGGGTAAAAGTGGCAGGGAGAAAGGTGGCAGGATGGTTTCAGACAGTCACAGGGTAAAAGTGGCAAGGTAAAAGGTCACAGGATGGTTCAGACACTCACAGGGTAAAGTGGCAGGGAGAAAGGTGGCAGGATGGTTTAGACAGTCACAGGGTAAAAGTGGCAGGAAAAGGCAGGATGGTTCAGACAGTCACAGTGTAAAAGTGGCAGGGAGAAAGGTGGCAGGATGGTTCAGACAGTCACAGGTTAAAGTGGCAGGGAGAAAGGTGGCAGGATGGTTCAGACAGTCACAGGGTAAAAGTGGCAGGGAGAAAGATGGCAGGATGTTTCAGATAGTCACAGGGTAAAAGTGGCAGGGAGAAAGATGGCAGGATGGTTCAGTCACAGGGTAAAAGTGGCAGGGAGAAAGGTGGCAGGATGGTTCAGACAGTCACAGGGTAAAAGTGGCAGGGAGAAAGGTGGCAGGATGGTTCACACAGTCACAGGGTAAAAGTGGCAGGGAGAAAGGTGGCAGGATGGTTCAGACAGTCACAGGGTAAAAGTGGCAGGGAGAAAGGTGGCAGGATGGTTCAGACAGTCACAGGGTAAAAGTGACAGGGAGAAAGGTGGCAGGATGGTTCACACAGTCACAGGGTAAAAGTGGCAGGGAGAAAGGTGGCAGGATGGTTCACACAGTCACAGGGTAAAAGTGGCAGGGAGAAAGGTGGCAGGATGGTTCAGACAGTCACAGGGTAAAAATGGCAGGGAGAAAGGTGGCAGGATGGTTCACACAGTCACAGGGTAAAAGTGGCAGGGAGAAAGGTGGCAGGATGGTTCACACAGTCACAGGGTAAATGTGGCAGGGAGAAAGGTGGCAGGATGGTTCACACAGTCACAGGGTAAAAGTGGCAGGGAGAAAGGTGGCAGGATGGTTCACACAGTCACAGGGTAAAAGTGGCAGGGAGAAAGGTGGCAGGATGGTTCACACAGTCACAGGGTAAAAGTGGCAGGGAGAAAGGTGGCAGGATGGTTCACACAGTCACAGGGTAAAAGTGGCAGGGAGAAGGTGGCAGGATGGTTCAGACAGTCACAGGGTAAAAATGGCAGGGAGAAAGGTGGCAGGATGGTTCACACAGTCACAGGGTAAAAGTGGCAGGGAGAAAGGTGGCAGGATGGTTCACACAGTCACAGGGTAAATGTGGCAGGGAGAAAGGTGGCAGGATGGTTCACACAGTCACAGGGTAAAAGTGGCAGGGAGAAAGGTGGCAGGATGGATTCACACAGTCACAGGGTAAAAGTGGCAGGGAGAAAGGTGGCAGGATGGTTCACACAGTCACAGGGTAAAATGTGGCAGGGAGAAAGGTGGCAGGATGGTTCACACAGTCACAGGGTAAAAGTGGCAGGGAGAAAGGTGGCAGGATGGTTCACAGTCACAGGGTAAAAGTGGCAGGGAGAAAGATGGCAGGATGGTTCAGACAGTCACAGGGTAAAAGTGGCAGGGAGAAAGGTGGCAGGATGGTTCAGACAGTCACAGGGTAAAAGTGGCAGGGAGAAAGGTGGCAGGATGGTTCAGACAGTCACAGGGTAAAAGTGGCAGGGAGAAAGGTGGCAGGATGGTTCACACAGTCACAGGGTAAATGTGGCAGGGAGAAAGGTGGCAGGATGGTTCGACAGTCACAGGGTAAAAGTGGCAGGGAGAAAGGTGGCAGGATGGTTCACACAGTCACAGGGTAAAAGTGGCAGGGAGAAAGGTGGCAGGATGGTTCAACAGTCACAGGGTAAAAGTGGCAGGGAGAAAGGTGGCAGGATGGTTCAGACAGTCACAGGGTAAAAGTGGCAGGGAGAAAGGTGGCAGGATGGTTCACACAGTCACAGGGTAAAAGTGGCAGGGAGAAAGGTGGCAGGATGGTTCACACAGTCACAGGGTAAAAGTGGCAGGGAGAAAGGTGGCAGGATGGTTCACACAGTCACAGGGTAAATGTGGCAGGGAAAAGGTGGCAGGATGGTTCACACAGTCACAGGGTAAAAGTGGCAGGGAGAAAGGTGGCAGGATGGTTCAGACAGTCACAGGGTAAAAGTGGCAGGGAGAAAGGTGGCAGGATGGTTCAGACGTTCGTCTGTCAATAACTAAACTCGAAGTTCCAGGGTTAATTTCCCCCTTCAATTTGTGTTTAAGTTTCTTAAAGTTCAGCTTCTGTCGGAAAAGTAAGGTACTCAAAATTACAACTTTGTTTTACTGTGGTGATATTCTCATAACCGTTGAGACCAAACCGTTGCGCATCAACTGGCACATTGAAGAAAAACATTACATATAATCATAGAAAACAACTTTTGTTCTTGATTTATAAAGAAAGCCGATTCCTTAGATTTTCGACAATTTTTGTTTCAGGCAGTGTAGTCATATGAAGTTAAAGCTTGTGTAGAATATCTGTCACTGAGACTTTGAAAAAACTTCATATCAAATATAACTTGATTGTATGGAGAGCAATGGTACACTATCACAATTACGAAAACAGATTCTGAATACAGTCAGAAGTTTCTGAGAAAATACTTTTCAACCACCTTCCTGATACTGATTTTAGGCTTTCTTTTTTGTTGTTGTTGTTGGTTCACGCGACCTTGACCTTGGTGTTCAAATTTTCAAACTTGTCCTTTCGCGAATGCTTACTGGTCTATATACCTTGGACCCAATTTGGTAAAGATCCAGCCGTACAAAGCTGAGAAACTCGAGTTCACATATTTTTTTTATCACACACACACTTACACACACACACACACACACACACACACTTACACACACACACACACACCGTTCTGTATGAAATAATGTCCCCCTTTTTAAACAGAGAGGCGAACAGGAAACAGATACCAGTAGTCAATGCAAGTAACCGTTGGTTACGCAGCGCCTATCAATCATATTTCGCCTATCTATACCTAAAAATATTAGAATTACATATCAAATCGACCACAGGACAATTCATGAAGTCTTCTATGTTTCCTCCGACTTCTGAAATGGAATATGAATACTAGATAAGCGTCTCTCTCTCTCTCACTTACCTACACATCGTACACAAAAACACACACCACACCCACGTACTTTTTTTTTTTTAAATTTCACACACTAAACTGTACAAAGACAGCAAAAACAAAAACAACAACAACAAAACACAAAAATAAACAAAAACAAAAGCAAAAACAAAAACAAAAAACACCTACGCAAAACCGCTTAATCTCTTTTATATAATCTACCAGCACCAAGGATACTTGTCATACTTATGAATAAACACAAGCGATACTGCTGATATTACCACAGGTAGTTACATACTGCTGGTTCCGCATTTCTAACCCACGCGTGCATATCTAAATAATCACGTGCAGTATACCCATCAACCAAAAGAAAAAAAAAGCATATAGCTCGAGTGGTTAAAGTAGTGCCATAACTGTTTCAAAGCAACAAATGTTCAATTCACGTGTACACACACACAGACACACACACAAGCGCACACACACACAAGCATACACACAAGATAAGACATGTTAAGTAAGTAAGATAGGAAAGAAAAAGGTAAGGTAAGATATGTAAGGTAAGGTAAGGTAAGATAAATGAGATAAAAAAGATCAGATAAGATATATGAGGTGAGATAAGATAAAATTACAATGACATTATCATCTCATTATCAGACATTGGTGTCAGGCAAACAATTTTCAAACACAAACATTGTACTGTCCTTTAAAAAATTCACGTTGTACAATACATGGGATGTACATGTTTCTAAAACAACATTCAAAAACATTCAAAATTTTATTTTTACCCCACACAGCTGCCCTTCGTCCACCGTGTCCCAACCATTTGCGAATCTTTTGAAAATACAAACAAACAAACCAACAAACTAACTAACCAACCAACCAACAAACAAACATGCACTCTGAATGAAATGTGCATATGAAAAAGAAATCAAAGCATAAACATCCCTCCGAACCCCTGTCCCTGACAAAACTTAAGCACATTAGACTGTACATGACATTCGATGTTTAAAATCCAAAATTCAATTGTACATGAACAATATGTTGAAGGTTTAACTTCAAAGATATAATGAAGAAAAAACAACAACAAAAGATCAAACAACACACACACACCAACACACAACACACACACACACACACACACACACACACACACACACACCACACTCACACACACACACACACACAGAGAAAGAAAAAACAGCACATGCATCCCTCCATTCACATGTGTACATACTCCTATTTTCCCAACTCTACTCTCTCTCTCTCAAATACACACACGCAAGCAAGCGCGTGCGCACACACACACACACAGAGTAAATAAGAAAGAAAAGCACATGAATCCCTCCAGTCACATATGTATACATACTCCTATTTCCCCAAGTATACTCTCTTTCTCAAGCACACACACACACACACACACACACACACACACACACACACACATAGAGTAAATAAGAAAGAAAAGCACATGTATCCCTCTAGTCACATATGTATACATACTCCTATTTCCCCATGTATACTCTCTTTCTCAAGCACACACACACACACACACACACACACACACACACACACACACACACACACACAAACACAAACACATATACACAAACACATATACACACAAACACAAACACACGTTAAAAAGAAACATAGTTAAAACACGTTTTTGGATTAGAACAAGTTCAACTAGTGGTGGACTGAGACGTCTTGCTCTTGACTTAACTTTGCTACACTCGTATAGCGGTGTCCAAAAGGAAAAAGCTCAAAGCATTTTGTTTAACCTTTTGACTCCCGCACCCTATCGACCAACTGCAAAAATTAACTCTTTAACTCCCTCACCCTATTCATCAGCTTCCTGCAAGGAACTGGTGGATAGGGTGAGGGAGTCAAGGGGTTAAGTTTTTGCTTCGCTAGCAAGGTTGACAGCGCAGGTCCTGGTGGACAGGGGTGCAGGAGTGAAAGGGTTAATCAAACATGCCTGCCACCATCTGCTGTCTGCTTGACCTTTCGCACCTCTCGCCTCATGCAACTCGCGCTACCGAACTGCCTCATTATGACAACCTTACTACACACATTTACATTTGCTCACACAAGTTTAGTGCGCACAGTCACCAACCCAGTCACTATACACGTACAATTAATATTACTATTTGCGATAACACAGAAACTTCACATGTTTCACACAGGTCATTTTCAGCAATTTATACATCACCCTGCCATAAAAGAACAGATGAAAACAGCAACAAAAAACACCATCAAGTACAGAGCATTTGCAACTGCTGGTTGCCCCTAGTGAAGCGCCAACTGAAGAGAGAGAGAGAGAGAGGAGAGAGAGAGAGAGAGAGAGAGAGAGAGAGAGAGAGAGAGAGAGGAGAGAGAGGGGGGCGGTCGTCAGACTGACAAACACAAACATACATGTACACAAAAGTGCACAGACACTAACAACAAACTGCAACGCCCTATCTTGATACTCACACCTTCCAGCTAAGTATGGACACCTTCAATGAAACTGAAAACACATGAGGCAGTTTTGGTTGTATTTTGAAACATTACTAACCAAAAACTTCCCGCTGATTGTTAATATCAAACTAAACAAAAACATCGTCTTTTTAGGAGTAATTTTGGCTTTTAAGACTGAAGACTTTTTTTTTTCTCAAAATAGCATTCGCTAAAATTGTTATATTCAAATGCAAGATTAAATCTATCATACCACACTGGTTACGGCAAATCAGCATTACCATACCCTTCCGCGCCCCAGTCCATCCATCTTCCCCATCCTGCAAACACTTTGAAAAAAGTCATAATCACGTGGCAACAGAAGCGAAAGTTTGAAGTGTGTTTAGGACAGAATCGGGGAGAGTATCACAATGGTTCAGACGTTCGCCTACAAATAACTTAACTCGAGGTTCCAGGGTTCGCTCCCCGCAGAGGCCTCGACTTTTCTCCTCAGTTTGACCGGAAAATCGATCAGAACGTCTAGTCTTTCGGAAGGGGACTAAAAACGAGTCGGACCCGTGTGCCTTCTTGCTGCGCATGTTAAAGATCCCACGGCAGTTCAAAATCGTGAAGAGCAGGGCATTACCCTGCTGTCTTGGTAAAAAACACAAGAGAGAAAGGTTGATTTCCCAAGTCCCAACCGTTGAAGACCAACTAGCCGTCTTTCCTTTCTGAAGTGTTGGTTAAAAACCCCAGTGAATATGAATATGAATTTGAATCGAGGGAGAGGGGATGGGTGCTGCCCTTGTGGTGCTGGCCCAGTGAAAAGTTGAGGTCTCTGCCACCTCACTCCCCTACAACCCCCCTACAACCCAGAGTTATAGAACTATCTAGGTAGGACCTCAGGACCTGGCCAGCTGGTGGGTTCATGTGAAGACTTAAGGCTTGTGCTGTAATCATTCCGGACCTTCTCCATCACATGTGCCCTATGGTGTGATAAGTTGCTCCTCTGTCATCACATGCTACAACCTACAACCCAGTTATAAAAACGTATCTGTTAATCGTCTGCCTCAGTGGTTCATTAGACTTAAGGCTAATCATCCGACCTTCTCCAGTACAGCACCTATTGTTAAGTCTTCTGCCTCAGTGTCATCAGCATGTAGATAAAGGACCCTGTTATAAGTACAGAGTATTGTTAAGTCTTCTGCCTCAGTGTCATCAGCATTAGAGACAAGGACCCTGATATAAGTACAGAGTATTGTTAAGTCTTCTGCCTCAGTGTCATCAGCATGTAGATACAAAGACCTGATATAAGTACAGAGTATTGTTAAGTCTTCTGCCTCAGTGTCATCAGCATGTAGAGACAAGGACCCTGTTATAAGTACAGAGTATTGTTAAGTCTTCTGCCTCAGTGTCATCAGCAGGTAGATACAAGGACCCTGATATAAGTACAGAGTATTGTTAAGTCTTCTGCCTCAGTGTCATCAGCATGTACAGACAAGGACCCTGTTATAAGTACAGAATATTGTTAAGTCTTCTGCCTCAGTGTCATCAGCATATAGAGACAAAGACCCTGATATAAGTACAGAGTATTGTTAAGTCTTCTGCCTCAGCGTCATCAGCATGTAGATACAAGGACCCTGATATAAGTACAGAGTATTGTCAAGTCTTCTGCCTCAGTGTCATCAGCATGAAGAGACAAGGACCCTGTTATAAGTACAGAGTATTGTTAACAGTTAAGTCTTCTGCCTCAGTGTCATCAGCATGAAGAGACAAGGACCCTGTTATAATTACAGAGTATTGTCAAGTCTTCTGCCTCAGTGTCATCAGCATGAAGAGACAAGGACCCTGATATAAGTACAGAGTATTGTCAAGTCTTCTGCCTCAGTGTCATCAGCATGAAGAGACAAGGACCCTGATATAAGTACAGAATATTGTTAACAGTTAAGTCTTCTGCCTCGGTGTCATCAGCATATAGAGACAATGACCCTGATATAAGTACAGAATGCCATTTATGTCTCTTGCCTCAATGTCATGTGCATATATGAACAAGGTGAATGTTGGTCTCTATCATGTACTAGTGCTGTAGCGTGTCTCCTATCATGTGGTACTTGTGCATTTCTCCTTTGCTGTTGTAACCATCATCAGCAAGCAATTTTGTAAGTGTCGGTAAGCTTTTCTCTCTCCATCCAAACGTATGGCTATGCGTTAGCATACGCGTGGGTGCGTCCCCTCCCCTCTTCCTGCTCGCGCGCTCAAACACACACATGCACGTGTCTTAAAATACTTATGTGAATACAAGTTAAAAGAAATAACAAATGTACACACACACACACATATAAACTCACACACACACACACATACACTCACACACACACACATACACACACACACGTACACATCGCATATGCAATCGCATTCATAGTATTTACGCACGTATGATTATATGTACATGTGCATGTGTACGCATACACAAAAACATACACTTACGCACGCTCAGACACAAACATATACATATGCAATTACATCTGCAAATTACATTCACGCAAAGACATACACACGTTCTCATTCACAAGCACGTCTCCACACAAACGCACAGACACATACATCTGTACGCACACACACACATGCGCATGCACACACACCTGCATCTGCACACCCGCACACACATGCACATACACACGTATACATGCAAGCGAATCAACGAGCGAGTGTGCAAATAAGCGATAGTCAAAAACGAAGCGCAGAGAGAGAGGGGGGGGGGGGAGAGGGAGAGGGAGAGAAAGAAAGAGGAGAGAGAGAGAGAGAGAGACAGACAGACAGACGCAGAGAGAGAGAAAGAAAGAGGAGACAGACAGAGAGAGACAGACAGAGAGAGAGAGACGGACAGACAGACAGAGAGACACAGACAGACAGAGAGAGTAAGGCAGTTTTAATAAGACAGATTAAAAGAGTAACGCATATTATCTACAGTCTACATACACAGCCAGCCTTTTGATATAACAGTCTCGTGACGTTCACCCTGTTCTACTGAAATGAGCTAGAACTAACACTAACAGCCTCATCCTTTTCAAGAGAAAGCAACTGAAGGCATCATCTTTATTACGTCTTGTCACAGTACATGTAAAACGAAAACGGCCGACCGGCGCGCATATCACATACACTTGAAGACACCGTCTTTAGTTCTGACAACAATCGGACACAACCCATCTCTATCGAACGCAGATGTGACAAAATGTCCAGTATTTCAATCGGTACCGGGGGCGGTAAGCAACAAAAGACCTCAAACCAAAACCAACACGAACGAATACTGGATACTCACAGAGTCTGCACTGATTTGATGATAACTGTAGTTAACTTTTCGTTCATCTGTTAGACCTTCCTCAGATCGATTGGTTTACTGCGTGGTTTCATTCATAAGTCCATCTGAATTTGTCCCCAATATGTTCATATTGTTGTCAGGTCACAGGCTGTCCTCTACTACTGTTGACCATGTAACCCAGTACTATCCGCTGCATGTGGGGAGGGTACCCAACAACATCAACAACAACAACAATAAAATCCGACCAGGAGAGGGACGGGCTCTGCAGGGTTGGATTTGCCTAAGACACGCCGTATGACAAGAAAGAACTGTTTACTGAAACCCAGACACACAATCGACAGAGCTGGAGGATTATGGTGAATATATCTTTAGTACGGCGCCCCAAAAGATTCTTCACGAAGTTAAGGGAGAAGAAGCAGATGACGTTGGAAAAAAAGGAAGAAGAAGGAGAAGAAGAAGAAGAAGAAGAGAAGAAGAAGAAGAAGAAGAAGAAGAAGAAGAAGAAAGAGAAGAAGAAGAAGAAGAAGGAAGGAGGAGGAAGGAGGAAAAGAAGAAGGAAGAAGAAGAGAAATGCGAAGAAGAAGAAGAAGGAAGAAGAAGAAGAAGAGAAGAAGAAGAAGAAAGAAGAAAGAAGAAGAAGAAGAAGAAGAAGAATGCGAAGAAGAAGAAGAAGAAGAAGAGAAGAAGAAGAAGAAGCGAAGAAGAAGAAGAAGAAGAAGAAGAAGAAGAAGAAGAAGAAGAAGAAGAAGAAGAAGAAGAAGAAGAAGAAGAAGAAGAAGAAGAAGAAGAAGAAGAGAAGAAGAAGAAGAAGAAGAGAAGAAGAAGAAGAAGAAGAAGAAGAAGAAGAGGGAAGAAGAAGAGAGAAGAAGACGAAGAAGAAGAAGAATGAGAAGGAGGAGAGAAAGAAGAAAAAGAAAAAAGAAAGAAAGAAAGAAGAAAGAAAGAAGAAGAAAGATGTTCACATCCCTTCACACGAGGCTTTGGATTATTGAATACATTTCTTGTTTTGATTCTGATGGAAAATCACCACAGATTCATTTAACACGAACTTCCTGTCATCCAGTAATCTGATGACAAACGTTCACTTCATCAGTCCACAAATCCAAACTGGCCAATACGAACACAGCCAGTCTGACAGCAAACTATCTGATCTGAGGAAGGTCTCTTTGACAACAATGAAATCTCATTACACAATAATTAACGCGGAATCTGTGACTATCTTTCATTCATTCACTTTGGCAGACTCAGGCAACCGTCTACATTCTCAAAACCAAGGTGGAAATCAGAAAGACAGAAATAGAATCAGGATGCATATCTATATAACAAGACAACACAGGTACAAGTTTTGGTGAATGCTTGACAAACGCCAGTTAGCCGAAAATTTGCGCCTGTCT
>CM060308.1:30782503-30820003 GCA_030674185.1 Monoplex corrugatus
AAAAGAAAACACGTATGAAACTGCCAAATGCTATTATCCTTAAAAAAGCGTTGTTACTATCATTATTACTATTACTATCTTCTTCGTCGTCGTCGTTTTCTTCTTCATCGTCTTTTTCTTTCGTCGTCTTTTTCTTCTTCTTGTTATTTTTATCATTATCATCATCATCACATTATCATCATCATCATGTGACCGCATCATCATCATCAGTATTATCACTGTTGTTTTTGTTGTTACCGTCATTATTACCATTATTCTTAATATTTTTTTAGTTTTGAGTCTCGTTGACAGCCTAAAACCTTAAAACAACCCATATTTGGTGTGAAGATGCATCCACAAACGTTCAAGTCCATGAACGTTCGAGAATTTCCGGATCAATTTAAGACAACCGTGACACTGCATCCACCAAACTGACTGGCGGGTGACCTTTAATGACGAGTAAGATCTCCTACAAAGGTCCAAAGATGCGGCTGTAGGATCCCCGTGCATGAAAGAGATCATAGTGACACTGCCGTTGCACAGCCACGACATCATTCACTCGATCTCAGCGGCAGCGGCTAGACCCCAATGATACGGAACACCGTTACAGACTGGGATGCCGCAAGGCTGCAGTCGTCTTGTAAATGGGACCCACATCTCTCTCTCTCTCTCTTCTACCTGGACCATGTGAAATGTCATCCGGGCGCAGCAGCAAAGAACTGTTCACCAGATTCCCCCAGCCATGCCAGTCATGTGCCAAAGCCTGAGTCTCCGCAAAACGCAAAAGGTTTCTCTGTCCATTCCGCAATGTTGTCAGTTCATCGCCTTTTCTATCTTCCCCTCCCTCTCCCTCCCTCAACAAAGAACTGTTGAGGAAGAGAGAGGGAAGGTCATGTGACACGGTCATACCATCGTAGTTTTCTTTTCTTGACTGTTGTCAGCAGATCCCTTAAGGGAACAGTCATCTCACCAGACGGCAGACGTGCATTAGAAATATTCATCAGAACTGGCCAAGTCAAAACAGCATTCAAGAAAATGACAAGCATTCTTACCATTCTTACATTTGTCAGTCAATTAACAGCAAGAAGAGAGATCTTCAATCTTATATAGAACCAATACTGCTGTACGGATGCGAAACGTGGACAATCAACACGCAGAGTTAGAGCAAGATTGAGGCTGAAATGTGGTTTCTAAGAAGAATGTCAAGATCTCCATAAACAGCTCAGAAAACAAACGAGGCAGCCTTCAAAGAGACAAATACCAAAAGTATAAATTAACGAAGAAGATAAGGAAAAGACAAGCAACATTTAAAGGATCTTTCATGAGGCAAGAGAAATTTGAGCACCTAGTCAAACATGAAAGCTGGAGAGAAGAAAGCTCCAAGTAGACCCAGTGAGAAAATATTGGACGGTTTTGGGGAGTGGTTGAGCACAAAAGGGGTGGGAGATATAATCTCAGCGCAAAGATAGATTCGTACGGAGGGCCGTGATCGCCAATGCCATGCGGCTAGGCACATGATGATGATGATGAAGGTGATGATGCTGATGTCAGCAGATCTTCATATGGTCCAGTGTGCTGCTTTATGGTTTGACGCACTTGTTAACTGGTGATATGATCAACGTATGTAATTTTTAATACCTTGCGTTCATCTCTCATTTCCATGGTTTGATTCGTCTTTCAACATCTGCTGGGAAGGTCCATGACTCCCGCGTATTTTCAAAAGTAAGAAAAAAGTCAGGTCTACTGTGTTGTAATGACTTGTTTCTTTTTCAGATGAATCATTTAGTTGATGATGATACTGTTGCCTTACACCTATCAAGAAGTTGTCTTCGATCATTTCATCTATTTTTCCCAAGCTTTCACGAGATCATCATGTTTATGATTATGGTAATCCAGGACTTAACTTTATGACCGAATTTCAGTCGCCTGCACATATCATATTGAGACATTCTTCAATTCTTTAATTTTTCCACTTACTTCTTCATAACATTCAATTTGCAATTGATACAAGCTATGTCAACAATGTACGGCTAATCGCTTCTTTTTTCTTACATTGGAGATGAATTCTGATTGTTACTGGCAGTCGTGATATTTTTCACATTGTTGACATAGCCTGTATCAATTGCAAATATATATATATATATGTGTGTGTGTGTGTGTGTGTGTGTGTGTGTGTGTGTGTGTGTGTGTGTGTGTGTGTGTGTGTGTGTGTGTGTGTGTGTGTGTGTGTGTGTGTGTGTGTGTGTGTGTGTATAAAAGGAATCTTGTTTGGCGATCTGTCATATTCACACGCGCATCATGGTCGTTCACATTCTCGCCCGGACATCTCCCCTGTCCACTCTTTCCCCCTTCCCACAGTCCCTCCCAAGCATGCCGAATAAAGTCAGTTGAACAAAATCTGTGAAATAAAACATTAAATCAACACATGCGTACACCTACACATGCGCACACACACACAAACACACACATACATACATATTCATTCATTCATACATACATACATACATACATACATGCATACATACATACATACATACATACATACATAATCAAAATGTATTTGCTTACTTCGCTGCAATCATAGACACCGACCTAACCCCACTCATCCTCTCCCATGTTTTCATTCTTTTGTTTTTATTTCATTTTTTTCCTCTATTCTCTTTCTTTGTTTCACATGGTCTGTGAGCAGATCACAACTATTCAAATGCCCTTCTCCGTAAACCTACATCTTTTGCTCTATGCAGCTACACTTTTTTGTTTGTTTGTTTGTTATTTAAACACACTTTCCTGCAAGCCTTCATTTTCAACTTTAGACTCAACTATAGTTACTACTATTCAAAAACACAGGTCTTAAAACTTATTCTTTGGCTTTGTGTGCAGCTGCACTTTCTACCGTTCAAACGCATTTCCCTGTTTTGTTGTTTGTTTTATTTTGTTTGCCTCGCGTACATTTACATTTCTGCTTACGTTTCACTGCTTAGGAGCGTGTCGTTTATGTGGACAGAGAGAGAGAGAGAGAGAGAGAGAGAGAGAGAGAGAGAGAGAGAGAGAGAGAGAGAGAGAGAGAACACATACAGACAGACATAGAGATACAAAGAGAGAGAAACAGAGAGAGACAGAGAGAGATTCAAAAAGAGAGACAGAGACAGAGAGAGACAGAGACACAGAGAGAGAGAGACTCAGAGAGAGAGAGAAAGAGAGAGAGAGAAACACAGAGAGACTCAGAGAGAGAGACAGACAGACAGACAGGGAGAGAGACAGAGAGAGGGGCAGAGACAGCGACAGCTGGGGAGAGAGAGAGAGAGAGAGAGAGAGAGAGACAGACAGAAAGAGAGAGACAGAGAGAGAGACAGAGAGAGAGAGAGAGAAGACGGAGACAGACAAACAGACAGACAGAGACAGAGAGACTGACAGACACACAGTCAGACATACACACAGACAGAAATGGGAGACAGAGGGTGAGAGAGGGGGAGACAGAGACAGAGACAGGAACACAGACAGACAGAGACACAGACAGTGCCATTTGGTCGGGGGAGCCAAGTGATGGATGAGTGTGGCTTCAACATCTGAGCTTTCAGCTGTGTGATTGATACAGCCCGGGCAGGGCCAGGTGAGAGGGAGCTGGCTAATGTTTCCACCGTAGGTATGCTGCACACAATGCAGGCCACCTGCACGCACAATGGGAGCAGCTCAGCGCCACAAGCCGGGATGCTTCGCTGGATGCACTCACCAACAAAAAAAGCAGCACCCCCACGGCTCGCCGGTAAGCTTTATGGTTTTTAGCGCTACCAGGATTAGGCTTCTTCCTGTCAAAGGCACAATCACGCTCCGCGCGGTACGTATCTTTGGCGTTGGAATTACACGCCCTTCTCCCCCCACCCCACCCGTCTCTCTCTCTCTCCCCTATTGCTGGGGTCCAGTGGGACTTGATGCTACTGCCTTGAGTAATAAAGTGTTTTGAAGTTTGAAGTATCTCTCACCTGTCCTATTTTTTGCTGAAGCATCTCTCACTCTTAAAGCTGCATTTGGTCGCAATATAAATAAAGAAAACAAAAAAGAAAAAGAAAACCAGTATGTTAATAAATAACCAGTTATGGCCATGCACACGCACACTCTCACAAGCACGTACATGTGCGGACGTACGTTCCTCTCGCACACACATATACAATTCTAAATCACTCGTGAACAGTCGCTGAATGCTTGTCCCAAGTCATTTTGTCAACAAATGTATTGTGTGAAACTCGATGATTGATGACACGGTAAGCCTTTCCAAGTTTCAGCTGTTTCAAGAAAGCATCACTGTCACCGTGAAATTCTGTGTCCACCAGCATCGCAGATGGAGGGAAAGGATGCAAACTAATCATGGCAGATGCCATAAGCCGACGCATGAACCCTATGCGTTGGTAAGATCTTGAGGTTCTATCTAACTTATGGCTTCTGTAAATTAGTGTCTATCCCTGTACTGATTCATTTTTTGAATCAGGGTTGTAGTGACATCCCATCTTTCCATCAGTAAACTCCCAGCAGACCAATGAAAACCACAGCGAGTGCTCTCAACTTGACCAAAAACCACTTCAACCACTATCAGTCTTGAGAAACAGATTACGCATGCACAGGCGAGGTTGTGAGATTCCACCTAAAGCACGGCTGCATGCTTTTCCTTCACCATCCACCTATAAACCAGTCTATGCTTGTTGTTCAGAAATATAAACCTCCATCAGTAACTCCAGCCAGTGCAACGACCCCAGCCATCCACACACACACGACAACGTTCCCACCAATGTCAGTCCACTAGAGTGAATCACCTGTGTCCTACTAGTTTTTTCATTTTCAATTTCCGAAGATGACGTCTCCGTGCTCGGAATGAATTCCATATGCACTGTCGTTATAGGTGCCATGTGATGAAGAAGATCCAGAATGATCACGACACACGCCGTAAGCCTGCATATATACCCATGAGCTGGCCAGGTCCTGAGGTCCTACTTAGATAGTTCCCCTGAGGTAATAGGGGAGCGAGGTGACAGAGACCTCAACTTTTCTCGGGGCTAGCACCACGAGGGCGGCGCCCATCCCCTCTCCCTCGATTCAAATTCACATTCACATTTTCTTTCCCAAGACTTCAGAAAGGCAAGAAGGCTAATTGGTCTTTAAGGGATGGGACCTGGGAAATCAACCTATATCTCCAATGTTATATACCAAGGCAGCCGGGTAATGCCCTGCTCTTCACGATTTTCAACTGCCGTGGGATCTTTAGCGTGTGCAGCCAGAAGGCACACGGGTCCTACTCTTTTTGTCCCCTTCCGAAGGACTAGACATTCAGTTCGATTTTCCGGTCAAACTGAGGAGAAAAGTCGAACGTCTGAACAGGCGAACGTCTGAAACATTCTGCCACTCTTCTCCAAAGAATCACCTATATCCTACTAAAGCTCAAAATCACTCCAAAGCTGAATCCGTCAATTTTGCCACAAAGATCAAAGCACAGACACCTGCAGTACACAAGAAATTTTCTTTTTAGTCTTTCCTGCTAAATGATATACCATACAGAACCACTCCATGGTCAGGATAAGCTTCAACGAATGTGTGAAACGTTCCATCAGCTGGTAAAAAAATGTCAGATTCAAGATTTCAATCTGCCAATCTACCTACTCGGTGAGATGTTTCTCACTTCAAGGTACGAATCATCTTCTATCAAAAACTCCATGAAGATTGCAATCTACCTACTCAATGACTTGCTTTTCACCAAAACATACTAATGGTATGATATCATTCTCACTACTACTCGTGAATGATTTGCAGCAACATTCAACTATTACATTGAAAGTGGGGAACATGTGACCACTGTGCCGCTGATGACTGTCGACCTAAGCTGGTTCGAGACCGGTTGTGGTCTTTTTTTCTTTGTAAATATGTTCCAAGTTTCTAGGATACATGCATGCACGTTGTTTTGCCCAAATTGTGCAGGCAGTTTATGGCTGCACAGTCTGCATATTCCGTTTTTGGTGGGTGTGCATGCCGGGTGTTTTCATGCTACTGTCACGGGATGTATTTCTGTCGCATAAAGATTATTTTGTGTGTCGGGGTGAGTTTTTGAGTGTTGTTTTAGAATTTGGGGGATGCTGGTGCGGAACTGCCTGTCTATTTGAAGTAACACACAACGAGAAAGAAGAGAGAGACGAGCAGAAGCGCACTAAACACATTACCAATAACTCTCAAAAGCAGTCCACACATAGCATTATAAATCAGCATGGCTTCTTTAATTAAACATGTTCAACTTAAAGCATAATCATTCATCCTCTCATTCTTAGTTGCCTAAGTCCTTAAACAATCCTACTTCTTCGCCTATCAGCCCTAAAACTCTACATTGGAATAAGAATATCAACGTACGTTCACTACATATTTCTGGCAAAGGCTCAGCACCTCTGTCAAATTGAGTGGCCTGTCTCCTAGCACAACCGTGACTGACTGACTGTTCTGTCTCTCTGTGTGTCTGTATTGTGTCTCCCCTGCGTTATGTTCCTTTCTCATTTATATAGAGGGTGGATCGGAACACGCTGAGCTACAGGACTCTAACATGACTTACGAGATCTTTAACGTGCCTATTTTATGTTTTACGTGCGTATACACACGAAGAAGGTTTAGGCGCTGGCAGTTCAGCACACGTGTTGGCCTTGGCGATCGGAGGTATCCAGGCCGGATTGAACCTAGACATTCCAAATGGAAGCCCGACGTATACCCACCTGACCATCTTGCCCGTCGATTTTTGGGGGGTCTGACTTCTG
This sequence comes from Monoplex corrugatus, assembly GCA_030674185.1. Classification (NCBI taxonomy): domain Eukaryota; kingdom Metazoa; phylum Mollusca; class Gastropoda; order Littorinimorpha; family Ranellidae; genus Monoplex; species Monoplex corrugatus. The sequence continues at coordinate 30,789,262 of CM060308.1, forward strand.
TTGTTGTTGTTTTTCTTTATTATTATTGAAATAACATACACAACCTGCTGGGGACAGCTGCATGTGGAGTCTTGGTTGTATTCTTCCACTTTTTTTGCGTCAGACTATCTCGCTTTGTTAGACATATATCAGCTTATTCTCTGTACACCTCAATCGAAGTGATACACAGTAGCAACAATAGCGATAGTGGTAGCAGTGGTGACGATGGTGATGGCAGTGGAAGTAATAACTGTTGTAGTACTAGCCATAGTAATAATAGTAACAGCTATACAGCAATAGCAGCAGTGGTAATAGTGGCCAGAGCACTAGCAGCAGTAATAGCAGTAGGTTCTTACAATACCGTTGCTGAAAGCGTTGAGAGAATTATTCATTTCTAAGGCGTAATAACAGGAACAAATCAAAACCAGCGCCTATCTAGCTCTAATTTGTAAGCTTGGTTAGTGTCTAGCAAGAATTCGTCCTTCAAACAACATATTTCACAATAAAAATCAATACGCCTTGCTCTGTAGAACTTCGCAGATTCATCACTACCAATCACTATTCTTTTCAAGACTATCAAAAGTGAGTTCTGTCTTTGTGAAACGATCATTAAAACACGTCACACGTTATCTCTCTCTCTCTCTGTGCATGTGTGGTGTGTGTGTGTGTGTGTGTGTGTGTGTGTGTGTGTGTGTGTGTGTGTGTGTGTGTGTGTGTGTGTGTGTGTATGTATGTATGTATGTATGTATGTGTGTGTGGTGTGCGTGCGCGTGCATGTAACTTTCTTGTATCAAATTATACAGACAAACTGTTCACACACACGAAGGCTACATATGTCAGAGGTCGATCTGAATCAGTCTTCACATATTTAAGAGAGGTAAATAAAAAGTGAAAGAAAAATAGAAAGAAAGAAACTAAGGAAACAGAAAAAAGAATAAAAAAAGGAGAATAGAAATGAACAAGGTAAACTTCTGCAGAATTCTACGAGTGAAGGCAAAAAAACATATCCACACAACTCCACAACGAAGAGCCAACGGACTGTAAGTCGATTCTAGCAATGAAGCGAACACACACGCTGAAATTTTGAAATCGAGTATGATCACACCACCTTTGCAAGTAACACCACCATTCAAAAGCCTCCTTTTCAAGAATTTTACAAACCCATCCAGGCTCAGTCGCTCACCAAAGTACCGCTTTGTGGTCGAAAGTCAGGGAATTTCCGACCCCTTGAGGAATTTCAGCTGGGATCATAAATCCACCCAATACAAAGAACGACGCCAGAGTTCGTATTCAAAGCACACAGCTTGTTGAACTCCCCCCCCCCCCACCTCTCTCTCTTTCTGTGTGTGTGTGTGTATGTGTGTATGTGTGCTTGATATGCTTATAGTATGTGTGTACAATAACAAGGAGCAGCTGTAAGACAGGTCTAGTGAGACCTAATGCTACCATCCTTGAGTTAGTCTTCTGAACTCTCTCTCCTCTCTCTCTCTCTCTCTCTCTCTCTCTTTCTCTCTCTCTCTCCTTTCAGTTTCAGTTTCAGTTTCTCTCTCTCCTTTCAAAAGTAACCAATCTTAAGCTTGCGTGGGCTAAGAATGTTACAAAATATTTGGCAAAAATGTACAAACAAACAGCCAAGAAATCTGTGTAGAACGTTTACTTGCAATTTGTCATTATGTTAGACATCCCTTTCAAAATTAGTGTGAATTCGCAACGTTTTACTCGTGTCTTCAGTTCTGTCGTCCAAATTAGTTAAGATCCGTCAACTGACGGTTTAACAAACGCTTTTCTGTAAACACACACACACACACACACACACACACACACACACACACACACACATATATATATATATATATATATATACATATATATACATACACAACACGCACGCACGTAAGCACACACTTGCACACACACATTCACACACGCACGCACGCAGGCACACACACACACACACACACACACACACACACACACACTCACGCACGCACACACACATACACACACACGCGCGCACGAATAAATGCATTTCTGTGTTTGTACCATGGAGAATTTCATACATTAAATTCAGTCATTATAGCGAATGGCGCTGTAGTCGTCTTGTAATCAGAAGGCCAGTCCTTGGTTTGATTAGCACAGACGCCTATCAATTAACATCAGGAAGAGAGTTCTTGAATGTTATATAGAACCATACTGTTGTACGATGTGAGCGTGGACAGTCAACAAGCAAAGCCAGAACAAGATTGAGGCAGCCATAGAACCATACTGTTGTACGGATGTGAGGCGTGACAGTCAACAAGCAAAGCCAGAACAAGATTGAGGCAGCCATAGAACCAATACTGTTGTACGGATGTGAGGCGTGGACAGTCAACAAGCAAAGCCAGAACAAGATAGAGGCAGCCGAGATGTGGTTTCTAAGAAGAATGTTGAGAGTTCCACGGACAGCAAAGAATACAAATGAGACAGTCTTGATGGAGGCAGACACAAGTAGATCACTCATAAGGAAGATTAGGAAAAGACAGGCAACATTTATAGGCCATTTTATGAGGAAGGGGGATTTGGAGCACCTGGTCACAACGGGAAGCTGGAGGGAAAGAGAGCACCAGGTAGACCCAGGGAGAAAATGCTGGACGGACTTGCAGAGTGGCTGGGGACGAGGAGGGTGGGGGAGATGCTAGAGGCAACAAGAAATAGAGACAGATGGAAGTCCATGATCGCCAACGCCATACGGCAGGGCACCTGATGATGATGATGATGAGACACCTTCGAGTGGGGATTTTGCGATCTTCTAGGTCACAATGTGTAGACCTGCCAATGCCTAAACCACCTTGGTGCGTACACATATCTGCGTGCAGAATATCAGATACGCCCGTTAAAGATCCCGTAAGTCATGTAAGTTACCACATAGGGATGCCGGGGGCTCTTTCAGTATAAATAGTATCCCCACCGTCAGGAAATTCTGTGCTAGATATTTCCTCCTTTCTGTCACTCTCTTTGTTTATTTCTTCCTCCTTTGCTTTCTATCGTTTCTTCCTATCATTTTTTGCCGTATTGGTCCAATCACCTGTATGTGTTCAATAAAGTCTTATGTACTTCTCTCAGGTGCCCTGCCGCATGGCGTTGACGATCATGGACTTCCATCTGCCTCTATCTCTCGTTGCCCCTAGCATCTCCCCCACCCTCCTCGTCCCCAGCCACTCTGCAAGTCCGTCCAGCATTTTCTCTCTGGGTCTACCCGGTGCTCTCTTTCCCTCCAGCTTTCCCGTTGTGACCAGGTGCTCCAAATACCCCTTCCTCATAAAATGGCCTATAAATGTTGCCTGTCTTTTCCTAATCTTCCTTAGAAGTGATCTACTTGTGTCTACCTCCATCAAGACTGTCTCGTTTGTATTCTTTGCTGTCCATGGAACCCTCAACATTCTTTTAGAAACCACATCTCGGCTGCGTCAATCTTGTTTTGGCTTTGTTTGTTGACTGTCCACGCCTCGCATCCGTACAACACTATTGGTTCTATATAGCATTCAAGAACTCTCTTCCTGATGTTAATTGATAGGCATTTGTTGGTAAGAATGCTTGTCATCTTCTTGAATGCTGTTTTGTCTTGGCCGATTCTGCCGGCTATTTCTGATGTGCATCTGCCGTCTGATGAAATGATCGTTCCCGGGTATTTGAATTTATCAACCTGTGTCAAAGTTGTGCCATTTGCTGTTATTTTGCATGAGGGGGTTTCATGTTTTTCACTGATCACCATGACTTCAGTCTTCCTGCTGTTTAGTTCCAGCCCCTTACCTTTGCTTTCTATTTCTAGAATATTCACAAGGTTTTGTAGGTCTCTTTCACTTTCTGCAATTAGCACGGTGTCATCTGCATATCGAATGTTGTTTATCATTTTCCCTCCAACCTTTAATCCAGGGTCTTCTTCTAGGTTTCTCATGATGTTTTCGCTGTAAAGTGAAAACAGATCTGGTGACAAAACACAACCCTGTCTGACTCCCTCTTTTGAGGTGTCCTTAGTTATGTTTAAATCTGTATTCAGGTATGTCTTTTAAATACCCTGTGCGATAAATTGGACTGAGCGGTCAACGCCAGGGGCAGCTCCTTAGATTATGTGCGCGAACTCATTGAGATGTGTACTTAATTTTTTTCCCTTCTTTTCTTTCTTTTCTTTTGAAGTATTGTGTATGTTTTGAAGCGGTTATAGCCCTGATATTGCTCTGTGCAGTCGGCTGGTTTTAAACTACAAAAACAATAACAATAACAATAACAGTCATGTGAGTGGTTGGATTATGGACACATGAAAACACCACTATACCTGTCCATCGAATACGGAGTATGCAGACTGTGCAGCAACATACATCCATACACTGTGCCCAAATACGCATCAAAGAAAAAAATCGAAACGCCTTTAAAAAAAAAAAAAAAAAAAAGGAAAGAAAGGAAGAAAAAAAAACCCCACCAAACAACAACAACAACAAAAACAAAACAACAACAACAACAACAAAAGCCCCCAAAAGTCACGGTAGCACAGCAGACCCACCGTTCGAAAAACACACACCAGCGAGAGAGACAGCCCAGGTCAGGAATGACAACTGGCTGTTTCTCTGACGCTGATCCCCCTTGCGATAGACACGGACCTAGGACAAGTTGGCTGCTTGCAAAACACGGGCAGGCAAGCTGAACCAGTGACCTGATGCCACCACAAATGAATCACTCTAAAATTCACACGCTGAAGATGTGTTTCCCTCGCCTCTTCCTGTGTGTCTCCATCACTAGGTGACGCATTGTTGTAGATACATAGCCAGTAGGGGGAAAAAGAGGCTGGGAAAAAGTTTAATTATCCCCCAACCCCCCTTTTTCGCTTGGCTCCCAATCTCTACGCCGCCTCGGTGGCGTTGATCCCACATCACACATTCCGACTTTACAACATACCAACACTACCCCCGCCCCCCAAATTCATTAAGTGAAAGTCCCAGCGCCAGGAGGCCCAAAGGAGCCAGAAATATTAAGCTGCCCGTAGACCACCCACCAAATGAGACCCTACACTGCTTGCTGGGTCACTTTGGTGGAATTCAACAGTGTCTGTTCTGATCCAGCTTGCTAAGGACACCGACAACTGAATCCCTAATAACGACAGTAACTACTCAGTTGTGGAGTTGGACCGAGTGACAGATCCCCAGGTAAGGAGACGATCTCAGGGCCTTCCAACGACAGCTCCACCCGCCCCCTCCCCTCTCCCCGAACCACTGATATGAAAGACTCCAACTTGAACTCATCTCAGGTATGCCAGTGGTGGAGGAAAACGAAACCGACCTCACCACGATATACGGGTATGAAGGGCTACAGAATCTGGGACAACTGTTCATAATGCTATTACGGCTGATGATTTCTTGATAATGGGCACGACGATCAAGATGCTATGGAGTTCCATCTAGGATTGAGACTGCGTCAGTGGGCTGTACTTTATGTTTACTATCAGGATATATGCCGGGGTCAACCAGGCCCAAGAGATTCAGAGGCCTGCGGTGTTGGTCAGAAGGACCCAAGAGATTCAGACACCTGCAGCGTTGGTCAGGAAGGACCCAACAGATTCACACACCTGCAGCGTTGGCCAGGAAGGACCCAACAGATTCACACACCTGCAGTGTTGGTCAAGAAGGACCTAAGAGATTAAGACACCTGCAGTGTTGACCAAGAAGGACCTAAGAGATTAAGACACCTGCAGTGTTGGCCAAGAAGGACCTAAGACATTAAGACACCTGCAGTGTTGGTCAAGAAAGACCTAAGAGATTCAGACACCTGCAGTGTTGGTCAAGAAAGACCTAAGAGATTCAGACACCTGCAGTGTTGGTCAAGAAAGACCTAAGAGATTAAGACACCTGCAGTGTTGGTCAAGAAGGACCCAAGAGATTCAGACACCTGCAGTGTTGGTCAAGAAAGACCTAAGAGATTCACACACCTGCAGTGTTGGTCAAGAAAGACCTAAGAGATTAAGACACCTGCAGTGTTGGCCAAGAAAGACCTAAGAGATTAAGACACCTGCAGTATTGGCCAAGAAAGACCTAAGAGATTAAGACACCTGCAGCATTGGTCAAGAAAGACCTAAGAGATTAAGACACCTGCAGTATTGGTCAAGAAGGACCTAAGAGATTAAGACACCTGCAGTATTGGTCAAGAAGGACCTAAAAGATTCAGACACCTGCAGTGTTGGTCAAGAAGGACCCAAGAAATTCAGACACCTGCAATGTTGGTCAGGAAGGACCCAAGAGATTCAGACACCTGCAGTGTTGGTCAAGAAGGACCCAAGAGATTCAGACACCTGCAATGTTGGTCAGGAAGGACCCAAGAGATTCACACACCTGCAGTGTTGGTCAGAAAGACCCAAGAGATTCACACACCTGCAGTGTTGGTCAAGAAGAATCTAAGAGATTAAGACACCTGCAGTGTTGGTCAAGAAAGACCGAAGAGATTAAGACACCTGCAGTGTTGGTCAAGAAAGACCTAAGAGATTCACACATCTGCAGTGTTGGCCAAGAAGGACCTAAGAGATTAAGACACCTGCAGTGTTGGTCAAGAAGGACCTAAGAGATTAAGACACCTGCAGTGTTGGTCAAGAAGGACCTAAGAGATTAAGACATCTGCAGTGTTGGTCAAGAAGGATCTAAGAGATTAAGACACCTGCAGTGTTGGTCAAGAAGGACCTAAGAGATTAAGACACCAGCAGTGTTGGTCAGGAAATTTAGGTTATTCTTGCAATGTCATGTCCTAAAATATAAAGTGGATGAGACTGACCTGTGTGGTTCCAGTCTTTCTAATGAGCCCATAGCACACTCAACTCCGGGTGGGAGCCAGTGAGGGCAAAAACACCCCACAAAAAAATTCTAGACCAATGGGGATTCGAACCCACAACTTCCCAGTCAGCAGTCCGTAGCGTAATCACTTCGCCACGGTGACTGGTCTGGAATACCACTTCGGTGAGATAATGCTTTCATGAAAAATGTGTAAATGTATTTTACATCTCCCGCACCATCCCACCCCCTCCCCTCTTCTATTTCTCTCTCTCTCTCTAAAAGTAAGCTGTGGTGGAATTTTAAAACGGCCGTTTTCAGTTCATAACCGAATTCCTCGAGAGGATGGAACTACACAACTCAATTTCATCTATTAGTGTTATAGGAGGAGGGAAACGGGGGGAGGGGGAGGGAAGCAGAGAGAAAGAAGGGGGGAGGGGCCGTGTAGACACAGTCGTGTGGTGCGTGCAGTTCCATCCTTTGCGATATGCAGGTAAGTGTGTTTTTGCGTAAAATCGTTGTATTATCAGTGTGTCTACATACAGTTTCTGTGAGTAGCATGTAACATGTCACTGTTGCTATAAATAGCAAAACAACATAAACATGAATTTTTATCATGGGCGCACAATACTTTCACGTATGGAATTAAAACGTTTAACAGAAAATAAATGTCCCATCTACTGAATGCATAACGAAGTTTGTTGGTCAGCGTGATATGAGCAATAGATAGTATGACTCACTGAACAACACCACTTAATCATGGATTTAATACTAAGACACAATACTTATGATGACCAGATCTCCATTTAGTACTATTGGAGTCCAAAACAAACACAGAAATAAACAGCAAATGCAAGTAAGCCAGCAGACGCTCAATCAGCCAAACTATTAAACCCATAACGTTAAGCATCTAGTACAAGACTTCGCTAAGAAGCAAAGTTACCAAAAACACTGCGTTTTCTTTTCCTTCCTCAGTAACTAGTCTCCCTCCCCCTCCCCCATCCCTCCCTCTTTTCAAAGTCCCAATCGGTTCAAAATCATGACACCTTAATCTCTCTCTTGTAAACGAGGTTGAAGAGCACCTGAACGTCTGAAGTAAACTGTTCCAATTTTCCAACCTTTTGTAAGAATGTTATTAACACACGACCAGAGCCCACCCACATAACGTGTCCTTCAGACGGAAGATCAAAGTAGAGCAGATGTTATTCACTGTGAGCTCACAGCAGTTCCATAGTTGTATACAAACTTGAATAGAATCCCGCAAGCTCGTTCTATCACAACTAATCAAGGACGACCATTTCAAGCCACACCGGGTCATCCTCTCTACCTCGCCTCACACCCCGCAGATTTCTCCAAAGAAGCGATGGCAAGACGAAAGTTCGTCTTTCTGCTCAACCATTTCGCCACATTAGGCACGCAGAACAGAAAATTAAACATGCAACGCAAAACAGAATCCTGACATATGAAACCTCTCTGCTCTTAAAAGATTTCATTTTTCCTTTTGAAGGGGTATTAGCTGCGGAGGTTTTTCTTGCGACGGGGCGGTATTTTGGCCCAGCTGTGTGGGGAGCGATTCATGAAGTGATTATAGACTTGTCATTGGGGGAGAGATTCATGGAGTGATTATAGACTGTCATGTCGTTCACACGCTTCGCTGTCCTACGCCTCTCTTCCCTCTTTCAGGCTTTGACAGACGATTTCAGAGAGGGGAGCCGGTGCGAGTGATCACCGCCAAATAGCCCTCTCGCTGTGCCAATGACGAGCATTTGACAGCCCCGACCGGTGAAAAGGTATTCCTTGTTCCCTGATGAATTATTCATAGGCAAGGCATCATCGACCTCTTCGCTGGGCCGTGATCACAGAGTTAGGGCAGAAACGTCTGGGCCTGAAAGCCACTTGTCAACACGAAGATGAGAACCAATAAACACTATCACAGACATGGGTCTGTCAACCTGGCTTAGGTTACAAACAAACTGACACTGCCGGATGACGATCGTGTGCGAGAGTGTGCAGGTGAATGAGTGGTTGCGGGGTTAACAAACTAATCTTTATTTCCATTCAAGCTTCAGAGCGTCGTGAACGAACAATTCGTCAAACTTAACTCCAAGATACACAATGCATTCAAGCAACCTCGCAAGCACACAAAGCACAGTGGGTGGAGAGAGAGAGAGAGAGAGAGAGAGAGAGAGAGAGAGAGAGAGAGAGAGAGAGAGAGAGAGAGAGAGAGAGAGAGAGAATAAACGAGTCGACACCCAAGAAATAACTTCACCGCCATCACTACCCTCTCCTCTCCTTGTCAAAGCCTCACCAGGGTGGGGGTGGGGATCCAATCCACGCCCCAACCCCGATGCTGTGCACCCACAACACCCCCACAATTATCTCCCTTTGGCAGGCTTTTCATTCACCACCTGCACACAATGACTTAGAGGGAGCGAGGAATAAGTCCCTTTACAATTTCAGTTGACAAACTGCGCTTTTGATGAACTGCGCTTTTTGATCCGTCTGGCGAAGACGGAGGTCGTGTTTCGTTCTGCGGCCGTAAAAGCAGCGGGCGTCGGCCCACTGTTAGGGCCGCGGTGACGGTTGTTAAAGATTGGGAGGGGGGTGGGGGGGGTGGGGGGGGGAGCATCGGTCACCGGATGTGGACTTTTTTTTTTTTCCTCCGGGAACGAAACTGGCTGGGCCGTTTTCCGTCACTGGTTGGTTGGCGTTTGTGAAGGACGTGATGAGGGACGACAGTCGTGGTAAGTGCTATTGAAATGTCGACAGTCTTCAAGGTCCTGTATGCCATGCTTCTAAGCGAATTATTTAAGAAACTAATCATACTCGTCAAAAAGTATATCCACGCAGACCAGCGACCATATATATATACCCACCATTCAACCCAACACCCACTCCCTACATTGTACCACCCCAACACCAGATGATCTGTGTCCTTCTGTACTGCTACCCTGATGAAAGGACAGTAAAAAGTCCACCCCTGCAGCCCACAGTAGTACTGTCCACTAACTATAGGGCAAAAGAGACAGCTGTACGGGAAGCAGCAAAAATCATCAAAGCAGAAGATCATTCCCCGTTCAAAGCCACTACCTGATACAATGCAAATCCTTCACAGACAGTCAACAACGGCGTGTTGACAATCCTGCCAGATCTACTTACAGGAACAAACCGAACTAGCATGTGTCGTGTCAGAAACAGTCAGCAACAGTCTGGGGAATTCTTACTCAATCTGTCGATAGAACCATGGTCTCAAGATCTGATCTGTCAACTTCAATTCTAGCCCCCAACATAAAAGCTGGCCTGTTCGCTGCCCATCTTGATAGTCCAATCATTCTCGTGGTATCAGCTTAGGATTTTGTTTTATAGGTCCCTTCTCTCCCTTTCCATTTAAACCATTGCCACACATAGGGTTTTGCGCAGAATCAAGATGTCAATATGTTAGTCTGATAAATGCTGGCACATTTTGATGGTGTGCATAAGGAATTGTCTGAGTCCGATAGTTCCTCCCTGAACAAATTCTCAACTCCTACTCACAGTGGCATCTGGGCAAATAAGCAGGTAACGTATCAAGGTGGGACGCAGACTAATGGCGATGAAGATATGGACTTCTTCCGTCAATCTGACGGATAAGTAGGTATACCGGGACTTATCCGTTTAGTACAGGTGTTCATGTGGTTACAAGACCTATTCTGGACAAGCATGTTCCACAATCGCTGCATGGGACGGAGTCCTGCTGCCTTGGGTTCTGCTTCCACCGGTCCATCTTTTGTTGAACAGCAGCTGATCTGTGTTTCCAAATGTAACTATGCCCTGTGTGCAGTGTTGCCTTTTCGTTACTCTGTCGCGGGTAGTGGCCTTCGATTGGTATTGTTTTAGCCACAATGACGAGGTTAGCTTACCAAGTATCCTTGTGACACTTTCGTGGTCTTCCCTGATCGCTGTGTTCTTGCTTCAGATCTCCGTACAGGAGCATCTTTAGGATAGCAATCAGTCTTGCAATGTGATGTAGCAGATCTGGCGCAGATCTCTTTGATGGAAACGCTCCAGTTGTTCAATGTGTCGTCAGTCAAGTCTCGCAGCAGCACAGGAAAACACTCGCAGCAGCACAGGAAGATGCTCGCAGCAGCACAGGAAGACGCTCGCAGCAGAACAGGAAGACGCTCAGGAATACTGCTTTGTACATAGCAGTTTTTGTGGCAAGCCTGGTGCCAAGGTTTTGGCACAATCCCTTGGTCAGCCTTCCAAAGGCAGAGCTAGCCTTGGAGATGCGCAGCTCCATTTCAGCATGAAGAGATCCATTACTGCTTATTGTACTGACCGAGTAACAAAATTCGTTTACAGTCTTTATCTGGTTGTTGATAATAATCAGAAGTGATGAAGCGTCAAAACCCTGAAATTGTGTTACAGCAAAGTTACATCAAACTGGTCTGTGACGCACTGGATGTCCTTATGCGAGTGCGCCGCCAGTGTGCAGTCATCTGCAGAGGGAAATTTCCACAGGATTGTTTGTTTTGATACTTTGTGACACCAAAGACGCCACACAGACTGAAGTAGTACATCATTTTCTATACGTATTATGACCTGCTGGGTTTAAACAGATGAAGCTTTCAAAAACTAAACCAAACCAAACCAAATCAAACCAAACAAAACAAACAAACAAACAGAAAAGAAAAAAACAAAAAAAACGAAACGAAACGAAACGAAAAAAGGAAAGAAACCAACTACTCTGCTCACTCATGAGATTTCAAATGAAAAATACATTTTCAAAATTTTTCATTTAACTACTCTAAATGAAGACATTTTTCGATGGTAAATTGAATATAAGTTTCTGTGAGACTCCAAAGAAGTGCACTTTGGCAGTTCTGGAGAAAGCAAAATGAATAAAAATGTAAATAGAATAACTGAATAAATGAATCGGTCAACCAATCAATAATTAAATGAATAAATCAGCGTCTGCAGTTTAACACATTACCCCGATACTCAGCTTGAGAGCAGATAATAGAGCTTAGTAAACTGAAAAATGGATATATTAGTCTTTGTGGCAGAAAAAGGCGTTGGCTTTTCGCTGGGTCAGATTGGGTGTGAAGGCAACAAGCAAAGTGTGAGAACTAACCGTGCATGAAAAGGGTGTGCCACAAGGTTGGTTCTCGTGTGAGTATTCTCGCACAGTACGTTAAGCTCTTAGTATAACTACAGTCTATCACGCCACGCCACATATCGACACCATTTACAGACAACCATTATACAGCGATGACTCTGCAAATGTTATTAATGTGCTCTGGATGAAAATGCAGTATCAGCTGACGATCAGAAGCCATGGAATAGCCAGGTTCTTTACATTAAGCGATCCACTTTATGATTATTGCCCAAACGTCCACAAGAGTCCTTTCAGGACAGTCATATCAAACAGATGTCAAAACCAAAACCACACCATCACATTCCAATATAACTCATACCTATTACCCTCAACTGAAAGATAAAAGTTATGTAGAAACAAGCTTTCTTCTTAAAGCTTATAATTGATGATAAGAGACGCGAATGGCACCATACTTCATCACGCGCTAATTACTGCAAGAGAAATTCAAAAAGAGAGAATAAGAGTATCACAAAGTGATATCGACAGAAAGCGATGAGAGAAAGACACAACCAGTAAGAGAACTGAAAGAATAAAAACCTAAACAGAAAGCCCCTATGATTTCAAGGACAGATGCAGTCTTATAATTTCAAGCCCATGGCAGGGAGTTTTGACTAAAACTGCAAATAGCTGTGGTAACTGTTATCATTTTTGTTTTTAAAAACTGTTCATATTTTTTTTCTTTATCAAAATTCTTGAGATAAAAAAGAGTATTTATATATTTTTTTATCACTAACGATACACTTTAGGGTCTACTTGCACACTTTATAGTGAATGCGTGACTGCAAGCATATAGTAACTAACCAGATATCAGTGCATCCTTCAAGTTGTTGCTTGTTTATGATGACTTGGTTAAATTGGTTAAATTGGTGGTGGCTGTGGTGTTTTAATGAGAACGGCTGGGTGCTCGCATCAGGTGAGATTATCCACACAGAGATGTATTCAGTGTAGATTCTTTCACTGTCAGGTCAATGTAAGTGTACACAATATTGTTTATATGACTCAGGACCTTATCTATCTACAAGCTAGGCAGAATCTCACAACTTTGTCAAATGAAAGATTTATTGTTACAACAGGAAAGTTGGAGGGAAAGAGAACACCGGGTAGACCCAGGGAGAAAATATTGGACGGACTCGCAGGGTGGCTGAAGACAGAGAGGGTGGGAGGTGTACTTGCAGCGACAGGGAACAGATTCGTGAGAAGGACCATGATGGCCAACGCCATGCGGCAGGGCGCATCATAATGATGATTACAGCACTTTCCATGATTGTTCAGGACCTTCCATCATCATATATTTCCTTTAGAAGCATTTTGGCGGTGTTAACCACTTTGAACATGTGAACTTAAAGAATTTATTTATGTAATTCTATGGAAGGTAACACAACTGATCAGGAAGACCTGATCAAGGACTAGACTAGCTGAACGCCTACCTCATGGCACTCAACAATAACTTAAGTTAAGACTGCAGACCTCCAGCCTGGAAAACTCAGGTGTCCGAAACCTATAGCAGGCCGGACGGAAAGGAGAGCCTTAAAGCAGCACAAATCCTCGTCAAAGGCAAGCCAGTGTCATCGCCCTTTTGCTATAGCTGCATGGCCAATTCGTTGTCAACCACTACAAGGAGAACCGGTAGACGATCGTTCATCTTAACTCTCTTGTTTCCCGTTATTGTACCTTCTAGAATGAGGGTAAGTTTTGAAAGAATAATTTATATGGTGCAGTATACTTACTGTATTCCGTGTGTGAGTTTGTGAATGTGTATGTCTGTCTATCTATCTATCTATCTATCTATCTATCTATCTATCATCTATCTATCTATCTATCTATCTATCTATCTATCTATCTATCTATCTATCTAGCTAGCTATAATATACGTGTGTGTATGTATGTATGTATGTGTATGTGTATGTGTGTGTGTGTGTGTGTGTGTGTGTGTGTGTGTGTGTGTGTGTGTGTGTGTGTGTGCGCGCGCGCGCGCGAGTGCGCACTGATAACTGTTTAAGTAATGTATAACAGAATTCCTTGGAATTAAAAGAGATTACGTGTTTTTCGCGTGTTTGTGTGTTTTGTTTCTTTGTGTATTTGTTTATTCGCGCGAGCGCACGTGTGTGTGTGTGTGTGTGTGTGTGTGTGTGTGTGTGTGTGTGTGTGTGTGTGGTGTGTGTGGTGTGGTGTGTGGTGTGTGTGTGTGTCTGTCTATGTGTGTGTCTGTTTGTGTGTGTGTGTGCAACAATGAATTCGTTAGGATTCAAATACAATACTGTTTTCTCATTTAAACCCCTTGTTCCCCTCAAAATACGCTCCTAACTCAAACAGCAACGGCAGTCGAAAGAAACTTAACAAGACATGAATAAGAGAACAGACAAAATTAATCAGCTGGCCTATACGTCTGCAGGGAACAGAAAGCACCAATGAAAAATAACAGCAAACGATTGATGACTGGTGGGCACTCACAATGAACGATGCCAGAATGAAAAGTCACAACCAGTGATTGGATGCGAATGAAGAGATATACGACTCTAGACATTAACTTAGAAGACAGGGAGCAGGGCATATGGAATTATCAACTGATGTCTGGAGCAAAGTCAGAGATCAGCAGAACAATGTCAGAGTTCAGGAAATATGACGGTGAAATGCCTGACGGTGGTATCTAAGACGCCCTAAAAGTGCCACAAGTGTTGCTCTTTTCAGATTTGATTGAAAGAAGAGCGTTTACAAATATTTGTTCACATGCCTTTCAGTGGTGGTCATCTGTGGTCTTAACAAATCTGGTAAACCGAGCAAGAAAATGTGTTTAGTTCACTATCATGATTATGCAGATGGTTCAAAACAATCAAAACTTCTAAAGACACATGATAAGCATCTGAAAAGCTCAAACGCTTTTTCACAGAAAGATGACAATGTTCGCCAAAACAACACAGGGCAACATTAAAAAAACAACAACAACAAATAAAAGAACGACCCCTTGACTGAACCATATCTCGTGAGCCTTCAACACTACCTAACAATACCTGTCGTATGAAAATAAAGATTGATTATTCTATAAACAGCCTCTTCATCCACTACCCCGAAAATACCATCACCATTACCACCACCACTACTAAATACACGTTTTCCACCACCAATCATTAAACAAATTTACTCATCTCTTGATTTCTGCAGAGTGATGTGTGGGATGGAAGGTAATAAGATGATCGATGTTACTAAGATTTTGATTGTTCTGTTTGTGTCAGTTTTGGAATAATTGATCGACAAAGTAGGCGACAACTCATTTTATAATTATGTACCAGACCATCCAGAACAGATGGTCTCTTTTCATGGATGGTTGGAACAGATTGCCTCTTTTCATTGATGGTTGTACACAATTGTCAGTTTGGAGCTATTTTTGTTCATCTTCAAGATGAACCATCCCAAGCTTAAAGTTAGTTATGGTGAACCCCCAAGAACTCACATTAAAGGTCAACCCTAAAAGAACTTATCTTGATTCGTAAATGTTTAATATCACAATGATTCCGCAAAACTTTCCTTTTTTCATTTTTTATTTAGACCAGACCTATGATCAAATCATGGTAAGACAAAACGATTGAAAAATCCTTGTTTGCACATCAACAACTGTTTTCACATAAAGCAATTCAGTACCGAGATAGCAGAGGATTGGAGCGATAGCAGGGAAAGAGAGAAAATGAACAAGAGAGAGTCAATCTAAATATCGCCCTCTTTTCTAATGGGGACTGCACAAGTTCACACGATCAGTGAGGGGTATACAGATGATAGGTGTATCAATGGGAACAGACTCGTGAATGGAGAATTTATTGACTACGGGATCAGAGGTTTTGTACACTCGCCCCACTGAATTTCTGTGTTGATAAAAACGCTCTTGACACCCTCACTTGCAGCCATTAACAAACAACGCCCGCTGATATGGGATGGTGGCAACTAAGCCCCATTCGGAGGAAAAGTCTAAGAACTCGATCTCGCTAGGATATCACGTGATCAGGAGAATGACAACGCTGATGAAAGACACGGGAGATCTGCATCGGTCAGCCTTTATTCCTGTGGATTAGAGTTAGACAAATGACTGGAGATTTTTTTTTTCTGTTTTTCTTTTTTTTGCGTTCGTTCTCATTTGTATGAAGATTTGGTGGGAGTAATTTTTAAAGTGTTGACTTGATGTTGCTTTGAAGATCTTGTCCTGAGTGTTTACCTTTAAATGCCGACAATATAAAGTCAGTTGCTCAATTCCACCGTGAGGAACTCTTTCCACAACAACCATTTCATAAGCTTTCTTTTATCGGTTGTCTGATGATCAAAAGGACACATTGTTCGCTTTGTTAAAGCGGGAAATAAAGGAGTCTTGTCCATTTCTCCATGAACAAACAAGGCGAAGGAGACATAAAAGCTCATCAAAGCTGTTTATCTGATAAACTGGAGATAGAAAAAAATTCCTTTTAAGCCTATTCAAGTAGCTTATGAAAATCGCAACTGATTGCGAACATTTGCATGTCTGAAATACTAAAAATACTTGAAGACCTACCTGTGACCGGTATTTAAAACAATACAGCGTGTATCAACCGCAAACTGATCCATGTTCATTTCCTGGGGTTTCTCCTTTTATTTGAAAATGCATACCATTCTAGTAAACTTCATTCAAAATACAGGGCAGCTTGAAGTTTGATCCGGACTGATATCTGATCAGTTTCTTTCACTCCCTTACTTCTTTAATTTCAAACCCAGCCTGATGCTTTCTATTTCTCAATAATTGTATGAATGCTTATAAGTGGATACAGAGACCACGGAGCGATGTATGGCAGGCTAGAATATATCCTACAAATAGTAATATTGTGATACAATAATGTCAGACACACAGCGGGAGGTGCATAATCGTCCGCAGGTGCTGCATATTACGCTTATTTATTCTGCACCTGTGTATGATTATGAACCTCCCACGCTGGTCTACAGTATCTTATGATGACACACTCCAGTGATGTTCCTGATACTTGATGACATAGTTTATACTTCTCTGTTGATAGGAGGGCTTTGAAAACACCTCACGAACATATGTAATTCATCTAGAATCGTGGGACAACTGTTAATACACTGAAAGCAACATGACATTTTTTTGTAATTTAATTAGTAAATAATATCACACTGTCTTAGTTTTAAAGGACTTGGTGAAAATAAAAACACATTTCTATAGTTTACTGACCTGAAAAAAATCTGCAAGCAAATGAGGAGTGTTCTAAGACATATTTGTTATATATTGATTGATTTATCGATGTATCTTATTTATTTATTCATTTATTCATCTATCTATCCATCTCTCTCTCTCTCTCTTTCTCTCTCTATCTATCAATGTATGTATGTATGTATGTATGTATGTATGTATGTATGTATGTATGTATGTATGTATATGTATGTATGTATCTATCTGTCTGTCTGTCTATCTATTTATCTATCTATCTATCTATCTATTTATCTATTCATTTATTTATTTGCTCTGTAAGTGTTATTTTATGCCGTTTGCAGAATATTTTTTACTATTACCTAACTTTCAGGTGTCTTCTCATGGCCTCTTCGTGGTATAATTATAAAAAAAAGATATATCTTAACAATACATTATAACGCAGCTAAATAACTGTTGTGTGATTTTCACGAAGAGCTGATTTTTCTGTAAATGTCAGCTTTCATTATTGGTAAACAGATCGGAAAACATTATAATTTCTGTTTCTTTGTATTTGGTTAGAAGCCACTCCTACAGACTTGGCACACTTTCAGTTAGTATTAATCAAAACAATGGAATGAACATGTTGCTTTCCATGAAAATTTAATCACATCTATTTCCAAAGAAAACCATGTTTATAACCAACTGAACGGTATGCAGTGCAGTCTGAAAATTTATCTTTTTTTTCTTCTTTCTTATGTATCATTCATTTGACTCTGTGTGTTCGTCGTAAATTAACTATGGGCACCAGTGAATCAGGTATACAAATGTCAAGATTAGAAATACGAGAACTCCATGGCCTTACACCTGACAGTGTTTTTTTAAATGAACTTCAAAACTTCACAGCCATGGAGCTCCAGTTACTGCCAGAATCCACGTCAATTGAACACTTTATCTCTCCATCTCCAACAATCTTGCCCCGTCACACACAATGAGGGTCTATCTTGACAATCTCAACCTTTGATCAAGTCCCAACCAACGGCACCCTTCCAATCGACTATTCTGACCTTAATGGTGATAATCACTTTTAATGGCCACATCAGGCGAAATTTACAAACAATAAATAGGATGCAGATAATCATTAAATGCATCTTACTGGGCTGTTTTATTGGTTGAAGGGCGAATGAAAGTCTGCACCGTTGTCAACTTTGATTTGAAAATCTGCCAACAGCTTTTCAGCCTCCTCCGTAATTGATGTCATGTCATTTATTCTAGCCCAGACACTCGGGTTTGAGGCACTAGTATAACTTCAAATACAGAAATAATCAATTGTCTCACTGATTCTGTCATTCGTTGAGTTTATAGGACCAATGCCCTTTTATGAGCAAATAACGATCTCATGAAAGATATACATCAGTGACAGAGGTACAGGATTAGGACGAAACATGAACGGTAGCAGAAATTTTGAAAAGATGGGAATCAGTCTAAACTGCCACATTGCCAAAGGGTGTCTACAGTAAGAGAGCAATTTCTTGCACGTTTCTGTTGTTGGTGCACTCCTGCTTCTCTATGCAAGTTGCCGTGTATTTGTTGGTCTTCATTATTTGCAGCTTACACACTTCTGATTAGGGTAAAGACGTCCTCCATTGAAGCATTCAACTCTACAATCAAGACGTCCACCGCTGAATCATTCAATTCTACAATCAAGATGTCGCCCATTGAAGCATTCAACTCTACAATCAAGACATCCACCGCTGAATCATTCAATTCTACAATCAAGACGTCCATCACTGAAGCATTCAATTCTATAACCAAGACGTCCTCCACTGAAGCATTCAACTCTACAATCAAGACGTCCACCACAGAAGCATTCAACTCTATAATCAAGACGTCCACCGCTGAATCATTTAACTCTACAATCAAGACGTCCACCGCTGAAGCATTCAATTCTACAATCAAGACGTCCACCGCTGAATCATTTAACTCTACAATCAAGACGTCCACCGCTGAATCATTCAACTCTACAATCAAGACGTCCACCACAGAAACATTTAACTCTACAATCAAGACGTGCTCCATTGAAGCATTCAACTCTATAATCAAAACGTCCACCGCTGAATCATTTAACTCTACAATCAAAACGTCTTCCACTGAAGCATTCAACTCTACAATCAGGACGTCCTCCACTGAAGCATTCAACTCTACAATCAGGACGTCCTCCACTGAAGCATTCAACTCTACAATCAGGACGTCCTCCACTGAAGCATTCAACTCTACAATCAGGACGTCCTCCACTGAAGCATTCAACTCTACAATCAAGACGTCCTCCACTGAAGCATTCAATTCTACAAACAGGACGTCCTCCACTGAAACATTCAACTCTACAATCAAGACGTCCTCCACTGAAGCATTCAACTCTACAATCAAGACGTCCACCACTGAAGCATTCAACTCTACAATCAAGACGTCCACCACTGAAGCATTCAACTCTACAACCAGGACGTCCACCACTGAAGCATTCAACTCTACAGTCAAGACGTCCACCACTGAATATATGAATTTGTCTTCCTGTAGTTCTGCCGTTTCTGCCTTAAATGCCTGGTAGACATACTGTATAATGTTGCGAGTATTACAAATTATGCATTCTTTTCTTATGTTCATTAGGCCTTCATTAGGTTTGTGTGTTTGTATGCTTTACAGAGGCTGGTTGATGAATGTGTTTTGCTCATCTTGTTCTTATTTTTGTATGTTTGTTGTTTCTATTTCCCTGAACACCAGCAGTCACATTATTTCAGACTGTCTGTTCATTCAAAGTGTCTTTGTTACAGTTTTGATACGTAGGTAGTTGCCATATGGGCCAAGTCTCGATAGAAAGACCTGATACAATAGTCCCCAACTGGTTTTCCATATCAGCCATGCACACATCTGATATTTGGTCTACCAGTTGAAAAAAAATCTTCTTAAGTCTGTCTGGTTTGTTTTCTGCAACTTGTCTGACTTTTTAGCACATTGCCTGGTAGACATACTGTATAATGTTGCGAGTATTACAAATTATGCATTCTTTTCTTATGTTCATTAGGCCTTCAGACTATTGATCAGAGTAATTATGAACTAACATTTGGAAAAAAAGCACCCTTTGGAAATGAAATTATAAAATTTAAGACAAACAATATGTTGTTGCAAATAAAGCTTTAATCAAACACACTGTAGAAGAATACACTGACTAATGTAAAGACATGTCACATAGCTGCGTTTTGTTTAATCAACCACACGTTTAGCCCTGATATAGCTCTAGTGGTCGGCTGGGCTATAAGCAATATGAACTTGAACTGTACATTTTGTTCAAAGATACTGCTCAATTGTCAAGTGACCGATTTACCGAAGGCATTATGATCTTTCTATAAATGCATATTGTGCTGATGAATAAAATAAGTGATTTCAAGTCAAAAGGCATATCAAAATAACGATGTTTTTAAATAAGCAAACTAACACAAGCAATAAAATGGAACAAATCTAGTCTTCTACTCTGAACAAAACAACCTCAACAACAAAACTTAAGTCCCAAAAACATTTCCATTACACTATAATACAGACGTATAGCTGAGCTCTTGTGCAGAAGACGATATACGCATCAACTGTTGTATGAATTCAGATACGTTTCAAGAGACCTCTATCACAGGGACGCATTACATGTAAGATGAAACAATATCTCTATGGATTCAGGAACCAAGCAGAAACATAAAGTAATTCAACTGTGGCTACAGCTCTTCAGGGCAGCTCATGTGATATGCATGGGACACTCCAGGCTGATACCAAACATCACAAGGAATATTTACACAGCAAACAAACTGCAGGACTGATCGCAAAGATCTGAAAGCAACGTCCAGAGGAAATTGCATTTGCCCCAGAAAAAAAAATTACAAATCTTTGTTAGGAACATACATTTTGTTTATAAACTCTGCCGATTGTAAGGATGTGGGTGCACTGAAGAAAACTACCCAGTGAGGATAGTTTACTGTTTATTAGACACATGACAAATTGTATTTCACCAGACAGCAGATGCACATCAGAAATAGCCAGCAGAATCGGCCAAGCCAAAATAGCATTCAAGAAGATGAAAAGCATTCTTAACAACAAATGCCTGTCAATTAACATCAGAAGAGAGTTCTTGAATGTTAAATAGAACCAATACTGTTATACAGTTGTAAGGCGTGGACAGTCAACAAACAAAGCCAGAACAAGATTGAGGCAGCCGAAAGTGGTTTCTAAGAAGAATGTTGCGAGTTCCATGGACAGCAAAGAAAACAAACGAGACAGTCCTGATGGAGGCAGACACAAGAAGATCATTGATACGGAAGATTAGGAAAAGACAAGCAACATTTATCGGCCAAATTTTATGAGGAAATGGGAATTAGAGCACCTGGTCACAACAGAAAAGCTGGAGGGAAAGAGAACACCAGGTAGACCCAGAGAGAAAATATTGGACGGACTTTCAGGGTGGCTGTGGACGGAGAGGGTGGAAGATGTGCTTGCTGCGACAAGGCATAGATGCATATGAAGGGCCATGGTCGCCAACGCCATGCGGCAGGGCACATGATGATGATGACTAAAAAAGAGAACAGCAAGAGTACGAGAACAAGTGAGTATTAGCGTGTGTTACATTTTCGAGGCCGTTTGTCAGCTTCTCAGAAAATTAAGAGTTCAGTCCAAAGACAAGAAAGAGTAGTTTGTTTTCTTTAGGCTTCTTGATAATGTAGTAGTACAGATGATATAATGAAACAATTACTATGTAACTTGAGAGTCACAACACAGCTATATGTCATAAACCTGGGCGTTTTCCTTGTGTTAAAAGGTTTATTCATAGCTGCTGTCACTTTCAGAAATTGCAGGGTTAGGCATATAATCCGTCTCTGATAAAAGCCACCATCCTAAGACAGTTGTGGAAAAACTTCCCACCACAGAACCTTGTACTGTATGTGTGATGTGTGTGTGCGTGTATGTGTATGTGCGCGCGCATGCGTGCGTGCGCATGTGTGGTGGTGGTGATCATTAGTTTAATGTCTATTCCCTCAAGTGATTTTAGACCCAAAAAAAGTGCGCATATGTGTGTGTCGGCAAATGTTCATGTGTGCATGTATGTGTGTGTGTGTGCGTGAGCGAGAGAGAGAGAGAGAGAGAGAGAGAGAGAGAGAGAGAGAGAGAGAGAGAGACAGACAGACAGACAGACAGAGAGAAAGAAAGACAGACAGACAGACAGAGAGAGAGAGAGAGAGGAGGTCTATCTAACTGCTAACTGCGTCCATCTCTTCTTAATGAGAACGCACATGTTTATATCGATCAGACAATGGCACACAAATGCAGGTTTATCAACAGAACAAACTCGTGAACGAAGAATTTATTGACTGCGGGATTAGAGGTTTTGTGCGCTCACACAACTTGACCTTGTGTCGATAAAAGCGCTCTTGACACCGTCACTCGCAGCCTAGCCATTAACAAGCAACACCCTCTGACATGTGATGATGGCGACCAAGCCTCCTCTCGTGGTGAAGGGAGGGAAAGGCTAAGTTTGGTCGGCTACGATATCTCGTGATCAGAGAATAACAATGCTAATAAAAGACAGGGGAGATCAACGGCGGTCAGCCTTTCTCCTTGAGGATAAGAGCTGGAGAGCTGACTAGAGTTTCTTGCCTTTGGTCTGCTTTGTGCATTCCAATTGTGTCGTGGCATTAAGGCAATCAATCAATAGTTGGTTGGTGTTTCTTTAATACAAAGACTGTCCTTTGTATTCACCTTTTAAAATTTTATTCACGTGATCAATTCCTCCAAGTTTTCTATTCTTCAAGAACAACTACTTCCAAACACCCATCAAGAAACTCTCTACTGTCATTTGTATGACAAGAAAGATTCTTTGTTGGTCTTAAAAAATGGGGGAAGGGGGTGAGTGTGTGTGTATGAATGCACGAGGTCTGTCCATTTCTCTCCGATAAAAAGGAGACGACGGCAATTTAAAAGCTCAATGAAACTGCGTATGAAATACACTGAACATAACAAAAATCCTTTCAAAACTGTTCGAATACCTGGTGAAAATCTCAACCGATTACAAACACTTTATGTCGAAAATATGCCATCCTAACGATACTTGGAGTTTGTTTGTTTCAAACTGCCATTTTTCTTACAGATTTCTTCAAGGTTATCAAACGGCTATCAAGTGGCAATGGGAATTCTGGAAGTGATTGTCCAGAAAATTGTAAGGCATTGGTGTTCTATGTCCCATCTGGTGTTTCTTGTTAACTTGGACTTATGGCTTGGCCGCTGAGTTCTGGGAGTCAGACTTGATGGCCGCAGGGAAAGACCTGTTGGCCTCTCGGAAAGACGGCAAACTTGGGATCTGTTTCAGGGCACGTCAGACCTTGCTGAACGGCAAAATGGGCTGTGTCTAGAGCATCGTGCCTGGCGGTTCAAACACTCCCTGTTAGAAGCTTCCAACTGCTAACTGTCGAGACTATTTAGGGGATGGAACTTGCAGCTATGCGAGCTGTCGGCAGGGCAAGCTGTCCAAAGGAGAGGACGAAGACCTAAAGTGAGGGAGAGAGGGCTTTTCCATTCTCTTTTGGTCCGGAGGTTGGGCTGGACCTGGTTGGTGTGTGGCTATGTGCTGCGGTTTGTCATCTCCCCACCTTGCCGTTTGGTTTGTAAACAAGGTAACTGATGACTGGGTCTAAATGGGTCATGCATTGCATGGACGGCCCTCCACCCCCATTTGCTTGATGAAATGGCTATCAAGTGGCGTCGGGAGCTTGGGAGGTTATTGTCCGGAGAGTGGCGAGGCACTGGCACTCTGGGTCCCATCCACACCCTCGGATATTTCTTGTTTACTTGGAAATAAATATGATAATCTTCCTTCATCAGTCCTTTCTCCAAAAGTAAAGTTTGTTCATTTCGAACTGTCAGAGGTCGACCTTTCTTACAGGTTTCTTCAAGATTAGTGCACCCAGCTTTTAAAATATTCAATCCATCTCCAGACTGTGGAGTAGGACACACACAAGTGCCCTCTAGGTTAAAAACATTTAAATCTTCATGAATTTTCACTGGTTAATCCCCAAGTTTCTATCTGGTAGAGAGGCAGATTAAAAATTGCTCCTTTTCTTGGATATATTTTTTACAAAGCTCAGCTGTTTTGTTTGTTTGTGTCTTTTCTTTTCGTTTGTTATTTTACTCATACTCAAAGGAAATTTACATTACTGAGGACATGACTTTGGAGTGTGTTTATTAAAGAAGGAACGGCTGAATTTTGTCATATTATTGTATGTATTACAGATTTTAAAAAAAAAGCCTTAAACAACTCTTTCAGATATTACGTACTGATAAATCCTGGTATATATAATCTTGAATAAAAGATCATTCTTGTCGCAAACATGTGCTCTTATCATGGGGAAAGTGGACGGGAAATGTTTTTTTTTTCCCAAGTTGTCTGTATTCGATAGTTGGATAAAAGCTATCCAGATCAATAAACCACCTATTTCTCTGCAACTTTTTTTTTTTAAACCTATATGCAGACTAATAGGAAGTATATTAAACACCAAAATCTAAAATGTGTGTACACGTGGTGTTAGGAGCAGTTATTCCACTGATTGCTGTTTAATTTTACGCTTTTGGTTTCGTCTTCCGTTCAACATTAAATCAAAACTCAGTGAGATATGACAGCAACACTGTAATGTCTGCTTTTTAACAAAAGTGAAACGAATCCAAACATTAGAAAAATGACAGTTTATAAGCGCTCAACAGGTGAATGACATAGTCTATAATCAATTACATTTTCTTTTTTCTTTCTTTCTTTCTTTCTTTCTTTCTTTATCTGTATCTTTATATATCAGTGAACAACGCTGCACAGTCAGGACTAGAAAAGTCAAGTTCTGACAAAGGAGACAACTCCACACATTGCCGCGTGAGGCTCCATGGCCTGCCAGCTTAGTGTATTTTTCAAATGGACTTCAAAACTCACAGCCATGGCGCTCCAATTACTGCCATCTCCACATCAACTGAACTCTTATCGCTCCCATCTTCAACCATTCGCCCTGCCACATAGATTGTGGGCCCATCTTGACAATCTCAATCTTTTATCAAGGCTTCTTTTCAGTCGGCTACCTCGACCTAAATGGTGATTATCGCTTTCCACGGCTACAAGCTAGCAAGCGAAAGTTGACAAACAATCAAGAGCGTGGGGAGAGTAATTAAATACGTCTGACTGAGCTCTTCTACAGCTCAAAGAGCGGGCTGAATGAGAGTCTGCATGCACTGTTGTCAACCTTGATCTGAACTTAAAACTGCCAGCAGTTTTTCAGCCCTCTTCATCATTAACTGTCGTGCCACTTATTCTAACCCAAACACGCCGACTTGACGTCTGGCTACTCGTCTAGCTTCAAAATACAGAAATAATCGACCCTCTCTCTCCCTCTTCCCTGTCCATTATAGTTATCTCCTTTCACTAGTTTTGTAGAAACAACGCCCATTTGTGAACAAGAAAATGACATTACCATAAATATACACTGAAGACAGACATTAGTGACACGGAGAACAGTGACAAAACATGAATAGCCGCAGCAGGTTTTCAAAGGGTGGGATTAAGTCCCCCAATTTGGATGTCAAAACGGCCACACACTGGTAGGTGTGGAAGAAGTATAGGCCGGACTAACACACTTCTTTACACACTGTTGTTGGCGCAGGCCAATTGTTTTGTAAGTGCCATGTCTGTGTGACTCTCTTTACCTCGAAGTTTTATATACTTTTGATGAACATTCAAGTCAATTCGACTGTATGGCTATCAACGAATAATCTATTTTCAGCAGTACAGACAACTTCAATCTACATGGCGTATCAAGAAATGTCAAGAAGTATGACCGACAACGACACTTAAGAATATGCACATTAAAACAAGACATACACCGAACAATCTCAGTTTTCGTGAAAGAATCTAACCAAAACATGTCAACAATAGAACAGAAAACCCCGGAAAACATTATGCATTGCGTTGCATTGTCTGTTATATGGACGTAAGGCCAATACTTTAACCCTTTGACTCCCGCACCTTATCCACCAAATGCAAAAACTTTACGCTTTGATTCCCTCGCGCTATCCACCAGCTATCTGCAGGAAGCTGGTGGACAGGGTGAGGGAATCAAAGGATTACATTTTTACTTCAGTGGCACGGTTGACAGTGCAGGATGCTGGTGGACAGGGTGCGGGAGTCGAAGAGTTAAAAGAAGACACATCAGGTGTCTCCTGAATTCAAACGCGGTCCCCGAGATCAATATCTTGGGGATGTACCAAGCCGAGGCTTTATCTGTCATAATTCAACCACAAAGAAGAAATCACAAAGTAATTCAACTGTCGCCACAACTCTTCCGGATCCTCATGTGATATGCATGAGACACTCCCGACCGACATCTAACATCACAAGGAATATTCACGGAGCAAATGACAGGACTGATCATGAAAAGCGTACAAAACGGCGTCAGAAGAGACAGGCCTTAGACAAAAGATTACAAAAAAACTTTCTCAGAAACGTGAAGGCGGTTTCTAAATATTCAGGTAACAACGTGATTGTTTTATAACTGTAACTCATCACACATCTGCCACGTTTGGGAAGTCGTCTTCTGTTGTTGTTGTTGTTTTGCTTTGTTTTGTTTCTTTTTTTTTTCCTTTTTTGTTTGTTTGTTTGTTTGTAATTTTCTAGCCAAGTGTTGTGCATTTATTCTTTGCTGTCTTATGACTACGCGTGACATAGGCCACTTGGCCAAAAATTTGCCTGTATTGTTTTGTTAAATACGCGTTCTTATTCTGTCTCTCTCTCTCTCTCTCTCTCTCTCTTCTCTCTCTCTCCTGGTTTGCACTACACGAGCAAATAAAATAAAGCAATAAAATAAAGCCAAAAACACTGTGCACAGTTTACAAGACTGTGAACTTCTTGGAAAACTGCAAATTAAAGCCACAGAGAGGGAAAAAACACTTCTCTCCACCCACAGACATCTGAACCATCATAAAACAACACTCCTCTTGAACCACTGACATCATCTGAACCATCAAGAGACAACACTCTTCTCCCAACCACGGACGTCACCTGAATCATCATGAGACAACAATCCTCATGAACCACTTACGTCATCTGAACCATCACGAGACAACACTCTTCTCCCAACCACAGACGTCATCTGAACCATCACGAATCAACGCTCCTCTCTAACCACTGACGTCATCTGAACTATCATGAGACAACACACTTCTCCAACTACTGACATCATCTGAACCATCATGAGACAACTTCCTCTCCAACTACTGACGTCGTCTGAACTATCGTCAGACAATATTCCTCTCCAACTATAGACGTCATCTGAACTATCATGAGACAACATTCCTCTCCAATTACTGACGTCATCTGAACCATCATGAGACACTATTCCTCTCCAACTACAAACATTATTCTAACCTGGTTGGTGGCGTGAGAGGGAACGCGTCTGAATACCAGTACTTCAAAATGGGGACAGGATCGATTTCATTCCTTGGGAGACTGTTCAAATACTGTTCGTTCTGAAGTTACCCATTTTCTGAGACTGGGAATCTTGAAGAGCTGGCCCAAAACTGAACGAAATAATAAATAATCTTAAAGGGTTCTTACTGAAAGTACGTGTCGTATTGCGTTATGATAGAATTTGTCAGTGGTGACTCTTAATATTGGGATTAAAACGGTCAGCCCAGGGCATTGTATGCCAATACCATTTAAAAATGATATATACACAAATATATGTGTGTGTGTTTATACATACATACATGTAGATATCCATATATCTGTATATATCTATATATACTCAACTACATTATATATATATATATATATATATATATATATATATATATATATATATATGTATATATATTATTATATATACACTAGATGTAAACTAGGTATAAACTAGGCCAGAGCTGAGGTAATCACTATATTGTACTGACTGAATTGTTATAATATTGCCTATACTCGTATTTCCAATGTTACTGCTAAAACCCGTTTTTGTTGTTGAATCGATTTTTTTGCCAATGTAAAAAACAGAACAAAACAAGAAAACAACACTTGGTTTACAACAATACACGAGGTGAGCTGATCTTCATGATTCAGGTTATCATCAATACGCCCGTATACAGATGACTAGCTAGATATGATGCATTGATAGATGGATGGACGGGCGGATTTAAAATGTGTTGCAAAATAAAGATAAAGCAGGTAGATTTGGGTCTTAAAGACTCGCCAGTACTAATTTTGTGATTCCTGAATTTTGAACACCCCTCACAATTTTACCAAAGATGGCTTCACTCGCGTTGTACTGGTACTTTCTTCGTTCAAACATACACCATGCGTTGTAAAATACTGAAACAAAGCAAGTGCTCAAGAACATACGTTTCTTGATAAATTTCTATGCTCACAATAGGTGTTTAGGACAGTTTAAGTTCTTTTCAAGACGTATCAATGAACAAAGAAACGAGTTTACAAATGTTTGAAACGTATCAGTAAAACAGTGGAATGTCTGCTCATCCGATGGCTTGGAGTTCTCTGTGCTCCACTGAAAATCTGATTGTGTGTAATACGTAATGAGTTCAAATGGGTTTGGAGAATAGCGCTATACAAGAACGAATAATAAAAACAATAATAATGGTAATAATGAAAATAATAATAATGATGATAACAACAACAATAATAATAACAATAATAATCATAATAATAATCATAATAGTATGATTATTGTCATTGTCATAGTACTATTCGCTCCCCTCGACTACCCTCCACACCTTCTCCCTCCCTCCCCCACCCTCCCCTTCCATCTCCAGTCCTTTCAGCTCAAAACACCAAAACGACCCGCAGAAATGGAAAGGGCCTCTAAGGGTGCCGGCCTGTAAATGTACACGCTGAGTACATAACACTGGAAATCCTATCCTAATCTCAACACCAAATACTCCCCCCCCAAACAGTGAAACCGGCGAGTAGGTAAGGTATTCCCGTACTCCGTGAAATGTACTCAGGTATGGCGTACACATTTCCTTTACCATCTGTCAACAAGTTCGGGTAGGCGTTGGAATTCCTGCCCAAGATAGGAGACCAGCTTACGGCACGGAACGATCTCAGGATTTGCATGTATAATCAGCTGATACATTACCACCGCAGCCATGTTTGTTCCCCGATCACGAAGTGTCGAGTGTCGTGTTTGTGTCCGAAATTTCAAAGACTTTCGCTTGTATCTCACGCCAAACTGAACGAGAAGACGTTGTTTTTAATTCATGACGGTGAAATGTTTTGAAATCGTTCATCGATCCTCACTTACTTAGACTGAAAGAATCTGAGGAGTTCACAAAAAGGACCTCCTCTCTCTGTTCACTTTTTGTAAGATCCGAGTATCTTCTCTTATTTTCTAAGACAGTTTGGCCGAAAGAACGGGAGGTTCAGTTTGATCTACGACTCAGGATATTCTGCGTTTGCAAATTTCCTCTTTAAAACCACGGGAATAAGCTGAAAATCAATAATACATCTGGAATCATACATTCCAGATCTCATTTAATGTACAGATGCTTAAAGAAATACTAGTGTTCATACTGGTTGACTGGGACAGTAGGTGCCTGCTTTCTCAGGCCTGGTCAACACCAGGAATAAGAAAGCATATTTTCAAAGGATATCGAGTGATTCACTCTGACGAAACGATTACTGAGTCTAATTTAGTTGTTTTACTATTTTGACATCACTGAAAACTTCAATTTCTTAGTGATATATGACTTAACACCATTTTTTTTTTTCTAAACATGTTTTATAGTCATTTTAAGTCTGAAACTATTGAGGCGGCCATTTCAACAAGCTGTTCTCAAAAGACTGGGAGATCGGAAAGGAAGAAAATCTTAACAAAGGGATTTTGATTCCATTTTAAGAGCTGAAATTTGACAATGATAATCTTTAGTGTGTGTTCTATCTAGCTTTTATTTTCATTAGATACAAAAACAAAAATACTAAGCTGGTAAAGTCTGATCTGCTATTGCTTGCGAAAACGGGAAACATCTGTCTTCTCAGTGATAATTTCAATATCCTAACACAAAAATGTGTTTTTAGACCATTCTGACTTCGTTTTCAAGTAATATCACCAAAATCGTCACCTAGTTCAAACTCTTTCCCATCAGTCATACAGTATAAAGAAAACTGCACCGTGTGGGTTTGTTTCTCAGGCCCCGAACGAAAACTAACTCCGTCACAAAGTAAGAGCATACCATACACAATCATCATCATCATCATCAGGTGCCCTGCCGCATGGCGTTGGCGACCATGGACTTCCAACCATTTCTATCTCTCGTTGCCCCTAGCATCTCCCCCACCCTCCTCATCCCCAGCCACTCTGCAAGTCCGTCCAGCATTCTCTCTCTGGGTCTACCTGGTGTTCTCTTTTCCTCCAGAGTCCTGCTAACCTGCAAACCCCATCCGGCTTGTAGGACTGTTGTAACTTCATCAGAGTCCCGTTAGCAAGACTGTATTTCCATCTGTGACGACGAGAACAAAGGGCTGGACTTCAGTGTCTATACAAATAGGACGAGTGCTCTACACACACCAGAAGAACTCACTGACTTGTTTGAAATGACATCCGAAGTGAGACAAGAGCTGTG
>CM060308.1:30822503-30830003 GCA_030674185.1 Monoplex corrugatus
TGTGTATGTTTCCACACATACGTGTGCGTGCTCGCGGAAGACTAAAAAAAAACAAAACAAAAAAACATAAAAAACAAACAAATAAAGCAAAAAAGCAAAACAAAATTGCTCACATTTCCTCCGAGCAGTTGTCTGGCCTCTCCATGCGGTATCCCTCCTTGAGGGCCTTGAGCAGATCCCTGACGTGCACGGTGGGGTAAGGAGTGCCTCCCAGGGTCACGATCTCAAAGAGCACCACGCCGAACGCCCACCTGTCAACACAGGTGGAGACCCATACCATCATGTAAATCAAAAGCCGTCGTCTGAAAGAGGTATGTTATCTTTCAGGGATTAGTTTATTTGCTTATGAAAAGAGATTAATCTCTTTTTCTCAGAGAGTATCAAGACAAACCTGTGATAAACTGAAGTACGCCAAAGATTGTCCAACTCTGTAAGTCTGAGTTTTGTAGATCATATCTTTAAAATTCAATGATAAGAGCAATTTTAAGAAACAGAGTACTTAAATTTTCGAGGTGATTATCTATAAAAGAAAGTTACACACCAACACAGTTCTGCAGATAGGTAAGTCAAATATTCACAGGAGAATGTCTTTAAAATACTGTGATGAACATAATTCTACAATAATGTACGAATACTTTTTAATCCTGTTTTGAGTGCAATTAACGAAGAGAGAATTCCTAATTTCGTTAGGGAATATATTTAAAACATCCTGTGATGACTCATTGCCGAACGGGTTAAGTCCCATTTTCACAGGTAAATATTTTCAAAATCTTATGATCGACGTATTTCAAATGAAAGGTTCACACAGTTTTCACATGGAGCATTATTAAAATCCCGCGATAGCGATATTCTACATGAAGAATGCGTGCAGTATCATTAAAATAAAAACATCATGAGAAACCTAGAGGAAGACCCTGGATTAAATGTTGGAGGAAAAATGATCAACAGCATTCGATACGCACATGACATGTGGTTTCTAAGAAGAATGTTGAGAGTTCCATGGACAGCAAAGAAAACAAACGAGACAGTCTTGATGGAGGCAGACACAAGAAGATCATTCATAAGGAAGATCAGGAAAAGACACGCAACATTTACAGACAGTTTTATGAGGAGGGGGGAATTGAGCACCTGGTCACAACAGGAAAGCTGGAAGGAAAGAGAGCACCACGTAGGCCCAGGGAGAAGATACTGGACGGACTCTCAAAGTGGTTGAAGACAAAGAGGGTGGAAGAGGTGCTTGAGGCAACAAGGGATAGAAACAGATGGAAAGCCATGATCGCCAACGCCATGTGGCAAGGCACTTGATAATCTCATCATCATCATTAAAATCCTGCAATATCGTAATTGTGTATATGGGAATCATGCAATTTTTATAGGCAGCATACTTAAAATCTCGCAATAGTATGATTCTGTTTATTAAGGGATTCAAACCATTTTGACAGGCACCATGATGATCTGTAAAAGCGCAATTACATATGGGGGAATCACGCAATTTTCGTAGGAAACATGAATAAAATCCTGCGAAAGTGTAATTCTATACAAGGAATTCATACAATTTTCCCCTACAGTATAATCCTGAAATAGCATGAATTCATACAAGGAATTCAAACAATATTTCACAGGCAGCATAATTAAAATCCTGCAAATAGTGTAAATTTATATAAGGGATTCACAGAATTTTCATAGGGATACAAGCAATTTTTACAGGCAGCATAAAATCCTACAACAGCAAAATTCTACAAAAGGGTTTCATTCAATTTTCATAAGGAAAATATTGCAATAACCTCAACTGTACAAAATTATTAGTTTAGTTTTTACAGGGAATACCATTAAAGTCTTGTAACAAGTGCAAATTCTTCAGAGGAACTAGTCCAGTTTTATATAGGAATATCCTTAAAGTCCTAAGATGAGCGCAATTTTTCAAAGATGCAAAGCCAATGTTTACCAAAGCAATCAAAGAAAGAAGCCTAACCCAGATGTTCAAAACAATAAAAGATAAAAGCACTATTTTGAAACATGATGCAACAAGTTGGTTGATAAGCCAGAAACGGATACCAAAAATCAGAGACGACCACTTACATGGTTACAACACAATTCAACGGTGGGTTTTTCAAGAACACGAGACCCGTCTACACTACAACCCCCTAATGAAGAATAATTGTTCACATTGTTCACCAGTCTCTCCAAGAAAATCAGCAAGATGATCAAGCTATATCAACTATTTTCCTTTTCAATGGAGTAGAAGATCTACGCAACTGTAGCCTTGAAAATACACCATGTAACTCCCTCTCCCCATTTTTCGGAGACTTTTTGCGTGAACTTCTACCCTTGAATGTAATCTTATTACGTCCTAGTCTGTACAGTTCTCATGATTCCATCTTACACTGATTATTTGATCTGGTAAACAGCCCAGTCACTCTTGATGGTCTTTTCCATGCCCCCCTCCCCCCATCCCCTACCCCCTGTCGATTGTGATAAAATAGCTACAACATGTCCCTTCATACTTACGCATTCGTGTTGTTCTTGTGATGAAAGGACATTCAGTGTCCGTTGTTTATATAATTGTTATCAATGTTGTTTCATTTATTCAAAAAGAAGAAAGAAACTGTTCCTAGTATTGTTGTACTGTGACCATTATAACCTCTAATGATACTTTGTGTCCATTTCGGCTAAACCATTTATCAACTACCATTTTCGAGGGCCCGCTGACCGAGTATGAATCAACTCGATGGTGGCTTATTTTCGATAACACACACACACGCGCGCACGCACACACACACACACACACTTACATACACACATAGTGAAGTCCTCTCCAGTCAGCATAAATCAGTCTCTCCCTTTCTTTTTCTTTCAAAAAGGAAAAATGCACATTGAAATCCTAAGAAGACGAAGAAGAAGAAGGAAAAAAAAAAAGAAGAACAAGAAGAACAAGAAAGCATATTGAAAGCCTCAGAAGAAGAAGAAGAAGCAGAAGAAGAAGAAGAATGCACACTGAAAGCCTTAGCAGAAGAAGAAGAAGCAGAAGAAGAAGAAGAAGAGGAAAAGGTGTTGTGGTTGTGTGAACACGTCAGCCATTTTTCAGATGAAAGAGAAAGGAGGAGGTTTCTCTGACCAGAAGTCCTCTGTTACTGTCACCCGAAGACAGATAATAACAGGTCGTCCACTCGCTTCCCACTGTCTTCGCCGGCCCGGCTGGGTTTCGCTGCCGGGTGAAAATTGCAGTTCTAGTCTTTCTGCGCCACTCTCTTCGCTCCCTTTAGCGCCGACACAGCGCTTTTCTATTAGTGTTTGATTGACGACGTTGGCATGTCTGGTATGTTGACAGAGAGAGAGAGAGAGGCAGACAGAGAGAGAGAGAGAGAGAGAGAGAGACAGACAGACAGAGACAGAGACAGACAGACAAAGAGAGAGAGACAGACAGAGACAGAGATACAGAGAGAGAACGAACAGGAACAAGAACATATTTTATTCACGAGGGTGTTTCATAAAAAATCATGCTTTTTTTGCGACCCGATTACGCCCTAAGAGACACAGAGACAGAAAGACACAGAAAGCGATGGTTGGGGAACAGAAAGACAGAAAAAAAAAGTTTAGACCGACAAACACTGACACCTAACCGTAATGTCAAAGTTAAGATGTATCACACCATATTATAACACTATAATAACACTATTCCACTCATCTAACGTGGAACTTTATCTGTCAGCAAGTCGCACGCCCACTCCACGTTTTAAAATCTCTCCATGCTGCTCAGGCATACAAGCAGCCAAAACAACGAGGTCCTTCAAATTCTGAAGAAGTGTGGTACGCCAAGTACAGTGTTTCTTTCATCAAATGCCAGCTTCGACGGATAGGACACGTTGTCTGAAAAAAAGATAACTGCATCCCAAAGATGTTTCTGTATGGAGAGCTGAAGCAAAGACACCGTGACCAGGGAAGACCGTTAAAACGATACAAAAATACTCAGAAGCCAACCTCATCAGCTGTGGCATCAAGACCACTTACTGAAAAGACACTGCTCGCAACAGATTATGCTGGCGAAAGCAGTGCACACAAGGCACAATGATATCTGAACAGCGCAGAACAGCTCATATTCACCAGAAGAGGGAACGGCAGAAGCAGAACCAAGGTCCCTTCCCATGCTTGGAGTTTGGAGTTTGTTCGAGAGGGATTCATCGCACTCGGACAATTCCATATGTGCTCAACCCAAATCTGTCAAGAATTATCTTGCCGACTCCCTAAGTCTGCAGAAAACCCTATGCACTAGCAAAGTCTTGAAATTGGGGAGGAGAAGGATAAGGGACTTTTGAAACATTAAGTTGGGCAGTAGAGTGGCCAGTTTTTAATGTTGCAGGCTGGGGTTGAACTCGAGATATCAGATCTCGAGTCCACGGCTCTATCAAAAGAACCAACCGGCCCGTGGTGTGCAGTCTTCCTGGATGGAACTTGTGTCCCACTTGAAGACCCATACCAAGAAAGAAGACCTGTATGCCTACTCATTCATCGGATCAACGGGAGACTCCATCAGTCACAAAGGCAGATCACTTGTCTTTTCTGTCTGCTGCACGGTTTTGCACAGGGGATCACTCACGCCCAGGGAACTGTATAACATACTCTGCCATCTTCAGTTACCCAGCTGTAAATCGGCACATGCCTTTCTTCAAAGTCAATGAAGGTAAAGCATCGAGGGAGAGGAGATGGAAATCGCCTTCATACAAACGTAACGCTGGCCCTGAGAGAAGCTGAGGTCTGTCCACCTGTTCGGTTCAGATCTGGTAGTTTATAGCCAAGACGACCACTGAGACTATAATAATATCAGGGCTACGGTAAACAAAACTCCAAATCTAATCAAAAAGCCACTAGTTTAAAACCGAACACATGATTAGCCTTTCAAGTCTAATATGCATTTAAATATGTTTCCCGTAAGTATGATCATATAAGATCAAATCTATTGATCTTTTGTTAAAAACTTGAAAATTACGTCCGGAGGAACATCGCTGAAGAGGTTCTTTAAGGAGCGGACTGCACAATTCTCATGTCTCGCATTGTGCAAGTCCCTGCATTCAACATGAAGGTGTTTGATGCTGAGTGGTTCCTCACACATTATGTACCATAGTGCTTCTTCATTGTTTTAAAAGATTGAATGAGTGTAGAATGTGTGACCCACACGTAATCTGCATAACACTATCCCCTTCCTGCGGTTCCTAAGAACAGACAAAAAGAATTTAAGGTCTGGACGAATTTTGGAAAAAGTTTGTAGTCTGTTTGGTCGTTCCATTCCCTTTACCTGAGTTTTTTTCCACGCAAGTTTGTATTTTGGGTTTCAGGAAGGGATGAAAGATTTAGACATCTTTTCCATTGTGGTATTCTAGGCAAGGCAGTCAGATACCTCATTTCGTCGAATACTAACACGCCTAGGAATCCTGGCAAGAAGAAAGTTGTAACCGTCAATGTTTAAAGAGGAAAAGAGTTCAAAGAATTTCAGAAGCTCTGAGTGGCTGATATTACGGCCAGCAATTGCCTCAGGTGGAAGAGAGTCTGAAAAGATAAGAAAGTCTTTATGTTTGAATTGGGACACCTGTTTCTGCGCCAAACTGAGAACAGTCAGTTCTGCAGTATGGACGGAAGTACTAGAGGGTATATACTCTGAAAATAGTCGAGTAAGGAGTAGCAGAACAGAAGGCAGCAGCAGTTACACCTTCTTCAGACTCTGACTCATCTGTGAATATTTTGTGGGATGAGGGACATTTCTGACAGAGTTCTGCATAAAAGGATTTGAGTGCCAATGAATTGGTGGAGTCTTTACAGAAGAAAGCAAGATCAGAACGGACCTCAGGTGTTTCGAAAGTCCATCGTGGACTGTCTGAAAATTTGGAGAAGTTTGAAGTAACAGTGAGATCAATATTCTGCCTTTTGTATGTGAAGAATGCACTTGGTGTTTTCATCCAATATGGTTTTAAGTTTGGGGTTGAAGACGGGAGTCTTAAGTAGGAAGTAGGGGTTCAGTTCCCTGGGAACTCAAATTATGGGACAATCTTCACCACTACGTACCTTACTCACAGAAAAGCACAACCATATACTCTCTTTCTATTATCTGTCCCCTTGTACATTCATGGGTATTGCGGGGAGAAACAGTTGATCAGTAGCAAGCTCGAAGGCCCAAAGTGGAGAAATCTAATACAACATCAAGGTCTCTTACACGTCATCAATCAAGGTCTTCCTTGGTCTGCCTCTCGCTTAAAATTCAGATAATCTTTTTGTTACAAGTCTGCTGAGCCAGCTGGTGGGATTGCGTTGTAATCAAATGACCAAACCACTCAATTAAATTGTATGTTGATGTTTAAGATGATGGACCAGTATTGTTAATACCATTTCTCTGATCTTGGTGTTTCTGATCATGTCGAGTCTGGTGTTATTGGCGACTCTTTTCAATCGTCTAATATCTCTCATAGAGAAAACACGTTAAATCAAAGAACGAACGAACGACTTTTTTTCAAACACCGACAACCACATATGAACAAGTAAAAACATTTAATCCGAAAGTCAGCTATGTGCGTGATGCACACTCCCAGCAGAGGCTGAAGTCTGTAACTGGAAGTATTCATCACACTCATGTGTGCCACCCAGATCTACCAGCAGTTTTATAGTATTTTTTTCAGTCTAAGCAAAACGCTGGCAAGGCATTGACATGGAAGAGAACTGGACTTATAAAACGTGATGCTGACACTATTTGGAAGATTGGTAATAAATACAGGCACCAAAACAAATCAGCGTTTTATGCTAGAGGCTGAAAGTGAACTCGAGACAGCAGACTTTGAGTCAAGAATTCTATCAACTGAGGGAACCGAACTGCTGCAAAACTCTGGCTTTTTCAGAATGAAAACAAAACGTAAACAACACATGTACGATAAAAGAAATAAAATCACTGATTTTGTATCAGGTAAAATCACATACAAGAAAGCTCTGACAATAATGCACAAGTATTCCCGTTTTTTTCTTCTTTGCATCTATCCTTCACACTAAAAGGGATATTCCCTGGCACAACTTAAAGCATGAGAATCTTTTCAATCAAATAACTATCATTTATACTGAAGTCTATCAAGGTATGAAAATAGATATTACAGACGGACATCTTTTAAAAGCTCTTTAGTGGAAAAAACAAAAACAACGGCAAAATATTCCATAAACATTCTCATTTTAGGAGATCAAATATCATAATGCAAGAAATGTATCTTCTTTCATGGTACACTTTTATGACGCACAAATCATTCTGTCTTTCGAAAGGCTGGTCTGCTGATGTGAAGTTTGATTTCCAAAACATCAGAATTTTATTTTTGGTCAATGCACACAGTACGTACAATATTTTCATTTGACATACAACATAAGTCGAAACCACAAAAGGAAAAGAAAAATAACGAAGGGCCCGCATAGAGGCAGAGACAAGAGAGAGAGAGAGAGAGAGAGAGAGAGAGAGAGGAGAGAGAGAGGAGAGAGAGA
>CM060308.1:30835003-30887503 GCA_030674185.1 Monoplex corrugatus
TCCCGAAATTCACCTTTTTTAACAAGATACCTTACCTTAAAATATCACATAGAAGAAACAATGCAAAAAATGACGTGGAACTTGCACACATTTATAGAAAAATGGCTGCATATCTACCGCTCGTTACAGATGAAGCTTAATGTAATCACCGTTGTAAGTATTTTCTTATACTTTAAGTTTTGGTATTAATGACATTTCATGTAGATCCTTTAATGAAGATGTGGATGTTCTGCGAATTTGTTGAATTTGAAGTCTTTCATGTAGTTGATTTTACATTGCTGAAAGTGTGTGTCTGTGTTTTGCAAAAATGATAAAAACAAGTTTTAAAATTTACTGACCAGAGTGTGAAAGAAGCAA
Source organism: Monoplex corrugatus (assembly GCA_030674185.1). Lineage (NCBI taxonomy): Eukaryota > Metazoa > Mollusca > Gastropoda > Littorinimorpha > Ranellidae > Monoplex > Monoplex corrugatus. The sequence goes on from CM060308.1 coordinate 30,835,361, forward strand.
AGTATATGCATTTTTTACATCCAGACCTCGCTCAAAGGGGACCCATACTAGTAACACATAAATTAAATTATGCACGAATCAATAAACTTTTCACAATGCAAACCATTAACCCTTTAACTCACACATCCTGTCCACCAATATTCTGCACCGTCAGCCATGCTAGCAAAGCAAAAAGTTAATCCTTTGACTCCCTCATCCTTTCCACCAGCTTCCTGCAGGAAGCTGGTGGAAAGGATGAGGGAGTCAAAGGATTAACTGCAGGAAGCTGGTGGAAAGGATGAGGGAGTCAAAGGATTAACTGCAGGAAGCTGGTGGAAAGGATGAGGGAGTCAAAGGATTAACTTTTTGCAGTTGGTGGATAGGGTGCGGGTGTCAAAGGGTCAAATATCAATTCGAAGAAATTGATTTTTAGTTTTTATACTCAGCAGTTTAATCACTATCAATTGTGTTCATGACTGATCTGAATGTTAGGTGGTAGAAGAGATAATTAATTCATGAGATGTGCTATATATATATCTCTTCTTAAATATTGTGAAACAGAGTCTCTAGTGTTTCTTGGTAGTGTCCCAGAGGCTAGCTCTTGAATATATGAGGTTGGATTTAAAGAAGTCAGTTCTTAGGATGTGGACATATTTTGCCTCCTGTTGCGTACGAGATACATACAGAAGATACTGCTTTGTTATTTGGAGAATGCCAATTCATTATTTTGTACATAAATATTCCTTTGTTATACTGAATGCGAAGTTTTAATGGTAAAATATCAAATTCCTTTTAGTTTGAGCCTAGTACTCCATTGTTTTCAAGAAAATGAGTTTTAAAGCTTTTAAAGCTTTTTTTTATGCAGATTAATGAGAGATTTGAGAACATTACCACAGGTTGACGAACGATTTTCTTGATATTCGGACAAGAAAGTATTGTTGTTTTACATAATTAAATTATTTTACCGAAAAAGTTTTACGTTGCTTGTTAGTACGATTTGACCAGAAAAGATCATTATGCAATGTGTAAGATTTTCTGTAAATCAATTTCTTCAACAACTTGGGTTGTTGTTTTTTTAAACAAACTGGTGGTATTTCGAAAGGTAAGTTTTGTATATTCTGTCCTTGTCATAAATATTTTGATTTTTGTGGCTGAAGTGACAGTGTGTTACTTAGCTCTGTACGTTCAATCTGATCAGGTAATAATTAAGAAATTTGTATTACACTAGGATGATTCATATGGGTCGTTGTATCATTGACAGAGGGTGTGAGAGAGCAAAAGAATTATCCAAACAGTGGTAAATTCCAATTACACGCGCAACCTCGCACAAACACGCAGACTCGGAATCCCCAGTACGTTCAGAAGCCACAACCAAAGAATCCACTCCATCACAATCGCACGCACACACACACGCACACACACACACACACACACACGCGCGCGCGCGCGCGCGCTCGCACGCACACAATATGCCCCCTATCTCACCCTCCTACATCACACACACACAAACACACACACACACACACACTATGCCCCCTATCTCACCCTCCTATATCACACACACACACACACACGCACACACACACTGTGCCCCCTATCTCACCCTCCTTCATCACACACACACACACACACACACATACACTATGCTCCCTATCTCACCCTCCTACATCACACACACACACACACACACACACATACACACAATATCCCCCTATCTCACCCTCCTACATCACACACACACACAATATGCCCATATATCACCCTCTTACAACACACACACACACACACACACACACACACACACTATGCCCATTATCCCACCCTCCTACATCACACGTACACTTTATCCTCTCCACCTTACCCTCTACAGCACTCGTCCCCATACCTTGGCAATATCGTGCCTGATCGTCTTGAGGTAGTTGAGGAGATCCCCCTTGGCCATGTGCTCCACGACCAAGCAGAAAGGCTCTCTAAGCGTGCAGCAGCCCAACATATTAACAACGTGCCGGTGATGGCCCAACTCTTTCATCAGGCTGATCTCCCTTAGAAACTCTTCCTTCCCCGACTGTTCACAGCCCTCTGAAAGAGAGATAGGGGTTCCAGTCCATATTGCTTATAGCCCAGCCGACTATTAGAACCATATCAGGGCTAACACCACGTCAAAAACGACAACCAGATTAAGATAAAAGCCAATAGTTCAAAAACCATCATCATCATCATCATCATCATCATCATCATCATCATTATCATCATCAGGTGCCTTGCCACATGGCGTTGGCGATCATGCCTTCCATCTGTTTCTATCTCTTGTTGTCTCAAGCACCTCTTCCACCCTCTTTGTCTTCAGCCACTCTGCAAGTCTGTCCAATATCTTCTCCCTGAGTCTGCCTGGTGCTCTCTTTCCCTCTAACTTTCCCGTTGTGACCAGGTGCTCCAATTCCCCTTTCCTCATAAAATGGCCTATAAATGTTGCCTGTCTTTTCGTAATCTTCCTTATGAATGATCTTCTTGTGTCTGCCTCCATCAAGACTATCTCGTTTGTTTTCTTTGCTGTCCATGGAACTCTCAACATTCTTCTTAGAAACCACATCTCGGCTGCCTCAATCTTGTTCTGGTGACAAAACACAACCTTGTCTGACTCCTCTTTTGATGTTTTGGAAAGAGCTTTTATCTTTTTCTATTCTCATTGCAGCTGTTTGTTCCCAATACATATTTCTGATTATTCGTAGATCTTTTCTATCAATATTGAGTCTTTCTAGTTGATCAATTCTTCATGTCTTACCCGATCGAAAGCCTTGGTATAACCAACAAAGCATAAATATTAATCCTTATTCTTCTCGATTGACCCCTCTATGATAGTTCTTAGGATGTATATGGCATTAATAATTCCTTTCTCTTCCACAAATCTACACTGTTCTTCTGCTATTTCTCTTTTGATTCTATTCCTTGTCCTCATCATGATAATTCTTGATAGGATTTTTGTTACATGACTTATTAAACTGATTGTGCAATGGAGTTCGCATTCTATAGCCCCTGTCTTCTTTGGAAGTGCAATGAAAATTGACTTTGACATATCTTTGGGGATTTTTCCAGTGTCATAAATTTCAATGCTCAATGTTAACCTTACACGTCTAAAATGCAATTGAAGAAAACCATACTCAAACGTAAAATCGTATCAAGTGAAAATCTATTGATCTCTTGTAAAAGCTGAAAAATTGATTGCATCAGAAGGGACGTCTCGGAAGAGGTTCTTCAAGGAGTCCGCCGTGTAGTGTTATGTCTCACATTGTACAAGTCCCAGCAATCAAGGAGGTGTCTGATGCTCAACGGCTCGTCACATGGTATATACCACGGTGCTTCTTCATTTTTTAAAAGGTACGAATGAGTGTAGGATGTGTGACCCGTGTGTAACCTACATAACACTGTCTCTTTCTTACGGTTCCCTACAGCAGATGGGAGAATGTCTTTCAGGTTGGGGCTGGGGGTGGTGAAGGGGAAGGTGAGAGGGAGGGAGACAGGGAACGTTATCGTCGTTTGGTTCGTGGTGCTCTTGATACTGATGATAATGAAATGGCAATAGGAATGGGCGAATATTGACGGGGACGACTGATCAATGATGAGAATATTGATGGGACTGACTAATCACTGATGAAAAAACCCTGACAGGAGTGAATTTGATGAAAACATTGATAGGAATAATTGATCGTTGAGGAAGAATACTGATGTCAATTATTTTATCGTTGATGAAGAGTACTGATGGGGATGACTGATCATTGATGAAGAGTACTGACAGGGATGACTGATCTTTGATGATGATATCGAGAAAGATGACTGATCGTGGATGATGATATTTATACCGATGATTAATCGATATGAAGAATATTGATATGGACGATTGAACATTGATAAGATTATTGATAGGGACGACTGTTCGATCATTGGTGAGAATACTAATGGAGATAATTGTTCATTCATGAGAACATTGATAGAGATGATTGATTATGTGTTAGGTCTGCTTGTCCGTGTCATCATCATCATCATCATGTGCCCTGCCTTGTCGCTGCAAGTACAGCTCCCACCCTCTCTGTCCTCAGCCAGCCTGCAAGTCTATCCAATATTTTCTCCCTGGGTCTACCTGGTGTTCTCTTTCCCTCCAGCTTTCCTGGTGTGACCAGGTGCTCTAATTTCTTTCCTCATAAAATGTCCTACAAATATTGCTTGGCTTGTCGTTTTCTAATCTTCTTTATTAATGACCTTCTTGTGTCTGTCTCCTTCAAGACTGTCTCGTTTGTTTTGCTGTTCGTGTATCTGTGACAAAAATGTGTTGGCAAGATTTTCTCAGCTGTTTCTGGACGGATCTTTACCAAATTTGGATAAAGGGTGTACACTGTTCAAGAGCTGTGATTGCATAAGAATCGCGAATGCATAAGTCTGGAAAATCACGGTACCAAAGCCAAGATCACACAGACGAAAAAGGTACCTAAGATCAGCATTTTCAAAGAACAGTGTATGACAAGCATTTTATCAGAAACTTCTGACAATATTTACATATACATTACTCTTGCACTATTGTGACAGTCTACCATTATGCTCGCTTCACGTCAAGTTTCATTTGTCCAATGCTTCTTGAAGGTCAGAATGATTCTGCAAAATATACCGTCTTGATTTTTGGTAATTGTTTTTTGCATATAAAATGGGAGATTGCTAGAATGGCTTTGATTGTCTTGTTTGTATTGTTTTGTTTTGGTTTGGTTTTGATTTGTTAATTCTTTGCTTTGTGTTGTGTTGTGTTGTGTTGCGTCGCGTTGCGTTGTGTTGTGTTGTGTTGTGTTGTGTTGTGTTGTGTTGTGTTGTGTTGTGTTGTGTTGTGTTGTGCTGTGTTGTGCTGTGTTGTGTCATGTGAGACGAATTTATACTTTACACAGAATAGCTAGTTGTGTTGTGATTCAGACCTTTAACTATTTATTTATTTGCTTTATATGTATGTTCCTTTTTTGAAGGTAAGATACGCAGATAACATGTCATTTTCATGTAACCAAGATTATTCCAGCGGAAGGCTGATAAAATATCAATATAAAATATAGACTAGGTAAAACATAGTTTAGGTAGAACCTCAGGACCTGGCCAGCTCAAGGGTTTATATGCACGCTTAAGGCTTGCGCCACGATCACCATACACATGCATTTGTGACGTTAGTGCATATGGAATTAGTTCCAAGCACAGAGACGTCATCTTGAGAAACTGAAACTGAAACTGTATTGTGTTGTGTTGTGTTGTGTTGTGTTGCGTTGCGTTGCGTTGCGTTGTGTTGCGTTGTGTTGCGCTGTGCTGTGCTGTACTGTGCTGTGCTGTGTCGTGCTTTAAACTCCGTGTATGGTAAGTAGATGTTACCCACCTTTCAACATCTTGATAGCGACAGGTGCCAACAGAGGATCGCCATCTCCGTCAGGCGAGGTGTACCTCGGGGGTAGTCCCCGGTGACGTAAGACAGTGCGTGACACCTTGCCCAGCAACACTTGTCCGAAGGCCCCTGTTCCTAGCACACGGCCCACTTTGAGGCAGGAGTGGGGGAGTTCCCAGTCGTCATGCTGCTGTCCAGTGGCTGGCTCGTTCCTGGGGAACAGAAACTTTCCACTTACTTACCACAGTTCACAAACGCTCTATGGTTTCTTGCAAGATTTAAATTCTCCAGCACAATCAAACATCAAGAGACTACAACCCATCTGTGTATGTTCGAAACAGCCGTGGATCCAAGATCTGATATCTCGAGTTCAATCAGTCCTAGCCAGCAGCATAAAAAACTGGTCTGCATGCTGCCCATCGTAATGTTTCCGTCATTCTGGTGGTGAAAGCTTAGTGTTTTATAGGTTCCTTTTCCCCCCTCACCAATTAAAGGCCTTGCCAGCGTATGGGTTTTGCGCAGGCTCAAGGAGTCCGTCAGATAATAACTGGCAGACTTGGGTGAGCGCATATGGATTTGTTAGTGGGCGATGAGCCTCTCTTAAACGCCGAACTCCAAAGTCAGCGGAAAACGGCGCCTATAATTAATTGCCGTGGTTCGGGTTTTTTTTTTTCAACTTGGAATTAAATGGGACTATAAACCCTTGTACAATGCCTCTCTGGTAGTTGAGGTTAGATTTGGGTTAACTCTGAATTCTAAACCTAACCTGTAACGGTCAACCTACCCTCTTAACGTTATTCCCTCGCAAAGTCTATACACTTGCGTATTTTTGTGATACTTTTTTTACTGCTTTTTACGTGTTACATCTAATAATGCCTTCTAAATTTAACTTATGTGACCTGTGCAAGTGCAGAGAAGTTCTACCAGGTTTAAAAACTGTAACAAACTGTATCTGTGCAGCTGTCCTGGACAATTGCGCAGTTTCGTTTTCAACTACTAATTAACGTAACCTGCACTACTGTCCTGCACTGCAATAGGTATGTTACCTGATCTGTTCTTTTTGTTTTAAGACTAGTTTGTTGTTGTTGTTGTTGTTGTTGTTGTTATTGTTGTTGTTGTTGTTGTTGTTGTTGTTGCTGCTGCTGCTGCTGCTGCTGTTGTTTTGTATACGTTTGACAAAGGTCAGTTGCCCAAAAATTTGCGCCTGTCTTGTTTTATTAAATTAATATACATATTCTTGATTCTGTGTTTGTGTGTTTCTGGTTAGATACTTGGTATCTTGACCTCTCCTTTTTTTTCTTGATCAGACAGAGAAGCAAACATGAAAACATGTGTATGTTAACAAACTTTATCTATTTCATTCACATGATCATATCTTCTCGTGACAAGTTTTACATAGCTTAGTAGACTCCATGAATAATTCTGTTAAGAAATCGTAAAGAGTTTCGTGTGATCACTCAACGAGTCATCACAGTGTACAACGAGTCTTGATATCGCATATAAATATATTTTCGATGTGGAAACAATCACACTGTATAAAAACATCACATTACTCTTACCGTATAAAAACATCACATTACTCTTACCACTCCTTTTTATTGTATTAGCTACAGCCGTAAAAACCCTCCGTGGGAATGACGGGGGCTCTTTCAGTATAAACGGTATCCCCACCTTCTGGAAATTCTGTGCTAGAAATTTCCTCTTTTCTGTCATTCTCTTTGGGTTGTTGTTTTTTGTTGTTGTTGTTTTTTTCTTCCTGTGTTTTCTGTCATTTCTTCCAATCATTTTTTGCCTTGCTGGTCCATTCACCTGTATGTGTTCGATAATGTCTTACGTAGTTTCTCTTAGGACTGATATTGGGTACACATAATCAGTGTATTTTGGGCTCTAGGGAAATGATATATGCAGAAGCAATTTTAGGTTATTCAGTCCCATTTTTACATATGTTTTAGTGTCCTTAGTTATGTTTAACTTGTATTCAGTTTTTTTAATTCCCTGTGTGATAAATTGGACGGAGTGGTTAAAGCCAGAGGCATCTCTTAGATTATGTGCGCAAATGCATTGATATGTGTACTTAAATTTTCTTTTCCTTTTTCTTTCCTGTTGAAGTATTGTGTATGTTTTAAAACGGTTATAGCCCTGAAATCGCTCTGTGCAGTCGGCTGGGCTGTAAACAACAATAACAGTAACAGCCGTGAAAACGTTTTGCGTTTAATTTCAGAGTAAATATTGAAGATTCTACCGTATGACTTTTATCTCCTACCATTTTAGCCCGTGTAGTCATATTCATGAACTGCTGCTTTCAGTATAAATCAGGTGTCCGTAATGTATTCTTGGATTTGCTTTGATCAGTATGCATAGACCTTATGTTGATATGTTGACGATGTCACTCACAACCAAAGCATCTTCCTAGTGTTTTTTTTCTCAGACCGATATGTTTTTGGTCGTATCGCCTTATTTTTTGTTACCGTTCGTAACGGCATTTGTTTTCAATCTTTCTTTTGCTTGCTAGTTTAAAAATGACAAGCATTTGGTTGTCATTTTGTTCCTTTTTCTTACTTCTTTTAATGTGACCAGCATTTGGTTTTCATTCTGTTTCCTTTTTCTTACTTCTTTTAATGTGACCAGCACTTGGTTTTATTTTGTTTCCTTTTTCTTCTTTTAATGTGACCAGCATTTGGTTTTCATTTTGTTTCCTTTTTCTTCTTTTAATGTGACCAGCACTTGGTTTTCATTTTGTTCCTTTTTCTTACTTCTTTTAGTGTGACCAGCACTTGGTTTTCATTTTGTTTCCTTTTTCTTCTTTTAATGTGACCAGCACTTGGTTTTCATTTTGTTTCCTTTTTCTTCTTTTAATGTGACCAGCATTTGGTTTTCATTTTGTTTCCTTTTTCTTCTTTTAATGTGACCAGCACTTGGTTTTCATTTTGTTTCCTTTTTCTTACTTCTTTTAATGTGACCAGCACTTGGTTTTCATTTTGTTTCCTTTTTCTTCTTTTAATGTGACCAGCACTTGTTTTCATTTTGTTTCTTTTTCTTCTTTTAATGTGACCAGCATTTGGTTTTCATTTTGTTTCCTTTTTCTTACTTCTTTTAATGTGACCAGCACTTGGTTTTCATTTTGTTTCCCTTTTCTTCTTTAATGTGACACACTTGGTTTTCATTTGTTCCTTTTTCTTCTTTTAATGTGACCAGCATTTGGTTTTCATTTTGTTTCCTTTTTCTTACTTCTTTTAATGTGACCAGCACTTGGTTTTCATTTTGTTCCTTTTTCTTACTTCTTTTAATGTGACCAGCATTTGGTTTTCATTCTGTTTCCTTTTTCTTACTTCTTTTAATGTGACCAGCATTTGGTTTTCATTTTGTTTCCTTTTTCTTACTTCTTTTAATGTGACCAGCATTTGGTTTTCATTTTGTTTCCTTTTTCTTACTTCTTTTAATGTGACCAGCATTTGGTTTTCATTTGTTTCCTTTTCTTACTTCTTTTAGTGTGACCACACTTGGTTTTCATTCTGTTTCCTTTTCTGACTTGTTTAAAGTGACAAGCTCTTGTTTTCATTTGTTTCCTATTCTCATTTGTTTTAAGCTGACAAGCGTTTGATCCGCATTCTGTTTCTTTCTCTTTCTTTCTCTCCTTTAAGTGACAAATGTCTGGCATCAGTTGGCCTTTTCGTCTCGTTCTTATTCGTGAAAATGTTCTTCTTAACAATTCCCTCAATATTTGACTTCATTTCCAATTATTTCTTCTTCTTCTTCTACATTTCCTAAGTACTGCCGCGAGCAGATCTTGATAACTTTTCCAGGGAACTGGGGAAGAAGAAGGCTAAATAATGTATGAGTACAAATAATGATGACCGTTCCATCATTATCCACTCTCCTCTCTATCTACATCTCTCCCTCCCCCTCTCCCTGCGTCCTTTCCATTCTGTCTGGCTCCTCCTAAATACCCTGGTCTTATCCCTCAGGATTTTGGTCAAGCCCTCTTTACCGATAATGCTGCGACAGTGCAGGACGTAAGGGGACAGTGGCCTCCCTTTCACTTCCAGCTGGCTACCTTTATCTGGTAGGGAGGACAAGCTACATAATGGTCATCTACACTTTCTTGTGGTCAGTTACACTCAATTCTGGATGATGTACATCAGCTGCCACTTCTCTGTTTAAGTATTGGTTTCTGCCACCACCACCACCACCCCACCCTTAGACCGACCCTACCATCTCTCTCTGTCTCTCTCTCTGTCTCTGTCTGTCTGTCTGTCTCTCTCTCTCTCTCTACCCCCCCCCCCACCACACACACACATAAAACATTCTCATACACGCTGATGCACACGCACTGTATGAACACCACACACACACAACACAAAACACACACACACACACCGCACGCACGCACGCACTCACGCACACACAAAAAGGAAAAAAATCCCTAACACTTGTACCTCAAATGCAAACACAATACATAACAGACACGTACGTATGCACAGTAGATACATACATGTGTGCGAGCACAAACACACACTCACACACATGATACAGAGGGACACACACGCACACGTACACTTGCAAACACACTCATACCCTCTGTATCAAACACATGCGTGCACACACACATACACACACACACACACACACTCCTCTCTCACACACACAGACACACACACAAAGACACACACATAACTCACACACACACACACACACACACAAATGCGCGCGCACACACACACACACCCTCTCACCACGCCCTCTCACACCACACACACAGAGACTATGTCTAAAAGCACTTATGTTAATAGACGTTAAAAGAAATCACAACACACACACACACACACACACACACACACACACACACACACACACACACACACACGCGCGCGCGCGCGCGCGCGCGCGCGCGCACACATCCAAACCCACACCCATCGACACACACACACACACACACACACACACACACACACACACATACACACACTCACACACACACTCACACACACACTATGTCTAAAAGCATTTACATTCATTTTTTCAGTCTAAAATCACTTAAGTGAATAGCCATTAAATCAACGACGACCACCACCACACACACACACACACTGACCCGTCAGGAGGCATGAAGTACGTGTAAGGACGAAACTCTGGTTGCTGCAGCTTGTGAAGATGAGACAGTTTCTTGTCGTTCCTCAGCCTCCACCACCACCCCACCAACGCCAGCACCAACGCTACCACTACCACTGGCACCGCCACTGCCACTACTACCACCGTCGGTCTCTTGGAGACTGCAACAACAACGACATCAGCACTGAGGAGGTTGGAATGAATTGTTGATGAATGTCAGTGGGTTTGTTTGAAATAATAAAACGTGATTATATTATCTGTATTGAGAGAGGTACTACACATTATTGTCAATGTGGTAAATCATTCTTCCATAATGCTTTTCTCAAAGCTATTTTGGACTCACACTACGCGTTACATATTATCAGACTTTTTAGCAAGAAGGATTCAAGTTGTAAGACGAACTGACCACATTCCACTGTGTTATTGCACAGTCTTCGTCTTTGGTGGATGTACATGATGGGCATTTTCATGTTTCCATAAGCCAGCCACTGATAAGACTCACAGGATCTTTAACGTGCATATCTGATATTCTGCAGTCCATTGTGCTAACTACTGCACCAAGGCGAATGATTTCGTTGCTAAATTTAAGCAAACTGAATTACAACTAAGTAACATAACTCTTGAGAGTCACGGAGTTATCTCCCATGTAGAATTTCTCAAACCCAACACAGTTTGCGCTACCCATTCAGCTAGCATAGACGCAGCCACAAAGCATAAAGTGGTAAGCTCAGAACATTCCTTAAATTAAAGCTTACCACTTTATGCTTTGTGGCTGCATCTATGCTAGCTGAATGGGTAGCGCAAACTGTGTTGGGTTTGAGAAATTCTACATGGGAGATAAGTCCGTGACTCTCAAGAGTTATGTTACTTAGTTGATATTTAAAATTATCCCTGCTTCCCTCTTTATTTCCTTTGGTATTACAAACTGAATTACGTTATTTTTTTCTCTGCTTTAGAAAGGCCTATACTATCTTTAGAGAATATATTTAATGTGGTAGTGTGTGTGTGTATTTGTGCGTGTGCGTGCGTGTGTATGAGCGAGCTTGCTTACGAATATGTGTGCAAGTTATGCATAATGTGTGCTTCTGTGAGTGCATGGTGTGTGTACGTCTGTGTGTATGTGTGTCTGTCTCTGTCTGCGCTGCGCGCGCGCGCGCGCGCGTGTGTGTGTGTGTGTGTGTGTGTGTGTGTGTGTGTGTGTGTGCATATGTAGCTGGTGAGAAAGTGGGAACAGTCTCAAAGACAGACAGACAGACGGGCACATAGACCGACATACTGAGGCAGAAGAATGCAGTATTCTTTTTACGGACGACAACGACGACAACAACAACAATAACAACAACAACAACAGCAACAATAACAACAACAACGTCCACACAGACCTGGAATGACACCAGCGTGAGGTTTTGTCGATGTCCATCCGTTAGCTTCAGTCGACTCTACCACAAGGACAGAAACACAAGATAGAGAAAATATAACTATTCAACAGGATGCTTAATAGAGAAAATATAACTATTCAACAGGATGCTTAATATTTACCGTATTTACCATCTCCTGTTTTGGGCCCTTTGGGCACCAGCCACATTCAAACTTCCCCATCATATTCAAAGCCGCATTCAAAATTGCATTACCCAATCACATTCAGTCCTGCAATGCTCTATTACACCCAGTATTGTATTGCCCAATTATATTCAATCTTCTACCGTCCGATCGCACATGAATTTACATCACCCAATCACATTCAAAAAGTTGCATGATACCCCATTCACATTTCCAATTGCATTGCTTGATCACATCCAAACTTTGTAGCGGCCAGTCACATTCAACACTGTTTTATGATTACACTCAAACTTGCATCGGTAATATTGCATCACCCATTCACATTCAATATCGTACTATCCAACACATTCAACACAGAACTATCCAATTACGTTGAATATTACACTACCCAATCGCCTTCAATATTGAACTACCCAATCATATTTAATACTGCACTGCCCAATCACACTAGTATTGGAGTATCCAATCACATTCAATATTGCAACTGGCCAATCACATTCAATTTTGCACTATCCAATCACAGTCAAACTTGCATTCTCCAATCCCATTCAAATTTTCACTGCCCAATCACTTTCATCTCACACTGGCCAGCCACCTTCAAACTTACGTTATCCAATCGCATTCAAACTTGTAATGAGTGTGTGTGTGTGTGCATTGTTGGTGTTGTGGTTGTTGTAGCTGAGTATGTGAGTGTATATACATGTCCCTGGAAAAAGTTCTCTGCAGCAAAAAGTTCTCATCTGTTGACAGGTGGATCCTACTCAAGTTCAGAACACATGTCCGGCCAAACCTGTTTTACTGGGTTTTTTCCCGACCACAACGAATGTTTACTAAATTGTGGTTTTTGTTCAGCATGTTACGGAGTTCTGTGTAAGTTTCAAACATATCGAAGAACTGTGTATTCGACTATTTTTTAAACTGTGTTATACATTGTCAATAACACATTCTCGAAATTACCTCCTTTTTCCTGGGTATGCAGGTTTTTCAAAATGAGATTCTTTTCATGGCTTGCCCATCTTGGTCAATATAAATTACAAATTAAGACTTGTCACCTGCGGATCCAAACTGGGTATACAAGTGAGAAATTCTACTAATTAATTTCCTTTCTCTGTCTGTCTCTCTCTCTCTCACGCAAGCGCGTGCACACACACACACACACCACACACACACACACACACACACACACACACACAGAGAATTTATATCCGCTCACCTCTCCTACACATCTTTTTGAAAACAGTGACACAACAGTGAGGGCTGGTTACCTCCTGTTTTGTTCATTTCTTTTGTGATACTCCATTTTATCTGGTAACTCTCGAATTAAAAAGAGACGATTACTTTCAGCTTGTTTGAACTGGCCTTACTTGCGAGGTACAGTCAGATAGACAGTGAGACTGACAGAAGCACACGCACAGAATGATACAGGAACAACGAAACACACACACACACACACACACACACACACACACACACACATACACACAGACTCACACCACACACACACGCACACCACACACACACACCTCACATACGCACACACACGTATACACACAACACATACACACATTAAAGACACTCAGATAAAACAGACGAACATAGGCAGATAAAGGGATAAACCAGACAGAAAAAACAAACAAAAAACAACAAACAAACAAACAAACAAAATAAAGAAAAAAACTTACCAAACGGAGAGGCTGGCATGACAAAAACGTGGGTACGAGTTTTCTTCCATTTCTCGTCGGAAATGTCCTCTGCGTTTTCTTCATCGTACAGCACCAGCATCTGCGTAAGAATAACACACAACACACAACACACACACACACACACACACCACACACACACACACACACACACACACGCACGCACACACACACATACACACACAAACATACATACATACACACGCACATACACACACACACACATACACACGCACATACACACATACACACACATACACACGTGCACACACACAGAATCATTAGTCGCAGCACAAGTTACTTTATGATTTTGACCAACTGGCAGATTTTGACTGTTTTCAATACCTAATTTTGAAAATTTACATCCAAATCTAACCATCGAGTCACTATTTGGTAAATCATAAACATAGGTAGCGTTAAAGAACTCACAACTTATTAAGTACCTAAGCATATCGTCAACATCTTGCATGTTGTCCGATGGAGACATCATTTTAACCCTTTGACCCCCTCACCCTATCCACCAAACGCAAAAACTGAACCCTTTGATCTTCGATTCCCTCACCTAATCCACCAGCTTCCTGCAGGAAAGGGTTACGTTTTTGCTTTTGTAGGATGGTTGGCAGCGCAGGATGCTGGTGGACAGGGTGCGGGAGTCAAAGGGTTAATCATGTTGGTGGACAGATGAGGCAATGTGTTATGGCAACTGATGAGCATGGTTTCTGTCATATGATTTTATAAGACGTTGGTGAGGTAGTTTTATATACTAAGTGACCGGCTGTGTTTTTAACCGTCTGCGGTATGTGTGTTTTCAAACATTACAGATATAGATACACATATCATAACAATGCAGCCGAGATTGTTGCAATGGCAGACTGATACAAACAGAAGATAAAACCAATGGGCAAGATAGGACATCAAGACCTTGTCAACGCATAGGATTTACATGCGTTGCTTAAAGCTTATGCCATGATGATTTTGGACCTCCATCACATGGCATCAGCGGCGTAAACACGTCTGGAATTCAATCCGCCACAGTGTTCCCCACGTGGGGATGCCGGGGGCTCTTTCAGTATAAATACTGTCCCCACCTCATGGAAATTCTGTGCTAGAAATTTCCTCTGTTCTGTCACTCTCTTTGTTTCGGCCTTTTCCTTTGCTTTCTGTCATTTCTTCCTACCATTTCTTGCTGGTCCATTCACCTGTATGTGTTCGATAAAGTCTTACGTACTTTTTCTTAGAACTGAAAATTGGGTACATGTATTAAATGCATTTTTGGCTCTGGGGAGGAGATATGCGGAAGCAATTTCAGGTAATTTATGCCCGTTTTTATACGTTTTGGTGTCCTTAGGTATGCTTAAGTTTGTATTCAGGTGTGTTTTTAAATCCCCTGTGTGATAAATTGGACGGGATGGTCAACGCCAGGGGCATGTCCTTGAAGTATGTGCGCACTGATATGTGTACTTAATTTTCTTTTCTTTTTTTTTTCCTATCGAAGTTTTGTATGTTTTGAAACGGTTATAGCCCTGATATGGCTCTACGCAGTCGGCTGGGCTTTAAACAGCAATAACAAATCGCCACAGTGCAATTACGTTTTTTTCCCCCGATCAATCGTTTACCATCGTCGTTGCATGACCAATAGTCATATGGAAGTAGCATTCTATCATATTTCATTTTTACTACTTTTTTGAGATTGCACATCAGCTTTCTCGTATCAGTCATTTAAGATGCATAATCTTTCTTGTATCAGCTAACTTTAATCACTGTCTTGTATTAATCAGCTTGTATCAGTTATTTTGTATCAACTGCCTTATATCAGCTATCTTGTCAACTGTCTTGCATCAGCTATCTTGTATCAACAATCTTTTGTCAACTGTCTCCTATCAACTATTATGCACCAGCTAACCTCTATCAATTACCTTGTACCAGTTATTTTGCATCAACTGTCTTGTATCAAGTACCTTGAATCAGCTGTCGATAATCAGCTATCTTGTATCGAATATCTTGAATCCGCTATCTCGTATCATTTGTCTTCTTATCTGTCTTGAATCAGGATCTTGTATTACATGTCGATAATAGCTAGCTTGCTTCAATTACCTTGTATCAGCTATCTTGTACCAACTGTTTTGTACCAGCTGTTTATGCATTAGCTGTCTTGTATCAAATATATCAACTACCTTATGTCAGCTATCTTGTATCAGCTATCTGTTGTCAACTAAGCTTTTATCAATTATCTTGTCTCAGCTATCTTACATCAGCTGTATTTTATCAACTATCTTGTATAACTATATCAGCCATCTTGCATCAGCCATTTGTATCAGTATCTCGTATCAGCCATCTTGCATCAGCTTGCATCAGCTGTTTTGTAAGGGCTATCTTGTATCAGCAGTCTTGTACTAGCCATCTAGTATCAGCTACGTTGTCTGTTTTTCTTACCTTGATTCCGTAGATTTCTGATGGCTGCAGTCCCTGGATGTCAAACCATGTCTCGTTCTTCCGGAAACAAACATCAAACAGTTCGTCCAGTGATAAGAACATGATTATCAAAGGAACAAAAACAGTAATGAAGATCTAGGACAGAAAGATTAGCCCGAAATTGATAAAAAATAAATAAATAAATAAAGCATATTAAGAAGTTTGAAAAGAACTCTCAGTCCCTGTTTGTGTACGGGTTGGGGGTTTCACCGTAAAAATTGTCTGTGTGTCTGTCTCTCTCTCGCACGTTTCCTTCCTCTCTCTCCGACTCTCTCTGATTTGTCTTTTGCTGTTGTTGTTGTTGTTGTTTAATGAATGGTTATAGTTCTGATTCCAAAATAAGAGGTTTTGTTTTTCGTACGGACAAGATGGGCTAGATCATGTGCACATACATTTGATAACACGAATAAACATCTCGTGATTACTATAGATGCACGAAATCAAGACTTCGTGCATGTATAAAAACATGAACTGTGCGGTTTGTGTGGTGTGTGTGTGTGTGTGTGTGTGTGTGTGTGTGTGTGTGTGTGTTGTGTTGTGTTGTGTTGTGTTGTGTTGTGTTGTGTTGTGTTGTGTTGTGTTGTGTGTGTGTGTGCGTGCGTGCATGCGGATGTGTGCGCAGGTGTATCTGTGTGTCAGAGTGCGAGCATTTGTCCATGTCAATAGCTAACACGCGTGCAAAAGAGCGCATACATGCACTCACGCCGAAAACACGAACGTGCGCGCACAGAACAGCGTGTATAAAGTTTCAGTTTCGGTGGCACATGTTTTCCATTTGTGTATACTTGTCTGCTTGCTAAATGAGACGAGGCGAAGAGACAAAAGAGAAAGAAAACTGACTGAGAAGTAGGAAAGGAACCAGAGAAACAGACAGAGAGGGAGGAAGAGAGAGGAAGAGGGAAGAGTGGGCGAAAGAGAGAAAGAGACGACGAGCAAAAGACGACACAAATGTGTGCATTAGGATTGTTAATCCTTATGGGGTAGACAAAAAGTAAATGTAATTAAAAGTGCCTCTTCGTCTGTTCGCCAACAGCAACAAAAAAATCCCACTTTTCCCCGTTACATATACTCCCCCCCCCCCCCCTTCTTCCCTAAGACTTTGCACAAAAGAAATCTGCTTGACAGTCTCCTCAGAGACAGAAAGGCACTTCATAAATTCTGTCTTTAATTTGAAAAGAAAATCCTTTTTGCTCAGGAAATACTTCAGCAAAACTCTTGCATTTAACAAAACTTCCCAAGTTAATATCTCCCAAGGAAATGAAACTCGGGGAGGTGGCATCGGCATGTTAGCGCTTCATCTCTTTGAAGAAGATGTAGGAACTCAAAACACCGCAAGAGTCTGTAGAGCGCCAGAGGAAACGGTCCTTCCTCCTGTCAAAGAGAACATTCTTGACAATTAAAAGGTATCATCATCATTTTTTTTTTTTTTTTTTTTTTTTTTTAATTCGCTCATTTTACAGAGAGAGAAGACTCGTTTGTGACCGACCGAAGCGCAAAAAGGGGGTGTGGGATGGGAGGAGGGAAAGAGAGAGAGAGAGAGAAAGAGAGTGCGTATGTGTGCGTTTGCGTATGTTATTTGTATGCGCGCGCGCGAGTGTGTGTGTGTGTGTGTGTGTGTGTGTGTGTGTGTGTGTGTGTGTGTGTGTGTGTGTGTGTGTTCGTGTGTGTGTTCGTGTGAGTGTGCGATGTGAGAGAGAAGACAGGCAGAATCGTTCAGACGTTCGCTTCCCAATAACTAAACTCAACTTCCAGGGTTCGCTCCCCGTAAGGCCTCGACTCTTCTCCTCTATCTGACCGGAAAATCGAACTGAACGTCTAGTCCTTCGGAAAAGGGGCGAAAAACGAGTTGGACACGTGTGCCTTCTGGCTGCGTACGCTAAAGATGTCACGACAGTTGAAAATCGTGAAGAGCAGGACACTGCCCGGCTGCCTTGGTATAAAACATTGGAGAGATAGGTTGATTTCCTAGGTCCCACCCCCTTCAAGACCAATTAGCCTTCTTTGAAAATCGTGAAGAGCAGGGCACTGCCCGGCTGCCTTGGTATAAAACATTGGAGAGAGAGATTGATTTCCTAGGTCCCACCCCCTTCAAGACCAATTAGTCTTCTTGCCTTTCTGTCTTGTTTAAAAAAAAAGTGTGATGTGTGTATGAATGTGGGTGATTGGTTGATGAGAGAGAGAGAGAGAATGTGTGTGTGTGTGTGTGTGTGTGTGTGTGTGTGTGTGTGTGTGTGTGTGTGTGTGTGTGTGTGTGTGTGTGTGTGTTTGAATCTGCGTGTGTGCGTGGTGTTTGTGTGAGTTTGTTTAACGGAGACAATCAGAGATACAGAGGGAGGAAGACAGAGAAAGAGAGGGGGGGAGCAAAAGAGAGAGAGAGAGAAGGGGAGAGAGAGAGAAGGGGAGAGAGAGAGAGACGACAGTGCAACAACAGAGTAGAATGTGGTCAGATCGGCTAACAGGTTGAGTTCTCCGTGCTCCTCTATACAGTCTGACTATGTGTAATGCGCAGTGAGTCCTAATAAGTTTAGAGACTAGCACTATACAAGAACGATTTATAACAATTTTCTACGATCTGAATTCGTAAATAATCTTAAACGATAGCTGCTATGTGGATGCGTGTGTGGAGGGATCTTTACGCGTGCGTTCAGGCACAGACATTCTCGTCCGCTGTGTATGTTGTGTGGACGTTGGTCAACCACTGTTTTGTTTTGTCTTTGTTTGTTTGTTTGTTTGTTTTTGTAAGACGGGCCCGATTCGGAAGTCATGACGACGTACATCTCGAAAGGTGTGACCTACTTCATTTTCACAAAGACTGGAAATGTGACCATTTGTTTGCCATCAAGTGTTTCTTCCGCAGCGTGTTTCCTAGCGACGGTCCTGTGCTGGAAAATATTTTTGCACTAAAACAAAAATATCCAATGACAAACAGACTGGACAAAGAGAGAGGGGGGAAGGAGGGGAGAGAGAGGGGGAGAAAGAGAAATGAGGGAGGGAGAGAGAAAGAGAAAGAGAGAGAGAGAGAGAGAGAGAGAGAGAGAGAGAGAGAGAGAGAGAACGACAAAGACAAACAGACAAAAAAAACTTGAAAGACAAAGACAGAATGACAAAACAAAGACAGAGACAAACAGAAAAAAATCAAAAACTTCAAAACATACTATTACTCAAGAGTAGGTAGCATTAGGTCACACTGGACCTGTCTTCCACCTGCCTCTTGCTACTCTACACATACATCACATGCATTATAAAACACATATGAAACATAACACACACAATGTCACAGAACACTTTGAAACTGACTGAGGATAAAACTCAACCACTGCTTTTCTCCGAATCTGTTACGCTATCTCATTCCTTGCTATCTTCCAAAACTGTTAGTTCTAACAACGTGTCTTTCTGTATCATCATCAGGTGCCCTGCCGCATGGCGTTGGCGACCATGGACTTCCATCTGTCTCTATCTCTCGTTGCCCCTAGCATCTCCTCCACCCTCCTCATCCCCAGCCACTCTGCAAGTCCGTCCAGCATTCTCTCCCTGGGTCTACCTGGTACTCTCTTTCAAAAAAACAACAACTTCAAAGACAAAGGCAGAATGACAAAACAAAGATAGAGACAAACAGAAAAAAAATCAAAAACTTCAAAACATACTACTACTCAAGAGTAGTAGCATTAGGTCACACTGGACCTGTCTTCCACCTGTAACACTGCAAGAAATCTTGGCCTCTTCATAGCCTCATCTCTTACTACCAAACAATAGATTACGAAGGTCTGTCAGATGTCCTACTATGAGAGGAAAAGGATAGGTTCAGTTATACAGTTTATTTCCAAAGATGCCACCATTTTATGTCATTTCCTATATTTCTTCTTTTGCTGAAGAAGTCAGTCAGATGAAACAAGTGATTCTGACAGAACTCACTGTGCCATACGAAAGCAGAATGGAAGAAGCACATATCTACAAGACCGAAAAATACGCCGGTCTTGCCAGCACCCTGAAGAAATCAGGTCTGCGGGTCAAAATCTTCGCCATAGAGGTCGGGGCAAGAGAGTTTGTGGGCACCTCCGCTTATGATCTCATGAAACAACTCGCCATTTCTGGGAAGAAGAGGACTAGAGCCCTTAAAGCGATGGCAGAGGCAGCAGAAAGGAGCTCAAGCTGGATCTGGGCAAGGAGGAACCAAAAATGAACTTCATAAGGATTAAATTCCCTACAGATGATGTGTGCCCCGTTAGCACATTGGTAAAACCGCGTACCGCAGTTCTGAAGCGCAGAATCGCCCAGGTTCGCTCCCCGGCGTGGGGGGGAAAAAAAAAAAAAATAGACAACAGCAGAAGGGCATCCAGGAGTCATGACCTGGATGTGACCCGGCCCCCCCCGAGAGTGTAAGGAGTTCAGGGCCGAAACACTTGTCTAAAGGGGGTTACTTCTCTGAAGACCTTCTGTTGTCTAGCTCTCCCTAGAGTTTCTTTCTATCTATCTTCTCACTGGTTGTCCTGATTCTAATTTTCATCCATTGCAGAAGATCCCAAACTCTGCCAATTGCATATTTTCGAGGCTCAACGTTGTCAGTTATTGATGGAAATCTCAATGTTTTGGAAACAAATAGACATTGTATACACATTACAGTAGTAAATGCATATTATGTCCAAATTTCAAAAACAAATTGGAACAGAAAAATACATAACGCAGTTACCAGATATTGATGTTTTTCTTGTAATTAAATTTCGATACAGCTGTCATAAGCGTGAGACTAAATTAGGTAGAAGCAAAGGAGCATACAGACGAAGCAGAATATGTAAGTTTTACGATAACAATGCCTTAGGCGATGAGTTTCACTTTATTTTCGAATATTCTGAATTCATTATGACTGACTGAAGTTTATTCCACAAAAATATCTGTCTGTTAAATCAGTGTTTTCATTGTGTAACTTCGTTTCTGGAAAGGAAAAAAGATCAACTGAAATGAGCAAAATACATTAAATTTTCTAAAACTGTGTAGTTATCTTCTGAGCATTCTGTCGTAAGAAAATCTCAAATGTACTTTTTTCTGTTCAACAATTATAAATTATTTCTGCTTCATGTCATATATTAATCGCTTTGGATTTTCATCTGTTTGCTGTTATCCTCCATGCCACAATTGGGGACAAAGGATCTAGACTAGTAAACGTTGAACATCGAACACTGAGACTACACTGGTTCTCGGTTTCTGAAAGAATAAACTTCAAGATAGCCTGCACCTGTAAAACAATGTCACTGGCACTGCCCCTGTTTATTTCTCTGATCTGGTTACTCTGTACACTCTCTCTCTCGCTCTCTCCATTCTTCATCTGACTGACTTCTTCAGCAAAACTGCTTCAAATGTAAATGTCATGACCTCTGTTCCTTCTCTGTCTATGGCCCCTAAACGATTCTACCTTTCAAATCTCACCTCAAAATTTACTCTTCAGACAATTATTTCCATGTCCATAATCTATATAATGTTTTGTAGCATGTTCCTATGGACACTGTATGACTGTGAATAGGTCTTTGACTGTGAATGTGTGTGAGGGTAATGTGTCACTGGTTGCTTAAAATCAAAAGATGGTATGATTATTATGGAAAAAGTGAAAGACTTAGATAGATGGGAAGAGTTCACAGAAGATCTTTTTGACAATGCCAGAAGGGAAGAACACATTATTATAAAGAACTTCGAAGGATCACCAGTAGTATATGATACAGTCAGAGCAACGATGAAAAAGATTAAACAGGGAAAAACCCCAGGACCAAACAATGCTACCACTGAAATTATTGACTCTAGATGAATTTGGTACTGAAAAAGTAAGTCTTTGTAAATGTGCAGTAATAGCAAGTTGTGGTGGGATTTGATGTGGTGAAATGCATGGTGCGCGCTTGGCTTGGCTTGGGTCGGGCTGTGTCATGTCGTGTTTTGTCGAGTTTTGACATAAAAAAATGCAGTTTCACTCTGAAAGTGAGCATTTTATATAACACGGTATCTGTAGCTAACATCCGATTGAATCACTGATTGACTGTCTGACTGACTGACTGATTGGCCGATTGAGAGACTGATCGATTGATTAAATGATTGATTGATCAATGGATTGATTTTTTAATGTTTTTCTTCAGGAAAGTCGCCAAAAATCATAATTATACAATGAAAACGAAAGGTAAACTCAAACAAGCTAATACAAAAAACAAAACAAAAAAAAAAGGGGGGGGGGGGGGGGGGGGAGAAAAAACAGAGACAGACAGACACACAGAAAAATAACATTAAATACAGAAAGTAATATATCGCTCTGAAAAAAAAACAGCGTACAAAGAGATAAAGATATCTTTAAGGGGAGGTAAATCAAGGTAACTACGCTTAGACAAAAATAGACAAAAGAAAATGAGTGACGTTTATTACAACTATAAGCCAGGTGGATTAACAGGGAAATGTTTAATACGACTATAAACCAGATGGATTAAGCGGGGAAACAACGAAACATTACGATGGTTTAAATAACAGTAGTAAAACACTGATAAAAACACTCACAGGAAATGGCTCAGTTGGACCGGACAAAGAAACATAATTCAGGAAATAACACATTTTTTACATAAATTTATGGACAGTAAAAGAAAGCAACGAAAGCAGCACAGAAGAAATATTACAATAAACGCACAAACAATTTATCACAGAATAAAAAGAGTTGAAATCATATCAGAAAAAAGAACATGCATGCAAAATCCAGTGGGCTTTGAAACATGAGTAATGGGAAAAGTTTAAAAACCGCTGTCTTGCCTTCTTTTTTTATTTTTTTTATTATTCATATATTCATCTATTTATTTTTGTATTTACTTATTCTTCCCTTCATTATGTATTCCATGTTATAAAGGTGGAAATGGTTAGGTTGTTTCGAGTGAGAGCCATTTATATTTTTTTTCAAAGTGAGAAATGTCAGTCACATAAAAGAGGGTTTGTAATATATCTGTTACAGATGGAGGCAAACGCTGTTACAGATGGAGGCAAACGCTGTTACAGATGGAGGCAAACTCAGACAAATCCAAAAAAGGTCCTACTTCCTTTCTACATGCAACACACTGAACAGCAACGACAAGTAAATCAGTATGGCAATTTTGTTGAAGCTGTTGTTGTTGTTGTTATATGTGTATTATCCATTTATTTATTCGTTTATGTTTTGGGGTGGTGAAGGTCAGTTATTTTCCACTATAGTCTGCAACGCAAGGTAGATGTGAAACATCTTTGACCTGCTCCTTTTGAGCGATAGTAGGGTGGGGGGGGGGGGGGGAATCTTTGCACTTATCGTTCAGCCTAAGGACACAGATTGTGGAAGCCTCTCTCTCGCTCTCTCTCGCTCTCTCCCCCTCTCTCTCACTCACTCACTCACTCTATCTCTCGCAATCTCTATCTCTGGTTTTTTTTTTTTCTTCTCCTTTCCCCCAACCTTCAGTGCTGTGTTCGCAGTAATTTCGTTTCCTTGTTTCCTTGGAGTTTCTTCCCTTAGGTAAACAGCTCTGGGTATGTTATCCTGGGTTTGGCGTTGGCTATACGCTTGTTGTGTTTACAGGAATAGTTTTGACAACAGGATTTTTTTTAAAGTGCTTTCTGTCTGTTAATGGCTCTCGTGGTTCACATTTCTTGAAGAGCAGGCTTCTGATCCTGGTGATGTTTTCTGCTGCCGTGTTGATGATGTCTTCTGATCTACCTGAAGTGTTCGTTGATGATTTCGCTTTGTTGCTGCCGATTCCTTTATCTGCAGTGAGTGTTTGTTAATTGTCTTGTCCCTCAGACTGTGTTCATTTGATACAAGAGAATGACCCGTGCATGTGTGTGGAAAGGGAATGTGAGGGTAGAGGTGGCCAGAAGGAGGCTACAGCCTGTTGTTGTGTAAGGCTTAAACACAGGACCTCTCCAGTGTCTGCTAACCCATCTTACATTACATAGATTCTCTCCAACAAGTGTATTTTGTGTTGCGTTTGAGTAAGCTCATAAGGTTAGGTTTCTTCAAAACTCTCTCTCTCTTTCACACACACACACACACACACACACACACACACACACACACACACCACACACACACACACAACACACACACACACACACACACACGAAACACAAGAAATCAGAGTATCAGTAGTGAGGAAATTAAAAAAGAAACTAAGGGCTTGGGTCCAAGCGGTAGTTACGACCATGACTGTCCAATCTCAAACGTCTGCTTCCGTGGATGGGCTTTGCCCAGATTGCTGTGAGAAACCATTTGTTCCTAGGTGTTGGGTTGAAGCTGGTGGTCAGACGGGAGATCCGTGACTTCCTGAAAGCATAACTACAGTGCCATTGCCATTTTGTGGGCTGTGGAGAACTTTTGAACCTTGCCTATACGGTCATTATTTCATGTTGCAAATTGACCATCGCCAGCTGATGAAATGGGCCCTTTTCTTGCAACCGTACACCTCTGTACAAGTGATCCCCAGGAGGCAAAATTTTGGTGCTTACTATCTTATTTGGGCGCTGTCGGTAGCAGCTAATTAAATTTTAATGCTGCAGACCCCTGATTAGAATTGAAACCAGACTTTTATCTTAAGCAAGATGTTGTCAGTCCAGATTTTTCATTCATGTGCATGCAAAACATAAACATACAAACACACCACACACACACACACACACAACACACACACACACACTCTCTCTCTCTCTCTCTTGTCTCTCTCTCTCTCTCTACACACACACACACACACACACACACACACAGACACACACACCACACAGTGGATGGATGGAAAGACAAGCAGCCCCGGCAGAAAAGCAAGCACGTTCAAAGCACACACAATGTGGAGAAAAAGCTGCAGAAGCAACACAGACGGAAAGAAACACATGAAAGACATATCAAAATCACGGCCAGAGCTGATTTCAATACACCTTCCGTGTGTCACTGCATGCGTGCGCTTCTGAAGCAGTCTCTCTTTTTTACTTTCTGAACAAAATGCTTATAAGATCGTGGAGAGATTGAAAAGAGTAAGAGGCTTGGGGTTAACAAACGGATGAAAACTTCAACTCCAGAGTGGTGGGGGAGAAGAAAATCAACTTTATTGAATGGGGGAAGATGAAATGTTTTTTGATTCTATTGACAACCGACAGACTCTTTAACATCACCAAACGAAAACCCATGTTAAATAGGACCGAAAAACCGAGCGAAGGACGAACAGATATTACGTTATCTCGATTAACAGGATAGCCTACGCTTAGAGCTGTCATACATGCAGTGACACACGAAAAGCCGCCATGTCAGTCACGTGGTCCCTCCGCGTGCTTCTGTAACAGACCGAGGCTAGGCCAATTGAAACAGAAGTTATAATTAGCACACACGCAATGTTAGCATAAAGATGGTTTTCTGACCCTGCCATTCGAAACATGGAATAAAAGTGTCTTTCTTACTTGCAAGATCCATGTGTTTCGCACCACCACACATTTCATGGTAGCACTAAGCATGTAGACTTTCAGGTGAGAAAAACATTTTCATAAACAATAAATCATTAGCAACAACAAAGCATGTTTTCATAAACAACAAAATATATTAGCAACAATAAAGCATATTAAGTGTACGTTATATTTAGAACAAACACAATAAAAGCACATTAAGAATGTATTTTACCAGGAAAAAATATGTTAAACCATATAAGGACGAAGACCTAAAAATACAAACAACAAACACATGAAAATAGAATGAGAACGCACATCTAATCAACAAAACAACACAGACGCAAGTTTTCATCAAATGTACACTACAAACAACAGAAAAACAAATACACTATTTTTTAGAAAAATGACAACAGATCAGCTAACTTCTCGGGCGCTTCTTGAGCTGGCGAAGATAGGTCTGATGGGTGACAACATATTTCTTATCTAAGAAGAGTACATCTAAGAAAATCAAGAAAATCATGGGTATACACAGATACCGCGATACATGAAAGGACAAAAGGAGTGGGTTTAATACTTAAGGAGGATACATACAGGGGTGTGTCAAGATAAAACAATATCAAAATCTTCACCCACAACAAAGCAAAACGCTGGGACGCCATTCCAAACACAAAGAGAGCGATTTAAGACATTCATTAGGTTTTCCCCTGCAGAGTCATACGCCTATCCGTCTAAAATGTCTTACCTATGGGTTAGTCCATATGAAGATGTTTTACATGTAATTTTTTTTTCTAAAAGACTCCTTTTTCTAAGATCATATAATTTGTTGTATATTTTTTGGGAATACCTGATGTCCTTCCAATCGTGGAGATTACGAGCTTGCTGCGTATATATGCATACACGCGTGTATGCATGACCGTGTGTATATGACACACACACTCTCTCTCTCTCTCTATCTCTCTCTCTCTCTCTCTCTCTGTGTATGTGTGTGTGTGTGTGTGTGTGTGTGTGTGTGTGTGTGTGTGTGTGTGTGTGTGTGTGTGTGTTACCAAAGACATGGCTATAAGACACAGACTGGTTGTAGTAAGGTGACATAATAGTTAAATTATTTCAATATTTATTGATGTAGGTGACATAGTAATTAATTATTTCAATATTTACTGATGTAACATTTCACTTTATCATCATTATCATCAGCAGCAGCAGCTGCAGTAACTGCTGCAGCAGCAGCAATTGGAACATAAGTTTATGAGTGACTGGGAATCTTTCAGTTTTACCGAGTGCAGGTAATCACAGATGTATTCTGACACAAGTAGTTGCAAATTATCTTTCGTAAGTAAATCACTCGGATTTAGCGTAATGGATTCAGAGCCACCGATTGTTGAAGGTATAGCTTCCTAAATCTTTTTTTTTTCATCAATTTTGATCTTGCTGTTCTTTATCTAATACACTTACCCAGTTCATCTTCAGTTAAACCATAAATTTCTGTTGGAATGTTTGTGTATCTGTCTCTTTCAATTTGTAGGTCATGCGCACTGACTCGATGTCTATATAATGCTTTTCTGTCTGCGCGCGGCGTGCGTGCGTGTGTATGGTGTGAGTGTGTGTGTGTGTGTTGTGTGTGTGTGTGTGTGTGTGTGTGTGTGTGTGTGTGCGCGCGCGCGCGCGCGCGCGTTTCAGACATACATTTAAAGTTAGAAACAAAAGCAGTGCCTTTTGGAATCTGCATTGCGCTCAAATGCGTGACTAAAAGCTCGTGCCTTATGTCTTGCTTAATCCATTATCTGTCACGACTGATGCATAAATGCAAAGACAACCCTGCCTGCCAGTTACTACTACTAGACAGCGCAATTTGGCTTTCATCATCTTTGTAGAAATATTTCCAGTATAACCTGCCGACATATGTAAACTACATGTCTTATCTATCTTATTGGTCAAATGGCTAGACTTCTATCAATATTAAACTGCAGGTGCTTTGGAAACGACAGGTTTACGTTATAATGGCATGCGTTTGCGTGTGTGTGTGCGTGCATGCGTTTCTGTGTGCGTGTGTGCACGCGTGTGCGTGCGAGTGTGTGTGTATTCGCACATGAGCTGAGAAAGAGCACCCCAATTTCGTAATTGGGTGATCATCCCAAAGTCAGTGGTTTGCAGGTTGCGGATGACGGAATCTGTCCTTCAGATATGGAGGGTAGCTGTGAAATACGCTATGCTAACCTGGACGTATATGGAATCCAGGACCAACTGGTGATGGTTTCTACCAGGATGGGGAAGGGTGTCTTTTGGCAAGACCACTTTAACAGTTTAAGGGGAAAAAAGCAAACAATATATGCTATGATGGCACCATCACACAGATGACGGATGTCTAAAGCTGTAGCCCCCTGAACTCACAGGATAGGTCTTTTGGCAATAAGCAAAGGGTGAAAACCGACAACAGAGCTTGAGTCAGAGGTGCCAGGTCTGCAGGCGCTTTCTCTAGTACCATGCAACATAACTTAAATGTCTGCACGGTCATCTACCTTAGATGAGAATGATGTTCACCCATCGAGGTCCTTTTAGGGTGGAGCAATGCTGGGTCCTGCATCTTAACAGGATCCATCCGTCCAATCCGTCTTGTCGTGCCAAGAGACTTAACTGTCCAAATGTATGAAAATACTCCAGCCAACAGATATCTTTGATAATCACGCACTGGAATGCATGAAGTGTCAGGAACAAGAAAAATGAGATGGATCATGTCCAGTATGAGAAAAACATCAAAGTCTGTTGTATGCATGATAGAAATTGTGAATGGATGAATATTTCGTGGTAACAATCAATATTCGAGGTCTAATAGAACAGGACAGAAGCAAAGGAGGAATTCTGACCCTTATAAGGAATAACATCAAAGTCTGAATTCTGACCCTTATAAGGAATAACATCAAAGTCTGTCTGGTAGATATGCACATGGAGGACTATGAATGCTAAGTGATCTGAATCCAGATGAATACAACACAATTCCAATTTGTCAACTTCTATTGCCTAAATTACAGAGCACTTTCCTTCGACACCATCAACACACATGCCTCCAAATTCCTGGTAGGATGGTGACTTCTATACCCACTCGCAAAATTGGGGGTATAAGCATACAGACCATCGAAGTGAAGTAGTGGGGAACTGGCAGGACGACAACAGGCTCATTCTATTAAACAATCCTTTTGACCGTCACACGTTCTATTTCAGGCGATGACACACCACTTCTATTCTTGATCTTGCCTCTGCACTAACGACATGATACAAGAATATTACTAGAGAGGTTGCGGGGAGGGGGGGGGGGGGGGAATGGGTGAAACTAACTATCGTGTAGTCTTCCTGGCCTTCAATATGGAGTCATATTCCACATGGTGGAACTATAAGACGGTAGCTGGTCCCTCTTTAAACAACGCACCAATGAATTCACTAGTGACATTATAGATCGAGGTACAGTCATCGACATGGTGTTGAAAGACCTCAATAAATATGTTCTTACGGCAGCCTGTTTAACCATATCATGGGACGCCAGAAGCAGTACAAATCATACTGGATTACAGAACTACAAAAACTTGAGGATGCCATGTTAGAAGCCAGGACGGTAGCGGGTCAAACCTTTAGGATGTCAGAAAAAGCTTAGTGACGAAAAACAAAAACAAAACAAAACAAAACAAAAAACCGGCAGAATCAAGAAATTGGGAAGATTCTGACTAGGAAACAACGGCCTCATCGATTTGTTAAAAGCCACGGAACGAAAGCAGCATCCCACGCAGAATTAAGCTGACACGAGAAGCAAGAGGAGACCAGAAAGAAGTGCTCACCAGCAGACCAACAGTGGAACCCATGAAACTACTCTTTACTCTCCATGAACTCAATTCATCACTGAAGAAGTCATAGGCATAGATGTCCCATGAAATCAAGACGGCATCAGCAACGAGATGCTTACTCCACCTTGGCAGTGCAGCAGTTTCTGGGAAGAAGGGCTACTACCACAAATCTGGAGAAAAGTGATCATGATATCTATCTTTGAAAGTGAAAGAACCCAAAGAAAACGTCCAGCTACCGCCCAGTCAGTCGGACAGCTTCGTGGTGAAGACCACAGAAAGAACTGTGAATGAGCACCTCTACTGATACCTGGAAACCAACAAATTCTTTACTATCAAGCAAGCAAGACTACGACAACTCCACGGCATAGACAGACATCTCACATATCTGTCACAGGAGAGTAAGATGCTTTCTAAGAGCAGGAGTTGATCTTAGTTACCTGGATAGATCTACAGAAAGCATTTGACAAAGTCTGGAACAATGGATTCCCCGTCAAAATGTGGGTGGTATGCGTTTTCAGGAACATGTATCAGTGGACCAAGACCTGTCTCAACAACTGCAGAACAAGTCTTTGCTGACAATAACCACATTTAAAAACTCCTATTGTGATACAGGGTTCCACAAGGCGGGGTGCTCTCCCTTCCTGTTTTCCTTCTCTTCATCAATTATTAGTATCTGAGATACCCAGGGGTGTCAAAACTGGTGATCTGGTGAAAGAGCAATATACAACAACTGCCACACGTACAGAATGCAACAAACTGAACAGCTGAGACAAGGGCAGAAAAATTGTGCTTCTCCACAAACAAGGACAACTCCTCTACAAGACTTTTCACCTTGTCGACCAATTTGGAAGAATGAAGAAGTAACCGACTGTCATGAATGTTGTATCAGGTCATGCGCCTGTTGTCTTATCATTGTTATAAATGTTGTATAAAGTCATGCGCCTGTTTTATTAATGTAAAGAAAGCAAGCGGACTTTCCTCCCTTGAAAAGTTTGTTTTGTTTGTTTTGTTTTTACCTTCCTTGAAAGTTTATTGTTTTTGTTTGTTTGTTTCTTTGTTTGTTTGTTTGTTTGTTTGTTTTTACCAACATCACCAAGCAGATGAAAAGACGTTCGCTTTATGAACAGATGTTCCTGTTGTTTTCTCGGGCTATGAAAATGCTAGGTTAGATCGACTTGCCTCTTCAATAACGCCAGGGACTGTCTATACTGCTTTGGATGGTTTTCTTGCTTGGTGATATCTCTCCAACATCGCCTGAAGACAAATTCACCGTCTACACGAAGAATGCCAGTCGTGAATCCTGGACGCCTCCCAGATCACAACACAATCAGCGTGTTGGGATCCACAGTGACTTTCCTCGTTTGCCCATTCAACTGATGTTTCCAAGAACTCGGTGACACGGTTCAGGCCGGTATCATTCATGTGTGTGTTCACAACATGCTCCCATCTAGGAATGGAGACTATTCAATCTCTAAAAATTAAGAACTTGAACCTGAGAACACAGATTGTGGAAATGTATTACTTTTCCTCTTGCTCTGGGAATATATAGGGATAAATGTTGTATTTTGAGTCTGTGGACGTAAGGGTTAATAAAACATGTAAGTTGTTATTTTACTGTTTTGTGTTTTTATGATTGTCCGTGCACTTGTGAATGGGGGACCAAAACACCGAAACACGTATTTTCTAGACACAGAGTTTATTTCATTCCTTTTGTTGCACTTTATCTGTGCATACAGCCCGGCAAACACGTCATGACATCGATTTGAGCCATTTTTGACAATAGGCAGACCTGCAAGCCGCAAAATGCTCGAACATAAACTTAAGGTCAGGCACAAGCCAGTGGTCTGCAGAAAGGTAGCTGGCACTACAGAGGGAGCAAACGAGAAGATACTAAAAACAATACTTCAGGGTGCCTCCATGGTTCAGACAATAAATGAATAATATGTTAAGCAGAATGTTGAGAGTTCCATGGACGGCAAAGAAAACAAACGAGAAACAGTCTTGAAGGAGGCAGGACACAAGAAAATCCTTAATAAAGAAGATTGGAAACAAAAACAACATTTATAGGACATTTTATGAGGAAAGGGCAGTTAGAACACCTGGTCACACCAGGAAAGCTGGAGGGAAAGAGAATACCTGGTAGACCCAGGGAGAAAATATTGGACGAACTTGCAGGGTGGCTGAGGACAGAGAGTGGGAGATATACATGTACCGACAAGGGATTGATTCGTATGAAGGGCCATGATCGCCAACGCCATGCGGCAGGACACATGATGATGATGACGATGATGCTACCCGAGTGGTTTTCATCTCAGATGCCATCTTTGTTTCCCAACCCTGAAGAATGTCGTAGACAGAAAGACACGATTACCACTCTCTGTCTAAATAAAACCAAGTCATATTGATGAGGCTCTATACCAGCTGCAAACCACTCAACGAACACGTGAACAACAAGTTTAAGCTGGCGTCTTCATCAATCTGCTCCTACGATCACGAGGACAAAGTAAGTGAACGAATACCGAGGCAACGCCAACTCTTATCAAGTTCAGGCAACGCCAACTCTGTCGGGTTCAGGTTCAGACTGCTTCTAGCCCAGCCGCCTACTAGAGCCATATCAGGGCCAACATCACGAAAAAAGCCAACCCTATCAAGTGCAGCAGCAAAACATACGGCAGGTTACAACTCCACTGACGAGTAAGCTCCATGGCAGCCAGTAGAAAAAAAAAACCAACAACAACAAATAAACAAAAACCTCAAAACAAAAAATGTACATACACCACCGGATGTGGCCTGACCACGTAGTCGGAGAACAAAAGAAGAAAGCGTGTGTGCGTGTGCGTGTGTGTGTGTGTGTGTGTGTGTGTGTGTGTGTGTGTGTGTGGGGTGTGTGTGTGTGTGTGGAGAGAGAGAGAGAGAGCATATGTGTGTGTGCGTGCGCGCGTGTGTGTGTATGTGTGTATGCGCACGCGTGCGTGCGTGCTTGCGAGTGTGTGTGTGTGTGTGTGTGTGTGTGAGATAGAGAGAGAGAGAGAGAGAGTGTTGTGTGTGTGTGTGTGTGTGTGTGTGTGTGTCTGTCTGTGTGTGTGTGTCTGTGTGTGTCTGTGTCTGTGCGTGCGTGTATGTGTATTACATTTCCGAAATAAAAAGCAATCTACAAAATCACAGTGCTAAATGGGTACATTTTTATACTCGTGTACATTTAGACAAAAATCTATCAGGCACATGATTATTATACACGTATATAGCGTACTTTTTGAATCTCAAGATCTTACTTTTTTCGATAGTTGTTAATCCGAGGATATTACTTTTTTTTTACGAAACATCCAGAACGTTTACATTTTAAAAAGAAAATTCAGTTTTATTTATTCATTTATTTATTTTTGACATTTCGTCGTCTCCTCCTCCTCTTCTTCCCCTCCCTTTCCCATACTCTTCCTGATCCTTTTTCTTGTAACCACTGGCTACTTTCATACTTTATAAACAGGAAGATTATTTTATAGACTGGAGGGATATGAGAGAGAGAGAGAGACAGACAGACAGAGACAGAGAGAGACAGAGACAGAGAGAGGGACAGACAGACAGGCAGGCAGGCAGACAGACACAGACAGACAGACAGACAGAGACAGTGTGTGTGTGTGTGTGTGTGTGTGTGTGTGTGTGTGTGTGTGTGTGTGTGTGTGTGTGTGTGTATGAGCGTGAGGGACAGAAAGAGAGTATGTGTATGTGGTGTGTGAGTGTATGTGTGTGTGTGAGAGAGAGAGAGAGAATGTGTGTGTGTGTGCATGTGTGTGTGCATGTGTGTGTGTGTGTGTGTCTGTGTGTGTGTGTGTGTGTGTGTGTGTATGTGTGGTGTGTGTGTATGTGTGTGTGTTTGTGTCTGTCTGTGTGTATCTGTGTGTCCGTGTGTTTGTCTGTGACAGAATGTGTGCACATGATTCTGTCATCCCTATATGGGTGGATCTTTTTTAAGTTTTGGTCCACGGTGTGGACTTTTAAGGAGTCGTAGAAAAGTAACTTTAGAAAATAAGGCACAAAGGTCCAGATCTTACAGAAAAAACAAAAAAACAAAACAAAACAAAAAAACAAAACAAAACAAAAAAAAACCCTGTTGAAATGGGTCCTTTTTGAGGAATGTATATGAACAGCACCATCTCAGATATTTCTGACATTTAAAATATGTTTTTGCTGTTGTGACAGTCTACCATTGCACTCAACATACATTAAGTTTTATTTCATATGAGGTTCCTAAAGGTCATAACCACTGATTTCTAGATTAGATGTCTTCATGATTACACTCTGAAACAAAAATTTTGAAAAATTCGAGGAACTGACTTTCTATATGAGCTAAAGAACAGGAACCGTTCTCTATATCAGATTTTATTTTTCAATATGTGTTTATTGATGTGCAACGATTTGACCTCAGCGATAAAGAGAATATCACCACAGTACAAAGAAGTATGGTTTCGTGCATCTTTCACTTCAAACAGAAGCTGGCCTTTAAGAAACATAAATACGGTCCCGATCAACCTGAAGTTCTTACATATATATTATAAAAAAAGCGCTTCTTCAAATTTTGATGAATCCATTTCACGCTCAGGAAAAACAAAACAACTTTATTTTTTTCTGCACTGGATCTCCGTGTCTGAAAACTGAACTTAGACGTGTCTGACCAGGATTGAAAACATAAATATATATATATGTATATGTGTGTGTGTGTGTGTGTGTGTGTGTGTGTGTGTGTGTGTGTGTGTGTGTGTGTGT
Source organism: Monoplex corrugatus (assembly GCA_030674185.1). NCBI lineage: Eukaryota > Metazoa > Mollusca > Gastropoda > Littorinimorpha > Ranellidae > Monoplex > Monoplex corrugatus. Next base: position 30,869,581 of record CM060308.1, read on the forward strand.
GTGTGTGTGTGTGCGCGCGCGTGTGTGTGTGGTGTGTGGTGGTGTGTGTGTGTGTGTGTGTGTGTGTGTGTGTGTGTGTGTGTGTGTGTGTGTGTGTGTGTGTGTGTGTGTGTGTTGTGTGTAAAGCCGGCAGGTATGTTAGTCTTCATTTCGAAGCGAGACGGCGAATCACAAGGTAATGTCATTTTGAGGATTCATTGTACCGAGTGAAGTGATGAAAGACTTCTAACGTTTTGGAAAAAAGTTTACAAACAACGGTTTCGTTTCCTCTGATGAGACGGAAGATGGAGATGATCTCACTTCAACAAATTGAGGCGTTCTGATTCATCTTGCAACAGATGATCTCACTTCGACAAATTGAGGCGTTTTGATTCATCTTGCAACATCTGATCTCACTTGGAAATAGTGAGGCTTTTTTTATTCAACTTGCAACAGATGATCTCATTTCGAAATAGTAAGGCTTTTTGATTCATCTTGCAACAGATGATCTCACTCTGAAATATTGAGGCTTTTTGATTTATCTTGCAACATCTGATCTCAATTCGAAATAGTGTGGCTTTTTGATTCATCTTGCAACAGATGATCTCACTTCGACAAACTGAGGTTTTTGGGTTCATCTTGCAACTGACAGATTTTGGCATATTTCTCAAGTTTATGCCAATGTATATCAAGTTCTGCTTTGCATTTTGGCAGCGCTATTAGAACTTGATTAAAGTTTGTGTGGACCAAACGTGTTCACCACCTTCAGGTCGTTGTAACTGGCGAATTCTAGGAGCCTCAAACCTCTTTCGTTGGTCTCAGGGTTGCAGTATTGGCCACATATCCCTTTCCAGTTATTGTGTTCATCCTCTCCAACTGACAGATTTTGTGTTCATCCTCTTGCAACTGACAGATTTTGGCATATTTCTCAAGTTTATGCCAATGTATATCAAGTTCTGCTTTGCATTTTGGTAGCGCTATTAGAACTATCCAGAGCCCCCTACACCCCATTGTCAAGGACGAGGAGAGGAGCAAACTTCCCTCCTATCGTTGCTTGGAAGTTTTCAACTATGTTGGGGTAGTACCTTTGATGTCTGGCTGCTGCACTCTACCTGGTAGGGTGGACGGGCATCACTGGTCCTCAGTCCATCCTCTAAATCTCTCACGTGCTGGCTCCAAGCGCCACACCCCGGGACCTCGCCTCAGCAGGCGTGCCAAACCATGTGAGGGGGTGATGTTAATACTGCATCACTGGACGAATAACCTCCACGATGCAGGTTACCGGCCAAGGCGGACGAAGTTCCGCAAGGAACTCAACGGCTATGTGTTCAAGACCAAGGCGAACCACCTGGATGGAGGACGTCGGCTGTGGTCTGACATGGAGAGGGATGGGCTCCGCCATGCGACATTGCCCAAGACACACCAAATGAAGATTACAACCGCAACTCAATCCATACCGGCCTGGTCGTCGCCCGGAACAAGGACCGCGCCTTCCGTCGCTGGCCATCAGGGCGGAGGTGAAAAGTATGTGACTGGTGGACCAAAATCCCTACGTACAAGAAAAAATGTTACTATCGGCACCTGGAATGTGAGATCGCTGAGAGCAGCAGGAAAAGTTGCAGAACTAACACATGAAATGAAGAGATACAGATGGAACGTCCTTGGGCTCTGTGAGGTACGATGGAAAAACCTCGGAGAAACGTCTACCCCAGAAGGCCACAAACTCTACTTCAGTGGCAGTGAAGACAAACATGAACATGGAGTTGGATTCCTCATTCACAAAGACACTGTGAATGCCATCATGGGATGCCGACCAGTCTCTAGCAGACTCATTACTATTCGGCTTAAGGCTTCACCTTTTAACATCACCGTCATCCAAGCTTATGCCCCAACAACTGACTATGATGACGAGGCTGTCGAAGATTTCTATGATCAACTGCAGGAAATCGTAGATCAGACGCCAAAGAAAGACATCATTATAGTGCAGGGCGACTGGAATGCGAAGATTGGAGAGGATGAACACAATAACTGGAAAGGGATATGTGGCCAATACTGCAACCCTGAGACCAACGAAAGAGGTTTGAGGCTCCTAGAATTCGCCAGTTACAACGACCTGAAGGTGGTGAACACGTTTGGTCCACACAAACCATCTAGACGCTGGACATGGCACAGCCCAGGAGAAAAATACCACAGTCAGATCGACTACATCATGGTTAAAAGACGCTTCCAGTCAAGTGTTAACATCGCAAAGACCAGGAGCTTTCCAGGAGCTGACATTGGAAGCGATCATGAGCTTGTAATGATGACCTTCAAACTCCGCCTCCAGAGGATGAAGAAACAGGGCAACACAAGAATTAAGTTCAATCTTGAAAAGTCAAAGACCCCAACATAGTTGAAAACTTCCAAGCAACGATAGGAGGGAAGTCTGCTCCTCTCCTCGTCCTTGACAATGGGGACACCGAAGTAGACACTCTGATCAACAACTTCAACACTGCCGTGACCGAAGCAGCCAACGACATCCTTGGAAAACACCGACCAACAAAGATGCCCTGGGTCACGGAAGAAATACTAAAGCTGAGCGACAAACGCAGAGAACTAAAGCAAAAGACGAGTACGGATGAAGGAGCTAAACTATACAAAGAAGCCAACCAACAAGTTAAAGAAGGCATGAGGAAAGCAAAGGAAACATGGATTGAAGAACAATGCCAAGATATCGAAGCAAACCTGCAGAAAAATAACAGCAAGAAAGCCTACCAGCTTGTGAAAGGACTAACAAGCTCAAAACAAGGCAGAACCACTACCATACAGAACAAAGCAGGGAAATGTCTCACAGAAGATCAAGAGATTCTGCAGAGGTGGACAGAGTACTGCTCCGAATTATACACACACACAACAACAGGAGATCCCAAGGTGCTAGACGTTCCTCCACCAACCAACAACGACAGCTACCCCATCGTGCGAGAAGAAGTTGAAGCTGCAGTAAAATCATTGAAGAAAGGCAAGTCGGCAGGAGTGGACAACATTCCCTCAGAACTGGTCCAGGCAGGAGGAGAGGCCATGATAGATATGTTACTCATCATCTGCAATAAGATCTGGCGGACAGGTGAGTGGCCAACACCTTGGACCCAGTCCCTGATCATCACTCTCCCGAAGAAAGGCAACCTACAACTGTGCCAAAACTACCGTACCATCAGCCTGATCAGCCATCCAAGTAAGGTCATGCTAAAAATCCTTCTGAGTAGACTGAAGCCACAAGCTGAGGAGATAATAAAAGAAGAGCAGGCAGGTTTCAGACCAGGAAGAAGTACCACAGAGCAAATTTTCAACCTCAGATTGCTCTGTGAGAAATACCTGCAACACCAGCAAGGCCTTTACCACGTCTTCGTGGACTTCAAGAAGGCATTCGACAGAGTTTGGCACGCAGCCTTGTGGGCAACCATGAGGCTGTACAACATCAATGCCAACCTGATCAGAACCATAGAATGCCTCTACAAAAAGGCGACCAGTGCAGTCTACCATGACAACAACATAGGAGAATGGTTCCGAACCACAGTTGGAGTACGCCAAGGATGCCTGCTCTCCCCCACTCTCTTTAACATCTTCTTAGAGAGAATAATGGCTGACGCACTTGAAGACCACGAGGGAACAGTCAGCATCGGAGGTAGAACAATCACAAACTTGCGTTTTGCCGACGACATTGACGGACTAGCTGGGTAAGAGCAAGAGCTAGTCAGCTTGATAAAACATCTTGATGAGGCCTCCACAGCATATGGCATGCAGATCAGTGCAGAGAAAACCCAGTTGATGACAAATAATACCAATGGCATCAGCACTGACATTACCATAGACAACAAGAAACTTGAGACCGTCCATAGATTTAAATATCTGGGAGCTATAGTATCAGATGAAGGATCAAAGCCCGAAGTACTTTCCAGGATTGCCCAGACCACAGCTGCAATGACCAAGCTAAAAGTCATCTGGAACGACAAGAATATCGCAATCGGCTCCAAGATCAGACTGATGCGTTCCCTGGTCATGTCAATATTTTTGTATGCATGCGAAACATGGACCATAACAGCAACATTGAAAGAAGGATACAGGCAATGGAGATGAGATGCTTCCGCAAACTCCTTGGTATCTCGTACAAAGATCATATAACCAATAAGGAAGTGAAAACCCGAATCGTAAACGCCATCGGGCCGTATGAAGACCTCCTGACCTCAGTGAAAAGACGCAAACTGAGATGGTACGGGCACGTCACACGATCATCTGGACTGGCCAAGACCGTCTTGCAGGGAACAGTTCAGGGAGGGAGACGAAGAGGCAGACAGAGAAAAAGATGGGAAGACAATATCAGAGAGTGGACTGGCCTTGAATGGAATATCATTCTGCGGAAAGCTGAGGACCGTGAGGAGTGGAGGAAGTTGGTTGCAAAATCTTCAGTGGTGCCCCAACGGTCAACCAGACTACGGGACTGATGATGATCATGATGAAAGTCTTGTTACAATTGGTAGGCCATATGGCTGTTTCAAAAGGGTGTGAAAAAATTTGGCACTTTTATCAGTCTTAAGAAAGTTCCCTAAAAAGTGTTGGTGTACATGTAATGTTTATTGTTTGTGTAGTATGTAAATATCACTGAAGAAATAGCACAGCTCATTTTAAGGTTTAACTGTGAGTGGTTCAAGAGACAATTTCTGTTGAAAAGCAGCTTGAGAAAACGTGGGACGTTGAAAAACGGACACTTGATACTCTCCGTCATCAAAACTGATCAGTTGCAAAGTGCACACAGACAAATGTGATTTGAATTTCAAATATTGTGTCATGCACTCTAAAAGCATGCCACTATCTCTTGAAGGCAATACCACAATCCATGCTTGCCTATTCTCAGCATTGCTGATCGCAACATTTTCAAGGGGTTGATATTTGCTTTGTAACAGAGCAGAAAAAAAAATTCAGCCACGACTGAATGCTTTGTTTTTCTTTTCTTTTTTTTTTTTATAGCGAAAGAAATCCTCAAATGACGCATTTTGTCGATGAGTATGCTAAAAGCGAAGCAACAAAGTGAGAAATGTGGATTTTTTCTTTTTTGTTTTGTTTTGTTTTTGTTTTGCTTTTTCTGTGACCGTTTTAAGTTCTCTTTACTTTTTAGGTAACATAGCATTCGACACAGGTTGCTAATAGTGTCGGATGTTATATGTTGCAAGAATAATTTGTTACACAAAAAGACTGAGTACTAGTTACTGTTTGCTACTGAAAGGAGAAGTATTATAAATCTTTCCCATTCTGTTCTTACAGTAATTGCCTATATCTTGTCTCCAAGTTGAATGTGCAAAGTGAATTATCTCCTAAGATTTCTGGTAAAGTTATCTTTTGAATATACATAATAATATAGCTTAACTCAGTATTAATGCAAAAAGCAGTATTCATTTTTTTCTGTAAATAGTTGTTTTAATTTTGAACCTCACTATCCATTTTCAGTGATCATCGTTTGGCACTAAGTCATATACATACGCTATTATACTTTTGCCTGACGCAAAAAAAAAAAAGAAAAAAAAAAAAGAAGCAATTCTACATCTATTGCACATTTCCAACAGTTTCTCTCGAGTCCTTTCGGTGTGTATATGTGTGTGTGTGCGTGCATACGTGTGTGTGTGTATGCAAGCTTGCACCGGCATGAAATGATGATCTAAATTTAGTAAATACGCCTGCGAATCAGTATGTTTGTCACAGAAATGGATCTCTGTTAAATCGCATGCTGATTTTACAAGGTATACGGTCGTAGACAAGATCTGCCAATACACCTGTAACAAAACTATACTATCTAAAAAAGAAGAATGGAATATTCTACGATTTCGTATGCTTTTACATACACGTATATACAACGAGGCATGACTCAGCTGCTTAAAATAGCATATACACAGGTATATACTGACAGAAATCACAGTATGAGGCACTCACAAAATGTATTCATTTTCACATTTGAACCGAAATTCGCACTCTGGAATTTCCAGGAATTTATTCCATATTTCCACTATTGCTACACTTTACGCAAAAACAGACATGAGCGTCATCTAAAAACTTTGAGCATTATGACACATAATCAGGTCACAGTGACCGATTCAATGCCTAAAATCCTCAAGAATGTTTGGCACAGATATTTTCCATCTCCCAACGATTCCTACCCCCCCCCCCACCCCCCCTTTATTTTTTTTAATTTTAAATATTTCCTTTTTGTTCATTTGTGTGGACACGACAAAATGTGCCGATGTCTAAATATCAGAATGATACTGATGGTTTTTAATAGCTGTGCTGTTTTAGTTTCTAAGCTGCGCGGAAATTTGCAGTGAGAAATGCGTACGATAGAACTGAATATTAAGAGAACGGCTGAACCGTTCTGTCTTGTTACTTTTTCACGTCTCCTTTGACCAGTTATGCAAGAAAGGCAACATTTTAAGGAAAGGAAAATTTTACAGCGATTTTTGACCACTACCCGAAGTAGGAAACAAAAAGAATCAAACAAAAGAAACGGAAATTAATTTCCTTAAAATGTCGATATGTCATCAAAAGGGGAAAATTGGAATTTCGAAAAGAAAAATTATATCAAATAATAAGCAGGAACTCCATGTCTCATTAGAAGAGAACTTGATTTCTGTTTTAGTTTCTTTTCTTTTTTTTTTTTATACTTTATTTTTAATCATATTTTTGTTCCAAGAAAGCACAACCGCGCTTCATTTTGCTCTCACCACGGAGGCGCCGTCAGTGATCAAAAGCACGCACGGTTACTACACTGTATAATACACAATGTTAATATACATTATGCATCCTTACGAATTTGTATAGTATATGTCGGTATATGTATATAAATGTATGGGTATACAGGAGTCAGCATTTCTTTTAGACCTGTGTGTTTTTTCATGCATTGTTTCTACGTCCTCCGTTGATTGACACTGTGCCCTCGGTGATGTCTTTTCTTACAGTTTTCTGCATCAAAAAATTGTTCTAATGTTGGTGTGTGCGCGCGCGCGTGTGTGTGTGTGTGTGTGTATGTGCGCGAGCACACACGTGTTTGTGTCCGCGCGCACGAGCGTGTGTGAGTGTGCATGCGTGCGTGCATATGTGTGTGTTGTGTAGGTTGTGCATGTGTCAGCTTACATCTACTATCGAGCAAGCAAAATTCGAACGTAATTTGCATTGATTATTGATTATGCACACGACGTATTTGTTGTAAATTCGTGCAAGAAAATTGCATGAGGTCAAAATGATAACCAAAAAAAAATTTTTAAATGCATACGGTCAGATATCGGTAAAATAAAAAAATAAAAACAAAACTGAAAAAAAGGAAAAAATCCGCGGTCAGTCCAACATTGTTTTTGCTAGGGGGATTGTCTTCTTATAGTCAATAATCACTGCCACTGATAAAGGCCCACTGGCAACACGGATGATGACGATCAACAAAGTTGGAATGATACGTCTGATGTCGCAAGTATTCATGTTCGAATAACCTACACAAAGACCATCGGTAAGGTAGTCTAGTATTGTGCGATATTGCGTGACTGTCAAATGGCAAAAGGTATCAGCGCAACAAAAGTTGTTTTTTCGTTTGTTTGTTTGTTGGTTGTTTTTTTTATTTGGGGGGGGGGGGGGGAGGGGAGGGGAAGACTGAACTTTTCATCGTAGCTGACTTTTTGACCTGGGATATTTTTGTCCCAAACGACTGATTCTCGCGCCTTAGATTTAAGAAATGCGCTCCAGCATTTCCAGATGAATACGCGCGTACATGATTCCTTAAATAGCTAAGAAGTATAATGAAGCTTAACCGATCGAAAATAAGTTTTTCTTAACGATAAATGAAAAACAATAACAATGCCTGAAATATACTAAATTTATTATCTATCGTCCATATTGTGTACTAGAAAACGTTGCGAGAATATAGGTCGGATTTCAAAGCAAAATAGAAAGAAAAAGAAGAAAGGGAGGTGGGGTTAAACATACAAGGAACAAGCACCTCCACCACAGTCCTGTAAACTCCATACCCACAAACGCCAATAAGCAAAGCAATTGTATAAGCAAGCAAAGCAATGACACATCAGTGAGGAAAGCAATACCAACACAAGCACCCAAATCAGTAGTATGACCAAGCAACGAAGGCATTACAAAACACACCAGAACACAGGCTATTACGACATGCCAGAGTTGAAGTTATCTCCATTTGCAAATTTTTGTTTATTTCAGAAGCTCATAATCACCCAAGGCTACTAAGACATGCCAGAGTTTAAATCTTTTTTTTTTTTTTTTTTTGGGGGGGGGGGGGGGGGGGTTGTACGCACAAAAGTTTATAATCAAGCACTTTCTTTTACGTTCATTTTCATTCTTCTTGACGTTTTCAAGTAAAATTGCTTTTAAGGTATAAATAAAGCGCAGCAAGAGTAGTCCTGGACAAGTGATCCATATCATATTGCATTATTTCATTACTGAATTTTGATATACAATCAAGACTTCTTTTAAATACTGATATGCCATCCAAACTGAGAACGCACCTACCATGTACCATACATATTCTTTTAGTTTATGTCTATGTCGTCATAACTTGTCTCCACCACACACACACACAACACACACACACACACACACACACACACACACACACACACACACACACACACACAGAACAAAGAATACAAACGAAAGCACGTCACTGATGTTCTCTCCGCCCCCTCCCTTCATATCTCTCTTCCTCTTTCTCTTGCTCTCTCTCAACAGAAAGGTTAAAACGAGGGACACACTTAAAGAACGTCACAAAAAGAAAAAGAAAAAGAAAACAAAACAAAAAAAGGAAACAAAAGGAAAAACCGAGACTTGTAAACCATCATGTCGATCTCTCTTTTCATACACAAATTATGACAGAAAGTCCCTATTCTGTACTTCTCAAGAACTCTGAAGTCTCAAGGTCATGACAGGCTTCAGTTGCAATATAACTTTACGTGCACCGAGGGCATCGGCAGACTGTCACAACCGTGAAAACAGATTTAAGATGGTGTCAGACGTTCCCGACAGAGTGCCGTTCACTTTGCTCAAAAAGGACTGATTTTTAAGTTTTTCCCCAATCTATGTGACTTTGACCTTGGCACCTTACCTTTCAAACTTATGCTTTCGCAAAATCTCAACATTCCTGCTTTTGCAAATTCTCAACAGTCCTGCTTTTGCAAATTCTCAACAGTCTGCTTTTGCAAATTCTCAACAGTCCACGCCTTTGCGCAAATTTTGGTAAACATCATCTCAGAAACACCTATGGAAATATTTTCTCTGCGCGCAGACACACACACACACAGATACTCTTTCACACACACGAACGCTGCACACCACACACACACACACACACACACACACACACACACACACACACACACACACACACACACACACACAACACACCACACACCACACATTTGCACATAACAACTATTCTTTCTTTATTTGCCTGTGTTGTCATTGGTTTGTTTGATTTTCTGTATTCCCTGTTTCTTTGATTTTCTTTCTTCCATGTTTCTTTCTTTCCTTTAAATTTTTTCTTTCAACTTTTTAATTGTCGTTATTCTTTTTTATTTATTTATTTCTCTGTCTTTCTTTCTTTCGTTTCCGCTCCCTTTTCCTTTCTTAGCTTCTGTTAAATTTAAGAGGAGTTACAGCTAATTTAAGAGGTGTTGTCTGCCTTTGCTGTTAGGTCATAGAAAAGCTTTATTGTAGAAAAAAAAAGCAAATGAAAGGAAGAGAGCAAGAGGGTGAGGAAAAAAGAGAAGGGCATACATACATACACACACACGCGCGTACCACATAAGCACGTACGTACGGAAGAAACTCACCCGCACACGCACACCACACACGCACACACACCAACATACACACACACACACACACACACACATACACACACACACACACACACACAACACACACACACACACACACACACAACACACACACACACAACACACACACAACACACACCAGAGTAAGCACAACCTCCCATAATGTACTCCCCGCGTACCGAAACCCCTCATCCTTCAAACATCATAACAAACTAAAAACAAGCAAGTAGACGGATAGTCAAAAAGCAAGTCCTATCTCTAGCAAAAAAAAACAAACGATTATTGATTTCGTGGAGAAAAACACAACCAACAAAGAAAGAGACAAAGTAAGAGAGAAAGTGAAGAAATCTATAAAGAAAGAAACGACAGTGACAGACATAAAGAAAGTGAAGAAAGCTATAAAGAGAGAAATGACAATGACAAAGATACTTTATTTTTCCGGCTGCAGACATTACTGGCTACAATCCATTTTTCAAACCCGCCGTTGCTAATCTTTATATACGAAGAAAAGCAAAAGTACTTTTTAAAAATATTTTCTGATACTACAATTATGTTTATTCCTTTCTTTTTCTTTTCTTTCTTTTTTTATTTTTTTTTTTATTTTTTGCAAACTTCATGAAAGAAAAAACACAATGTTAAAAACGAGATAAAACAAACATTACAAACAACCAAGCACGCAATCAAACAGGTAAACCAACAGACAAACAAAACAGGACGGACAGATACACACAGAAAAAAACATACTAAAAAAATCATGATATAAAAGCCTATATATCACGCTAGTTATATGCTTTACATGCAACACACGTTTGCATCATGTGTTATAGAACAAGTAAACAGACAGATAATTTAATAAATCAGTACAGTCATGTCGATAAAACGGGCAATTCTAAGCATGACATACAGTATGTGTTGCGGCAGATATGCATTTCGAATACGACAAAATCTTAGTTTGAATGTACCAAGCGTATACATAAATAAAAGAAAATTGTCAGATTGATTCCCAAATACAAAATTTAAACAACAAAATATTCATGTCAGTTTGAGACTCTGGCATACTAAGAAAAACAAAATGCATCGACAAATTAAAATATAAAAGATAATACATTAGGAAATGAAAATGTGACAGCAATTAAAATGTAATATCGATTTGCAGTTGTTTGATCAAAGATGGAAGGAGAGATGGTGGGCAAAACATAGTAAGTGATGTGGTGTGTGTAAATGAGAGAGTACGCGCGAGACAGAGACAAATAGAAGAGAAGAGAAGAGAGACAGAGACAGAGAAGGAGACTGAGAAACAGACGGACAGACAAAGACACAGACAGACAGACACAGACTGAGAGAGAGAGAGAGAGGCAGAGAGACAGAGAGACAGAGACAGAGACAGGGGCAGACAGAGACAGAAAGAGACAGAGAAAGAGAGAGAACATAACTATCACAAAAACAACAGAAAGACAAACCAAGCCTACCTCTTCCAACACTGTGGTATTGACTGTGATCAGCTCCACCAAGCCGGCAGACCCGTCACCAGTGGAGTTATACGTCACAACCCCTCCTACGTCATCGACGTCAGGGATGGCGTCAGCGTAGCGCTTGCTGACGGGGCCCCACTGTAGAGCCACACCCGTGGCGTTTTCCCGGAGGAAGGCGCACTCCAGTAGACTCGTACGTTCCGCGTGTCCTCCAGCTGGTACACCACAATGTCCTCTTCCAGGAGAACTCGCCCTGTGCGAGAAAAACAGGTGTTCTGCAGGCAACGGCCTCAGCAGTTTGGAAGCGACAAAGTTCGCTACTAGTGTAAAACCATCCCGAAACGTAAATGAACGCACAAAGTGATCTCACTTGTGCCTCGGGAATTTGACACAGGACACCAGAGACAAAAATTAAGACCCTCAGAAAATGCAAAAGAGTTCGTGAAACGTAAAAGAAGTAGTAAAAATACAAAGAGCGGACAAAATGATAAGATCTGAATGACTATCAAAAAAACAAAAAACAAAAATTTCAGACTATGTGCCTGGCATTGTGCTAATGCAAGAAAAATTATTGAGAAATTCACACACAACTTTGATGCACAGTGCCTGAAGAAACCAGAACGTGCCAGGAGAAACTAATAAACCTAGTGATTCAGAAACATGATGGCACAGGACTGGCTATAGTCGTAAAAAAGAATCTAAAAGACAAAGCGTGTACCACATTAGACGTAAGAGTAATGGTGTAAACATGTTTGCGAACCGTTGAGGATACGTCTTCAAATACCAAAAGAAAAACAAAACTGTTTTGTTTTTATCAATGCCCACGTGTAATCAGGATCCTGCAACTTCGTAGAAGAAATTGAAAATGAATCACAATATGTGGTATGTAGTAATCTTATTGCAAGTTCTATAATGTGTGAACGGAATGGTATAAATACCTAGAAATGCTGTGTGATATCTAACTTGTGTGATCGAAATGGTATTAATACCTAGAAATGCTAGTGTGATATCTAACTTGTGTGATCGAAATGGTATAAATACCTAGAAATGCTGTGTGATATCTAACTTGTGTGATCGAAATGGTATTAATACCTAGAAATGCTGTGTGATATCTAACTTGTGTGATCGAAATGGTATTAATACCTAGAAATGCTATGTGATATCTAACTCAGCACATTCAAAACCTCACCAACACACACTCCTGCATGATAAGGAGACACAGAACCACTGATACTACACCAACCTCGCTCAAACTAACACTACTGAAACACTGAATCCACACTGTAGCGAACAAGTACTAGTTGTTTTCAGCATAATGAAATATATATCACAAAAAAAACCTCCATAACCAAATCAAGAAACCTATGTCGACATGAAAATATTGAGTGTGATACCGTTATTAAACTTAGAAATTTTCAATCGAAAGAGAAATCGAGAAGCAAACATCTAACACCACCTACCTACCCACCCCTTGGTGGGCCCGTGACATGCCTGGATAAAAAAAAAACTGCATAAAAATTTGGCAGCAACACAAAAGAAGACACCACTAAGATCATGATAGTATCAGACGAATAGGTGGCGTTAAAAGAAACATGTACAAAAATGATACGACAAGAAGCAAAGAACAATACATGACAACAGTTCTGTGAAAGACGTAGCGCTGATACAACACGAACATACTTCTGACAATTCTACCAACAAACGGAGGGGAAAAGGAAAACTCTAAACGCTACGACGTCTGACATCACAACACATATGTAACCGCATTAAGAAACAGATGAAGAAAAAGATTTTGCGCTACTACAACGCTTTATACAACAAAGTGACCCTAACAACTTTGAAGAAAAAAGAAAAGTCATTGCTGATCTTAACAATGAATTGCCACAAGCCGGCCTTGATGACGAAATAACGACACGAAATGCGTGAAGTATTTACACGATGCGTAAAAACAGCCCTTGGTTTAGACAATATTTGATATTCAGACATCCAAACACTGTCTCAAAATGACATGACTGAATTGCACGCTCTCTATCAGGACAGTGTTGAAAAGGTCATGTTTCCGAGAACTGGACACGCATCTTCTTCAAAGCTTTACCCAACACAAGAAAATGTCATCAAAATTAAATGGATATTGTATTCTGAATATGCAAACTGTAATTGGAAAACTAATGGAAAGCATCACACGAGGGTCATTCAATAAACAGCGAAAATGTCCTAATGATTCAAAAGTTGCGGCTAAACATACAGGGCCCAATTATTCGTGATGTAGTTTTAGATATTGTGTGAAGTCATTAACCATGACGTCACTTTGGGAAACAACTGAAATCGATTTTTAGAAAAAAATTATGACGCAGATATACGAACACTACAAAGTGTACTTGGGACACAAGCTCTTTTGCAGGCTGCGGTTTATAAGTGGGTGCCGAAGTGATCTTAAAGGATAGCATGATCCGGAAAAGCCAATTGAAGTTACCGACGACAAAAATGTTCAAAAGTTAGAGAAATTGTATATATGTATATAGATACATATAATCTATATCTATCTATCTATCTATCTATCTATCTATATATATGTATATATATATAGACGTACACACATATACGTATATATGTTATATATATATATATATATATATATATATATTTTGTGTATGTGTGTGTGTGTGTGTGTGTGTGTGTGTGTGTGTGTGTGTGTGTGTGTGTGTGCGTGTGCGTGTGTATGAAAACAGTCGAATAACGCGTAAAGAGATCACTCAAGACATTGATATCATTCATTGATTAGTTCATACAACTTTAACATGTAATGTGAACCAGAAGAACAAGAAAACCAATATAAGCGCGTATCCAACAAAGCAAGACAAAACAAGCGCAAATTTTCCGGCCAACCGGCCTTTGTCAAGCGCGAACGCACGGTCACAAACAGATCACAAACACCAAACAATGGATAATAAAAACAGGACTAAAAACTTCCCTGCCGCCTGTCCAGTGGGTAAGAAGGGGACCAAATTACATTGGTTTTCTTGTTCTTCTGGTTCCTGTTTGCTTGGGCGCGGGCAGTCACACTTGTTTTGGATCATGTAATGTGAATTCGGAATGAGATGTGCTGCAGCAAGATGGGTCCTACACTCACTGACTTATAATAACAAAAACGGGAGCACGTCACTCTGGCAGAGACTCTACTGGCCAGGTACAAAAAATGAGGCTGAGACCTTTTTCAAACAGATAGTTGCAATCTGTTTAACTGGCACAAAAATGAGGGTGATAGCTTTTTTTTTTTACACCAGGTAGTTGTCAACTACGAAAGCTAAATTAAAAGAAACTATGAGTCAGAAATAGTGAGAGTTAAAGAGACAGTCGTCAGTGGCACACTCTCGTCTCTCATAGGTCCATCAAGTTCAAAAGAATGCAAGCAAACTTAAAGACTATGATTTGTGCCTAAGATAACATCATCCATCACATCCCTGTGTGTGTGTGCGTGTGTGTGTGTGTGTGTGTGTGTGGTGTGTGTGTGTGTGTGTGTGTGTGTGTTGTGTGTGTGTGTGTGTGTGTGTGTGTGTGTGTGTGTGTGTGTGTGCATGTGTGTATGTGCACATACACGAGCACTCGCGTTTGTATCGTTGTCTGTTTGTGTGCATATGAGTGACAGAATGAATGAGACAGACACGCAAAGATACACAGATATGAACTGAAATGAGATGACATGAACAGTACTTATGAGTGGCGAAATGAATGAAACAGACACGCAATGACACACAGACATGAACTGAAAGGAGAGGACACGAACAACACTTATGACTGACGGAATGAATGAAACAGACACGCAATGACACACAGACATGAACTGAAAGGAGAGGACACGAACAACACTTATGACTGACGGAATGAATGAAACAGACACGCAATGACACACAGACATGAACTGAAAGGAGAGGACACGACACAGTACTTATGAGTGACGGAATGAATGAGACAAACACACAGACAGACGCAAGACACACAGACATGAACTGAAATGAGTTGACACGAACAGTACTTATGAGTGACGGAATGAATGAGACACGACACACAGACATGAACTGAAATGAGATACACGAACAGTACTTATGAGTGACGGAATGAATGAGAAAAAGACACACAATGACACATAACATGAACTAAATGAGATGACACGAACAGCACTTTGAGTGACGGAATGAATGAGACAGCACACAGACAGACGCAAGAACATAACATGATAAAATGAGATTGACACGAACAGTACTTATGAGTGACGGAATGAATGAACAGACACGCAATGACACATAAACATGAACTAAATGAGATGACACGAACAGTACTTATGAGTGACGGAATGAATGAAACAGACACGCAATGACACATAAACATGAACTAAAATGAGATGACACGAACAGCACTTTTGAGTGACGGAAAGAACGAGACAGACACACAGACAGACAGAGACACGAACTGAACTGAAATGGCACGAATCTTTATTTTTCCAACAGTACAGACCTAGCACACAGGCCAACTTATACAGAAAGTGAAACAGTCAGACAGGCAGAATGTATCCGGTATACAGGATACTGTGTTCTCTCACCATCGGACACCGTGGCATGGACCTCATTCATAAAGCCAATGGGATGGTCAATGGACTGGCCTGGTGCTCCTGCCATCACCTGCAACCACAACCTTATCGTGCAAATGTATCCCTGTTCTTACTGCATCATTTCTGTCCCTTGGTAATACCTAAAATGTGTTGTGATTATGTACTGCACACATGGACACAAAATGTGCACATATACACACTTACAAAGACGAATGTAAGCACGCACACAGGGACACAAAATGTGCACATATACACACTTACAAAGACGAATGTAAGCACGCACACATGGACACAAAATGTGCACATATACACACTTACAAAGACGAATGTAAGCACGCACACAGGGACACAAAATGTGCACATACACACTTACAAAGACGAATGTAAGCACGCACACAGGGACACAAAATGTGCACATATACACACTTACAAAGACGAATGTAAGCACGCACACAGGACACAAAATGTGCACATATACACACTTACAAAGACGATGTAAGCACGCACACATGGACACAAAATGTGCACACATACACACTTACAAAGACGAATGTAAGCACGCACACAGGGACACAAAATGTGCACATATACACACTTACAAAGACGAATGTAAGCACGCACACAGGGACACAAAATGTGCACAATACACACTTACAAAGACGAATGTAAGCACGCACACAGGGACACAAAATGTGCACATATACACACTTACAAAGACGAATGTAAGCACGCACACATGGACACAAAATGTGCACATATACACACTTACAAAGACGAATGTAAGCACGCACACAGGACACAAAATGTGCACATATACACACTTACAAAGACGAATGTAAGCACGCACACAGGGACACAAAATGTGCACATATACACACTTACAAAGACGAATGTAAGCACGCACACAGGGACACAAAATGTGCACATATACACACTTACAAAGACGAATGTAAGCACGCACACATGGACACAAAATGTGCACATATACACACTTACAAAGACGAATGTAAGCACGCACACAGGGACACAAAATGTGTACATATACACACTTACAAAGACGAATGTAAGCACGCACACATGGACACAAAATGTGCACATATACACACTTACAAAGACGAATGTAAGCACGCACACATGGACACAAAATGTGCACATATACACACTTACAAAGACGAATGTAAGCACGCACACATGGACACAAAAATACACATATAAACACTTAAAAAAAGGGAATGTATGCACGCATGCTCGCGCACACACACACACACACACACACACACACACACACACACACACACACACACACACACACACACACACACACACACACAGAGACAAGCTCGCGCACTCTCTATTTCTCCATCTTTTACGTACTCAAGATAAAACGATATAGTTTCATCTATTTTTGTCTTTTCATTTAAAATTGATATTTCGTTTTTGTTGCATCCTAGTAGTTCTCTTGTCTTAGTACACGTAGATTAGCGAACAACGATATAAACGATGGCCTGTGTACTAACTTATATTGCTGAAAACAAAGATTCTATTAAACCTCCGACTCTAATGGACGCTAATGGACAATTCTATAAACGCTCCATCCATATCTGCCCACAATTATCTGGCAGATTCCTGAAGTCTGCGTAAAAACCCTCTGCACTGGAGTGGTCTCGAAATGGGAAGATGGTAGAGACCTACGAAAATTAAGATGATAACACGAAAACAATAATACCATTAAGAAAAAAGCTACTTTTAAGCTGTGGTCAGTCCAAGGTTGAACCCTTTTTCTGTTTATTTCTCGACAGACAAAGAACAGAAAACAAAACTTACCATAATACCAAACTTGTCGCCAGAAGCACTACCCTGAGCAATGGGAACATCCGCTTCAAGAACATCCTGCAACAATACTGTTGTACTTTAGCCCCTGTTACGCTGTCTTAATTTAAATTGGGAGTCCAAAACAAATCACATCATCCCAACTTCATGCATTATCAGAGCATTGTTCA
>CM060308.1:30890003-30892503 GCA_030674185.1 Monoplex corrugatus
GCTCTTTTTTCTGGTTCCCCCTCTCATCTCATTAACAAACTTCAGAAAGTTCAAAATCATGCCGCCCGTCTCATCTTCCGCTCTTCAAAATTTAACCATGTTACGCCATTGCTCTGTTCTCTCCACTGGCTCCCTGTTCAGCAAAGAATATCCTACAAGATTGCCTGCCTCTGCTTCAAATCTATTGAGTCTTCCTGTCCTGAGTATCTCACCCATCTGTTACATCTCTACACGCCATCTCGAGCTTTGCGGTCCTCATCTGATACCCGTCTCTATAGTATCCCCATAGTCCGCACTAAAAGGTTTGGGCAGCGTTCTTTTTCCTATCAAGCTCCAACCATCTGGAATCAGTTACCTCGCTCTCTTAGATACTCACCCTCTCTGTCCACATTCAAACGCTCCCTCAAAACTCACCTGTTTCCCAAAACTGGTAATCTCTGCCCCCTTCCCCCCATGTAATGTAATGGTGACATTATAGTGTCTTAGTGTCAATGTGTCATTGTATTTGCATGTCATGCTGTGTGTGTGTTTGTGTGTGTGTGTGTGTGTTTGTGTGTGTGTGGGTGCTTCTCTGGGCGTGTGTGTGTGTGCTTGTGATTCTGGTTATATGTTTTGCCATTGTAAACGCTTAGGGCATTAATTTGATTAGGCGTACTAAATGTTCATAATAATAATAATAAATAATAATGTATGTGATACGTGTGTGTGAGGTGTGCTTGCGGGTATGCGGGCGTGTATACGTGCGAACATGCTATTTCCCCGACTGAACGAGAATGTGTGAGGAGATGAGAAGACGGAAAGAGAGAAAAAGAGAGATGGGGGTGAGAGGGAAAGAGGGGGAAGATAGAGAGACAGGAAAGAGGGGGAGGAAGAGGAAGAGAGAGAGAAAGACAGGAAAGAGGAGGCAGGAAGAGGAAGAGAGAGAGAGAGAGACAGGCACAGAGAGAGAGAGAGAGAGAGAGAGAGAGAGAGAATTACATGGGAACAATGATAGAGAAGGAAGAGAAAGACTGGGAGACAGAATGATATTAGCTCAA
The DNA here is from genome assembly GCA_030674185.1 of Monoplex corrugatus. Taxonomy (NCBI): domain Eukaryota; kingdom Metazoa; phylum Mollusca; class Gastropoda; order Littorinimorpha; family Ranellidae; genus Monoplex; species Monoplex corrugatus. Next base: position 30,891,041 of record CM060308.1, read on the forward strand.
CAACTGATAACCTCCAAACAAGCAATTAATAAATAAATATAAATGAATAAATGAATGAATGAATAAATAAATAAATAATAAAAACAAATAAATTAATAAATTAATGAATAAATAAATAAACACATGAATGAATAAATAAACAAACAAACAAACAAATAAATAAATAAATAAATAGACTAAATAAACAAATAAATAAATAAAACCAAAGCATGAATATCAACTGAGTAGGTTGTGAATGGACTACTGTTTTCAAACTGGACTCACAGGGAGGCGGAGTGCAGTATGTTCCAGAATAGAAGTCCTCCACAGACTGACAGGCTGAAACACACAAATGCCTCAAATCTATTGTGTTACCATAAATAGTTGTTGTTGTTTTTTTTAAGGCGCTGTTTTCCAAACTCGTTTGCACTCACTGCGCATTATATATAATTAGACATCTTAGTGGAACATGGAGAAATAGAGCTGGAAGGTGAGTTAACCATATTCTACTATATTTACAAGCACAGTTCTCCGCTGACAACCAAACTCCATGGCTGCAGACAGGAGCTGGAAAAGGCGGCTGCATTCATCACCCGGACTCAGCTGACTGTGTAGCAGCGTACGCCAAGTAGGAGAAGAAGAGACAAGCACAGTTCGAAATATCAGAGATCACATGCGTTGACTGAATATTCAGTCAGTTTGACACGAACGGAAATGTACTTTACACTAACATTCCAATAATGATACTTTGGTGGCTTAACATCGCTCTCACTTCGTTGACCTATCATGTCAATATTGAATGGAAAGAAACAACTAAAGGTCCAGTGATGAAAATGTTTAGAACCTTAATACCGATTCTCTCTTGTATATCATTTTGTATAAAACAATAAGATCAGAGAAAATTAATTGCTGTAATTGTGTTATACTCGAAAATGTTCTTGATTTTTTAATATGAGTAGTTCTTTGTATAAGTTTCTGTCTATCCGATTTCTTGTCATTGACTGTATATGCTTAGACACATGACATTTTTCAAGGGGCATTTGCCTTTTAGGGTGTAAACCATCCTAATCTCTGTCTGTCTGTCTGTCTGTCTGTTTGTCTGACTGTCTGTCTCTCTCTCTCTCTCCCTTTTTCGTGTTAATTCACACATTTCAAACTAGAATGAAAGAAATGAAAACCCATTTACATACCTGTACAAAGCTTTGAAACTACGAGCTAGTATGCTCAGTTGAAGAACGTACTGATAGAATTCAAGTTTGATATCTATGATGCTTCTCTGTATATATTTATATGTTTGATATCGATTGCGATGCTCCTTCAATATATTATTTTGTGTTGCACATTGAATGATATATTAATCCCCCCCCCCTCCCCACTTTAGAAGGACTACAGCCTATCTGAATAATTTCCGTTTCTCTCTCTCTCTCTCTCTCTCTCTCTTTCTTTCTCTCTCTCTCTCACACACAGACACAGACAGACACACA
>CM060308.1:30895003-30915003 GCA_030674185.1 Monoplex corrugatus
AGTACATAGACAGACAAAAACATAAGAATAGGACAAGGCAGAAAGGGATCTGTGGGTGAGACCTTGACAGGCATTTACAGACAGAACAGGACAAGCTGGACAGGAATTTTGGGTGATCCCTAGACAGACACTAGCAGTAGAAGAAGAGAACAAGCCAAACAGGGATTTGTGTGTGATCCCCTGACAGACACGGACAGAACACAACAAGCTGGACAGGGATTTGTGGGTGATCCCTAGACAGACACTTACGGACAGAACAGAACAGAACAAGCTGGACAGGGATTTGTGGGTGATCCCCAGACAGATACTTACAGAACAAGCTGGACAGGGATTTGTGGGTGATCCTTGACAGACACAAACAGAAGAGAATCAGCCAGACAGGGATTTGTGGTGATCCCTTGACAGACACTACATAAAGAAGAGAATCAGCCAACAGGGATTTGTGTGTGATCCCTGACAGACACAGACAGAACACAATCAGCTGGACAGGGATTTGTGGGTGATCCCTTAGACAGACACTACGGACAGAACAGAACAGAACAAGCTGGACAGGATTTGTGGTGATCCCAGACAGATACTAAAAGAACAGAACAAGCTGGACAGGGATTTGTGGGTGATCCCTGACAGACACTAATAATAAAAAAGAGAACAAGCAGACAGGATTTGTGTGTGATCCCTTGACAGACACAAACAGAAGAGAATCACTAGACAGGGATTTGTGGTGTGATCCCTTGACAGACACAAACAGAAGAGAATCAAACCAGACAGGGATTTGTGGGTGATCCCTTGACAGACACTAACAAAGAAGAGAACAACCAGACAGGCATTTGTGGTGATTCCCTTACAGACACTAACAGAAGAGAACAAGCCAGACAGGGATTTGTGGGTGATCCCTTGACAGACACAAAAACAGAAGAGAACAAGTCAGACAGGGATTGTGGGTGATCCCTTGACAGACACAAACAGAAGAAGTGAACCAGATAGGATTTAGTGGTGATCCCTTACAGACACAAACTTGAAGAAGAAAACAAGCCAGACGGGGATTTGTGTGATCCTTCACAGACACTAACAGAAGAAGAGAACAAGCCTGACAGGATTTGGGTGATTCCCTTACAGACACTTAGAGAAGAGAACAGAACAGAACAATGGACAGGATTTTGTTGTGATCCCTTGACAGACACTACAGAAGAAGAGAACAACCAGACAGGGATCTATGTGATCCCTTGACAGACACAAACAGAAGAAGAGAACAAACCAGACAGGAATCTATGTGATCCCTTGACAGACACAAACAGAAGAAGAGAACAAGCCAGACAGGGATCTATGTGATCCCTTGACAGACACAAACAGAAGAAGAGAACACCAGACAGGGAATCTATGTGATCCCTTGACAGACACTATCAGAAGAAGAGAACAAGCTGGACAGGGATTTGTGGATGATCCCCTGACAGACACTTACAGACAGAACAGAACAAGACGGAGACGAATTTGTGGGTGATCCCCTGAAAGACACTGACAAACGATGAGAACAAGCCGGGTGGGGATATGTGGATGATCCCTTGACAGACACTAACAGAAGAACAGAACAAGCTGGACAGGGATTTGTAGGTGATCCCCTAACAGACACTACCAGAAGAAGAGAACAAGCCAGGCAGGGATATGTGGGTGATCCCTCGACACACACTAACAGAAGAAGAGAACAAGGCAGACAGGGATCTGTGTGATTCCTTGAGACACACATAACGGAACAAAGTCGAACAGCGATTTCTTGGATAGTCCCTTGACAGACACTTTCAAATAGACAAAACAGACGAAGTCAAACAGGAGTACATGGGGTGACTCTGTTAACAGACATTAATAGACAGACAAACCAGAACAAGTCGGACAAGATTTGTGGGTTAGTCTACTAACAGACAGACAAAACAATTCGGGCAGAGCATTTTTTCTCTTCCCCCACAAGACTGTGAGTGGTTGTCTGGGTGTTAGTCTTTTGGATGAGACGACAGACCACGATCATGTACGCGGCATACACTCTGCCGCGCATGTTAAAGGTCCTACGGCAACTAAATGGCTGCCCCTCACAAAACTGTTCAAAAATCCTTTTTCATAAGTAAAAGAAAAAAAATACATGCAAATAAAAAAGAAAAGAAAAATGGGTGGCTCTGTACTATGGCAACGTGCTCTCCCTGAAAAAAGAGCGACCTGTTTTTCATGTGGAAAAATCCTGTTATCACAAAAATATTTTATCTAAGCCAATGCAGTGGAAGTCCACATAAAAGGAAATGGCTGTGGTGGGGATTTTGGGGTGGATTGGGATGATGGGCTGATGCCATTAACAGTTTTAGTATTCTTATCCTAGCGTTGAGCACGGCAAAACATCAGCAGACTTACCATCCAGACAGCTTAATTGAAATCACATCTCCTCGTAAACAGCATATAATGGGAAATTCTCCAAAGAGACAACAGACTGACAGGAGACAGCTTCTCTAACCACAAAGATTGCACCTGGATCTTGAGAAACGAGATAATTCGAATGATTTCGATTCTTACAGGAGATTTGTCTGTTTCACGTTAACACAGATTAATGTTGAATCCCAACTTGTGAAATATTGAATGAGAATAATTTCTATAGTGGTGAACCCTAAACTCAGATTTAAAAACATCAAAGTTGCAACATGGAATATAAGAACATTGTTGCAAAAGGGTAAATTAGAAAATATCAAGACAGAGATGGAGAGACTTAACACTGGTATTTTAGGACTAGGGGAAGTGAGATGGAAGGGGCAGGCATGATAACAGCAAGAGAATACACAATGATATACTCTGGTGGTAACTCACATGAAAGAGGAGTAGGCATCATGATGGACAAAGACAAATCAAAAGCAGTTAAGGGATACTGGGCTGTGTCCGACAGAGTTTTGTGGTCAAGTTGGGAGGCTAACCTTTTGATATCAACATCATTCAGGTGTATGCACCAACATCCGCAAGTACTCAGGAAGACATCGACAGCTTCTACGAAGTATTAGAGATGGCCAAAGTCCAATGTAAATCACAAGAAGTTACGGTAATAATGGGAGATTTTAATGCTAAAGTGGGATAGGATAGGGTGGAGGATATAGTTGGACCTCATGGCCTTGGTACACAAAATGAAAGGGGTGAGAAACTTGTAGAATGGGCACAGATGAATGAGTTTATAGTAGGAAACACCTGGTTTGAGCAGCCTAATAGAAGAAAATGGACTTGGATGAGTCCAGGAGATAATACCAAAAATCAGATTGACTACATTCTGATCAACAAAAGATTTAGAAATTCTTTACTGTCAGCAAAAACACTACCAGGCGCAGACTGCAACAGTGACCACAATCCGGTAGTGGGAAGGATTTAGACTGAAATTGAGGAAAAGGAAACAGACCAAAAATAACATCAAATTAAACCTTGGACTCTTACAGACAGACGAAGTGATACGTAAAAAATTTAATGTACATGTTCAAAACAAATTCAGTGCTCTGGAAGACGCTGGTGACAGTGAGGAACAATGGACAAAGTTGAGGAATTCGATAAATGAAGCTTGTGAGGAAATCCCTAAAGCAGATAGAAAAGCAAAAAAGAACTGGATGATTAATGAAATTTTGGGCTTGATGGAGGAAAGGAGGAAGGCAAAGAGAAATGAGGAGATCTATAGGAAGATAAACGGGGAGATCAGGAATAGGTGCAATGAAGCTAAGGAAGCTTGGCTGAAATCAAATGCAAAGAAATGGAAGACCGACACAAAACGGATCCTCAGGGTATGCACAGACGAATTGAAGAAATTGTCCACAGAAAAAATACATGCACTTCAACTGGTTGCTTGAAATCGAAAATGGCACGCTTATCATGGAAAAAGACAAAATATTAGACAGATGGGGAGAGTACATTAAAGACCTTTTTTGAGGATGACAGAAACGAAGAACACATTACAAAAAAGAACTTTGAAGGACCACCCATAATGAAAGTTGAAGTTAGAGAGGCACTGAAAAAGATGAAACCGGGAAAAGCCCCAGGACCAGACAACATTACTATAGAGATGATTGAAGCCCTGGAGGAATTTGGCATAAAAAAAAATAACAGTCCTCCTAATGAAATTTACGACACTGGAAAAATCCCCAAAGATATGTCAAAATCAATTTTCATTGCACTTCAAAAGAAGACAGGGGCTATAGAATGCGAACTCCATCGCACAATCAGTTTGATGAGCCATGTAACAAAAATCCTGTTAAGAATAATCATGATGAGGAATAGAATCAAAAGAGAAATAGCAGAAAACAGTGTGGATTTGTGGAAGGGAAAGGAACTATTAATGCCATATACATCCTAAGAAATATCATAGCGAGGTCAAATGAGATGAATAAGGATTTGTATTTATGCTTTGTTGACTACACCAAGGCTTTCGATCGGGTACAGACATGATGAATTGATCAACCAACTGGAGAGACTCAATGTTGATGGAAAAGATCTAAGAATAATCAGAAATATGTACTGGGAACAAACAGCCGCAATGAGAATAGAAAACAATGTAAGCTCTTTCCAAAATATCAAAAGAGGAGTCAGACAGGGTTGTGTTTTGTCACCAGATCTGTTTTCACTTTACAGCGAAAACATCATGAGAAACCTAGAAGAAGACCCTGGATTAAAGGTTGGGATATCATGTCAGATGACACCGTGCTAATTGCAGAAAGTGAAAGAGACCTACAAAACCTTGTGAATATACTAGAAATAGAAAGCAAAGGTAAGGGGCTGAAACTAAACAGCAGGAAGACTGAAGTCATGGTGATCAGTAAAAAACATGAAATCCCCTCATGCAAAATAACAGCAAATGGCACAACCTTGACACAGGTTGATAAATTCAAATATCTGGAACGATCATTTCATCAGACGGCAGATGGCACATCAGAAATAGCCGGCAGAATCAGCCAAGCCAAAACAGCATTCAAGAAGATGACAAGCATTCTTACCAACAAATGCCTATCAATTAACATCAGGAAGAGAGTTCTTGAATGTTATATAGAACCAATACTGTTGTACGGATGCGAGGCATGGACAGTCAACAAACAAAGTCAGAACAAGATTGAGGTAGCTGAGATGTGGTTTCTAAGAAGAATGTTGAGGATTCCATGGACAGCAAAGAAAACAAACGAGACAGTCTTGATGGAGGCAGACACAAGTAGATCACTATAAGGAAGATTAGAAAAGACAGGCAACATTTATAGGCCATTTTATAGGAAGGGGGATTTGGAGCACCTGGTCACAACGGGAAAGCTGGAGGGAAAGAGAGCACCGGGTAGACCTAGGAAGAAAATGCTGGACGGACTTGCGGAGTGGCTGGGGACGAGGAGGGTGGGGGAGATGCTAGGGGCAACGAGAGATAGAGGCAGATGAAGTCCATGATCGCCAACGCCATGCGGCAGGGCACCTGATGATGATGATGAGTGGTGATAGTTTCTGATCTGTGACTATGTTAGTGGCAAGATGAGATTCGTTCGTAAGTCCTCACTGGAGTAACGTGATATTGAATTTTGGCTGGAGTAATTAATTAAGTCTCACAAACTGGAAGTGAAAACTGAAAAAAGAAAGTTATGTCTTAAACGCAAAGTTCATTTTTAAACCATACATGTGTGTGAGTGTTGAGTAGATGGATGGATGGGTGGGAAGTGGTGGAGTGAAATACACTAACAGTCCAATGAGACATTAAACCTAATTACACGGAATACTTTGAGTCTGATCTTGAAGCCGTGCTTTATTTGATCTGTTATTCTAACATTAATAAAAAGCGGTTACGTCCTGTCAAAGGTGGTAGCATAAAGTAAAATCCCAACTCATTATTACAGCTTATAAGTCATATCATCATATGACGTATTAAGTGTCATCAAATGATAAAAACAACTGATCTGTAAGGCTCTGGGGAAACACTAATTTTGGTACCCCAGATTTCTAGTGAAATTGCACTAAAACAACCGCCCCTTTTTCTTTAATCAGTATGATTTATTTATCCAGTTTTTAGAAGATATGGGAAAACTGACACAAGATAAAAGGACTGAAGATGGGAATTTAATTTAAACCAAAGGATGTGTTAAATCATTCTCAAGTTACATTAAAAAGAAATAAAAACTTCACCAGTTGTGATAATAGCCATAATCCACCATATGTCTGCAGAAGAATCATCACAACTGATTCTGGTTCTCATTATCATCATCATCATCATCATGTGCCCTGCCTCCATGACGTTGGTGATCATGTCCCTCCATACGAATCTATCCCTTGGCGCTGCAAGTACATCTCCCAAGGAGCTTCCTTGTCCTAAGCCACCCTGCAAGTCCGTCTGGACATGGTGAATCACTTTCCACCCAGTTTACTTTGGATTCGATTCAAATTGACACCCCCCCCCCCCCCTGCCCCAAGAAAAAAGGGTGTGCGCTTGCGTTTTAGACCAAATGACAAATACATAGTTTCTTTTTTTCACACATTCCAGTTTGCGTTCAGACTTCGCAACGGCTGTACGGACATGATGTTTGTGGCACGTCCGTGGATGTCCATTTTGGCATGGTCATGTCAATGGTTTCCATTTTACAAAGATCGGTATTATCAACATGATCCAACATACCTATTTTGATATTGCAGTATTGATTTCTGTATTATAAAGCTATTACAAAAATACAACCAAACAAAGCAAAAAATTTTCTGGGTAGTTTATTGTTCACATCAAAAACACAAGGGTGCGTCATCACGACGTTTTGTTGATGGCTCATATGTATGGATGGAGGGATGGAGAGAGGGAAGGGTGGACGGATGGCTGGATGGCTGTGTGTGTGGTGTATCTCTCTGTTTGTGTTGTTTTCTGTGTGTGTGTGTGTGTGTTGTGTGTGTGTGTGTGTGTGTGTGTGTGTGTGTGTGTGTGTGTGTGTTACTTCGGATTCCATCTCAGTGATATAGCCGACAGAAAAAAACAAAACAAAAACAAAAAAACAAAAAACAATGCCACGGAAATTGGGAAGTGGAATGAAAAAAAATTATGGTTGATGAAATGATGAGAGGCGATTTCATGTGTGTGTGCGTTTATGTTCTGTCTGTCTGTGCGCGCACGCAAGGTTGTGTGTGTGTGTGTGTGTTGTGTGTGTGTGTGTGTGTGTGTGTTGTGTGTGTGTGTGTGTGTGTGTGTGTGTGTGTGTGTGTGTGTGTTTGTGTGTTTAAGAGAGAAATGTATTCATTGCTTTACAGTTTAAAGGTGTACCAATATTATGCCACGTGTAGATGGAGCAATGGGACTAACACGTATCTTATGCTTTTGTGAAGCGGTTAGGAAGGCTCTTGTTAGAAAAGGTTTGAGATAATTGGCAATGATGTTAGGTATACTGTCGATAATCGGAAACTGGAGACCAAAACCGACACACCGAACAGAAAGCAGCAGGTGGGGATTCTTGGAGTGGGATGTTCCCGTTAACATCAAAGTACTCTTACTCTAGCGTCAAGCGTGGTGGAACGTCAGACAGTCTCATTATTTTTCCAGAGATTTAAAATCACTTTTTCAAGTAAGCAGCACGCAATTGGAGATCTCGATAGCATCGACAGAATGACAGCAGAGTGCCTCTCCAACCACTGAAACTACACCTGGATCTTGGGAAATGAGATTAACTGCAGACTGTTCTTGTTGTTGATGGTGGCTGTGTGGCTTGGTGGTGGTGTGTGTGAGTGGTGTGGTGATGATGGGAGGTGATGGTGGTGTGTGGTGGATGGTGATGGTGTGGTGGAGGCGGCGTGGTGGTGGTGGTGGTGGTGGAGGTGTGGTGGTGATGGTGTGGTGGAGGCGGTGGTGGTGGTGGTGGTGGGGTCTTTTTTTTAGTGTTTCGTTTGCCATTATCAGGATATATACATGGGGGAAAACTCTACTGTTGTTTGGTTATTGTTTGCTATGTGGCTTAGACCTATTCTTAAAGGAATGTCTGTTCCCGGTAAATTTTGTTATAAAAGAAGTTGTTGTTGTTGTTTGTTGTTGTTGTTGTTTGTTGTTGTTGTGCTGTTGTTGTGTTGTTGTTGATGTTGATGATGATGATGATTATGATGATGATGATGATGATGATGACGACGACGACGATTATGATGACGACGACGATGACGGCGACGATGATGACGATGACGATGACGACGACGACGATGATGATGATGATGATGATGGTGACGACGACGATGATGATGATGATGATGACGGACAGATAGCTAAATAGCCAGCTAGACAGATAGCCAGGTAGACAAACAAACACAGACAGGCAGACAGATAGATGGCAAGACAAATAGCTAGATTGACAGACAGACAGACAGACAGACAGACAGAGACAGGTAAACAGAGGTAGATCGATAGGCAGATCGACAGATAAAGATAGATCCGTATGTAGGTAGGTAACAGTTACAGCTTGTAATTCGTACGACGTGCCCCCATGCTCCATATTCTTCTTACCATATTCCTCCATTTTTCATCGTTTTGGTTTATTTTTCAGTTAAGTATTCACTGTAACTGTATAATGTAATTTGGATTCAGTTTACACGTTCTGTGACTCAGTTTTTTCATCATGATTTGTCAACATTTGTGTTTAATGACATATACACAACCAAAATGTCTAAATATTTAGTCATTTACATTAGACGTATTAGTCCCATGGAGCAAGGAATGGGTGGGTAAAAACCCACAGTTACAGTGTTTTTATCTAATACCTAACCACACTCACAAACTGTGTAAAGTTCCGTTTATATATATTGTCTGCTTCCATTAACTCCAGTCATGACTGTCCTATAAAAGCACACTAGTTAAACAACACCAGTGAAGGTAAATTATTGAAAACAAGCGCGTTCTTACTTCTAAAAACCATAGGAAATTTGAGTCCCTGCTCATACGGCGGATTACGAAACCTGCTGATAATTACATAGGTTAAAGGGTTAACGTGGAATAATTTCTTGAAAGAACAGCCCAGGGCACAGCAAATCAGAAAATGCATTAGCCACTGACGTGATGGTGTACGCGCGTAAATAGCCAAGAGCATTACGAAAGCCTTCCGTGACTCCTTTTCCTTTCTGACCCACTTCTGCTCCCACTCCTGCGTCATAACTCCACGTTTTTCTTTTTTCTTTATCTGGGTCAATTTCTTCACGATGTTCTGATGATCAGAATGGGGATAGCAGTGATGATGCTGCGAAGTTCCATTTCGGGCTGAGACTGCGTGGTAGGGCTGTCTACACTATCCTTAGTCAATCACGCTCGAGAAACACAGACACCTGCAGTGTTAGGAAAGTTGAACAACGCCCTCGATAACGAGCCCATACCACGCTCAATTATGGGTTGGAGCTGGTCGGGACAAAATAACAATCCCACAATTTTTTTTTTAACTGATGGGGGAGGGGGTGGTTTGAATCCACGACTTCGCAGTCAGCTGTCTGTTGCTCTCACCACTCCTCCGCATTGACTGATAATGCCTTAGGTAATTCCTAGCTCAGATCGATGCTGGATTACTAGATATAGGATTAAGAAACACGCATTAAGCGAAAAGCGTAACAGTCACGATCACGATCTCCCAAGTGTAGTGGTCCAATTTAAGAACCATCATGACCACAATGGCTGCCTTGGATAATTCTTAGCTCTAATCAATTTCAAAATTACTGGATATCAGGTCATGAAACACCCATTAATTAAACGACCTGCGTGATAATCAAGCAGGTAAGACGCTGGACTTTGATCGGAAGACTTGGGTTTCGATCCAGCCTATGCATCTCGTGCCTGGTGGGGGGAGGGAGGGGGTAAAGAGTGGAGATTTTTCACATTTCCGAGGTTACTATGTGTGCAGTCTTGCTAGTGCCTAAACCGCTTTCGTTTCTGTGCGAATGCAAAATATCAATTGTGCATGCAAAAGATGTAAGTCATGGCAGTGTCTGGTTAGAAACAAAAACACCCAGCATGCATGCCCATCAAATTTGTATACATGTGTGTTCGTTCGTTCCTTGATTTAACGTCTTTTCACTGTAAGTGATATTAGACGGTATACATGTGTGTGTGTGTGTGTGTATGTATGTGTGTGTGTGTATGTATGTATGTGTGTGTGTGTGTGTGTGTGTGTGTGTGTGTGTGTGTGTGTGTGTGTGTGTGTGTGTGTTATGAGTGTGTGTGTGTGTGTGTGTGTGTGTGTGTGTGTGTGTGTGTGTGTGTGTGTGTGTGTGTGTGTGTGTGTGTGTGTGTGTGTGTGTGGTGTGTGTGTGTGTGTGTGTGGTGGCCATTGGTTTGATGTCTATTAGACCCCCCCCAAAAAGTATTAAAATAATACACAAAAGAAAAGAAACGATGTGGGGAAGGCGATGTAGATGCAGGAGAGGCAGAGGAAGAGGGAAACAAAAAAACAACAAATGAAGCAGCGTGTTACAACCATTCAAACAATTAACTAGTTAACTGTAGCTATGAACAGAGAGTGTAATGACATAAATGTTGAGCGAAAAGATAACACATGAAGCAGCGTACTACAACAACTATTTAAACAATGAAACAGTTAACTGTAAGTATAGACTATGTCACGAATTATAAATATTTAGCTATTGGACTTTGTTGACAGGCTGACAAAAAATTCGTGTGTTAAAAAAATTGATCCAAATATGTTGGAAATTGTGTTCTTAGAAAGTAACGGAATGTAAAAAAATTGATTTGGAAATTGTGTTCTTAGAAAATAACAGAATGTATCGTTTTATTCTTATGCAAGAAAATAGTAAATGACCAGTTGTTTTCTGTCCCCAAAGACAGACAATATTTCTAGTGTACTTTGTTCTGAATGCATCGAGTTTCCACCTAAACATAAGTGACTGTAGAGATCTACTAACATTAACCTGCCTACTTACTGTGTTGTTAATACAATTCATACAATCAGTATTGCACTTTTTCTGATCGTCTTCAAACAGCTTCCAAACACAGGAACTGCTTCCTTGACATAAGATTAAGTCTGAAACGCATCTACGGGGCGAAGTGGTTAGTGCAACGAAGTACTGAATGAGGGATCGCATGTTCGATTCGTCCAAATACATGTTCTGGTATGTTTTGGCCCCGATCGGTGTCAACTCAGAGTTAAGCATGTTATGGGCTCGTTTGGGAGACTGGGACCACTCAGCCGAGTCTCATCCAATTCACAGATGCGTCATTGAGAATGATAATACAAATTTTTCGACGCCAGGATATATTATGCAAGTAAGCGTAGAGCACAGCCCTAAGAGGAACTTCGTAACAACATCATCACTTTCATTTCCATTTTCATCGTCATAGTATGGTAAAAGCTTATCCCTGATTTTATGGCCGTTAATGTTCCAATCCCGTGGTGATTTCAGTCTTAATGAATTTGGGTGTGTTTGGAAGAGTTAAATAAAAGCGTGCGGGTAGCGACACACTATCGGTGCAAAAGTCGAAGCAGTACCTTTTAGTGAAAAAAACCCAGCTTCAGCATTATGTAACGTCCATAGATTGTCTACCTTTCTTGAGTTTAAAGCAGATTTTCCACCCTTATTCCTAGACACATTTTGATGAATTTTTATCAAATTTGATAAGCTAAGCTCAAATCATGTTTGGTGTATTCGTATTCATATTCTGTACTGACAAGTACAATAGTCATGTGAGTAAGACATGTACTTCTAACTGGAAGTCCTGACTTGGATCCTGTTTGGCTACCTCCCTTCCTCAGCTCATTGCCCTTAAAACCTGGTCAAAAAGTTGGCTGTTGACTGCGAAGCATTCACATGTCGAACAGCCGAAGCAAGCTCTGATGTCAGTAGTCTCAGTAATATTTTCCAGAAACATAATAACAACCACGACACTGACCCATCGCTACACCTGAGTCCCTAAGCATTGCGACAGCGACATGAGAAATATTACTGTGTTCCAGTAGTATGCTGTTGCCTATCATTACTAACGAGGCATTCCAGAAAAAAATTCAAAGCAAAGAATCGTATAACAGTACATAAAGTAAACACTACAATAACCAGAAACACACAAGACTATAATCAGAACGCGTGTTTTAATACAACAAAACAAGACAAGCACAGATTTTCGGCCAACTGGCCTTTGTCAAGCGTTTACAAAAGGCGCAAAGAATAAATGCACTGCATTTAGCAGAAAAAAGGACGATGTAAGCAGTGTGACCGTATTTACATAGGGAACGGGCTGCCTGTGTCTGTCTCTCCCTGTTTGAATCTTGCTTTGGCGGTGGCAGTGATTTTAGACGGCTATATTTACTACTGCTGCTACCTCCATCACTACTACTACCGCCGCTACAACCAAAGAAATGTTTAATCCATTTATAAAGGAATGTTTACATTAAAATGTTCATTCCATTCACAAACAAAATTTATCCTGCTAACAAGACGCTTACCCTACTAACAAAGAAACCATATCCTATTTACTACAAGTTTCTCCTACTTACAAAGGAATGTTTATCCTCAAAGACCTCTGGTACGAAGGTAACGGATGATTGACACCTGATGTAATGCTGCCAGGTGAATGGTTTGTTCAGGTCTAGATCCTGCAGTGCCCAACCTGCAAGAATAAAATTAGGCTAGAAAAATATGACGGCTAGAAAAACAAGGTGGGTTGAACAACAAGGTGGTTTTGAAAATAAGATGGCCAAGCCTTTTAATCATTTTTCTTTAAACTAACTGCAGAAACAAGGGCAAGAAACGTAATTACGAAACAACTAGACAGCTTCCTTTTGTTCATACACTCTGCGTAATTTTCTTTTGACAACAGCCCTATGTCTTTCACACATAGCCTTACTATGCTACACATGTAACCTATCTTTGGCCACTGATAAACAAAACACAAATCTCTACCCCATTTTTGTAAACATATTTACTGTCAATGTAAAAAGAAGACAAGGTCACAAAAACACAACGCTGGGCATGCTTATTTGAGCCTAAGTGGCCGTATCCGTGGTTTGAATTTCGTCAACATCCATCCATAAACAATTTAAAAATCAATGTTGACATATCTGGTTCAACTACACACACACACACGCGCGCGCGTGCGCGCACACACACACAAACATACACACCACAACACACACACACATACCACAACACACACACACATACCACAACACACACACACACACACACATACCACAACACACAACACACGCACGCACGCACGCACGCACACGGCTGTTCTCTGTTCGACGTGGAAAAATAACTCTCTTCAGAGGGAATTTCAACAATTAAAGGAAAGAACAGCTATTGCCACTCGGTCATCATGTTTAAACGCAAGCAAGCAACAAACCAGTCAATCAAACGAGTCAGTGAAGAAGAGTTTCTGCATATCTGTGTCTGTTGCTCTGCGTGCGTTTATACGTGCACGCCTCTGTATGTGTGTGTGTGTGTGTGTGTGTGTGTGTGTGTGTGTGTGTGTGTGTGTGTGTGTGTGTGTGTGTGTATGTGAGTCTGTGTGTGTGTCTAGGTCTGTGCGTGTGTGTGTGTGTGTGGTCTGAGTGTGTGTGTGTGTGTGTGTGTGTGTGTGTGTGTGTGTGTGTGTGTGTGTTGTGTGTGTGTGTGTGTGTGTGTGTGTCTGTGTGTTCTGTGTGTGTCTGTGTGTAAGAATTTGTGTGGTTGTGCCTCCTGAAATGGGTGATTACAGGGCGACAACTACCTTTAGAATTAACACAATTTTACCTTTACTTTCAGAGAAAATGCTTTAAACTCTTTCTTACCCGTAGGATTAAGCCAGGAAAGCGTGATGACAAAACTCGATATGTCGGGGTCGTGGTGAATGCTGGACACATTCAGCATCTTTGGGCGATCAGGACTAACATCTGCACATAATGGAAAAAAGAACAATAGCAGAACTCATCCACGAATCACGCAGACAGACAGACTAGATAGTTACAGTTTTAGTTTCTGAAGTTCCAGAGCTCGGAATGAATTCTACATGCACCGACGCCCACTGATGCCATGTGAAGGACATGATCCAGAATGATCATGGCATAAGCCGTAAGCCTTATATGCTAGCAAGGTCTTGAAGTCTTAGCTACAGTATGGGTTTTATATTGTATATGTGTATCATTCTGTCATTGAAGCAATCTCGGCTACAGACAGAAAAAGAAACGGACTGACAGACTGACAACAGTCACTGCTTCCACGTTTAGGGTAAGTTCACGTCAAGGCAGTTTTAATGTAGGTGAAGATTTACTCAATCTGGCTCCGTGACCAAGCAATTGCTGTTTTCAACTGGGGGCATAGCGAGTGTTATTCTACATACTTTGAATCCAGGATAGATTCTACTGAACACTTTAAAGTTCAGGCTTAGAGTCTAACTGACGGATTCTGTGACTCAACTGACAGGGTCGTGAAGTCTGTATCCTGTTTGATGCCCGTCGTAATGCTCCAATTATTCCATTCACTGCAATTCACAGTTTCATAGATACGCACTCCCATCCCTCAAACCCCAGATCTATTTCAAGCCGCTTGTCAGCGCACAGGGTTTTCTACAGTCTTGAGGAATCTGCCAGATTAGCAAGGTTGATCTGCTAGGAATGCAAGTGGATTTCATTTGTCCCAGAGCAATGAATCTCTCCTGAACAAGATCAAAATCAGATTTAAAGTGATCCGACTGCAGTGCAGAGTACCCTCCGTTGGATGACATCGTAAAGATTCGATAATAATTGATTGTAGTGATAATAGTTACAATATTTTTAAGGCGCCAAACCTTGATAATTCAAATCTAAGCGTATTCACGCATCAGATATACTCGATCAATGCAGGCCACATACAATATACAAAAAAGAAAAAAAAAAGAAAACAAGAAGAAGAAAAAAACTACACATACTGAGGAAACACGCAGTTGCAGAATTCACTGTCGGGATCAGAAGTAGGTTTTTAAATTGGGTTTAAAAGCACAAAGCGTTGGTGTTAGGCGAAGGGAAAAGTGGAAGTCTCTTCCAGGCAGGTAGTCCTGAAACAGCAAAAGAACGCTGGCTAACAGTTGGTCGTTTAAATCTAGGAATCCGAATACCTAAAGAGTATCTGAAGCTGAGCGCAAGAATATAGTTGGTGTATAAATACTGACGTTGTCACACAGGTAGGATGGACCAGACTGATGAATAGATTTGTGGCACAAAACGTCCAGCTAACACTGAGTTCTGTTTGAAACAAGCAACCAGTGCAGAGAGCACAGAATAGACTGATATGATCAAACCCTTTCATTTCGAGGACAAGACGAGCAGCTGTGTTTTGTATGTGTTTCATATAGAGGAGAGAAAGGGCTGGGAGGCCAGATAAAAAAAAGCGTTACAGTAACCAAGACAGCTTTTATAAGCTTAGATGAAGCTCAGTGAAAAGATATTTTCGAATGTATCCAATCCGCCGAATCTGATAATAGCACGATTGGCAGGTCTGGGCCAGAAACTTCTGCATAGAAAGAGTGCTGTCCAAGGTCACACCCCTGTTCTTGACAGAACCAGAAAGGGATGATGTTATCATCTATTAGTCACTGTTAGAGAGGCAGGTTTGTTTTTAGTGCCTGCAAGCACGGTTTCGGTTTTGTCACTGTCTGATTATAGTTTATCTTGTGTCATGACGCTCTGGACATCAGCATAGCAGCTGGATGCTTCTGAGATAAGGGAAGTGACATTCTCAGGGGTCGTGCTGTTCTGAAGTTGTGAATCATCTGCGTAAAATATATGTTTCATGTCATGTTGGCTGATGATGTTGGCTACGGGTGAGGTTTTGACGGTGAACAGGACAGGCTTTAGAACAGCACCCTGAAGAACCCTGCAAGAAAGCCTAACAGGCTCAGAGTGACTGCTGTTGACGAGAATTGAATGAAAGCGATCAGAGAGATATGAGGAGAACCAAGAAAAAGCAGTGCCATGAATTTTGGAAACATGTTCAAGACGAGACAGAAGACTGGAGTGGTCAACGGTATCAAACGCAGCAGACAGATCGAAGAGTTTCAGAGACAAATTTTTCCAGCATCAGACACAAGAATAAATTCGTTGATTGTAAGTATGAACAAGAGCTGTTTCTGTATTATGGTTTATTTGATATGCAGATTGGTAAGAATGGCGGAATTATTGACGGACAGATGGTCATTTAGCTGATTAAGTATCACTTTCTCAAAGTGCTTGGACAGAAATAGGAGATCTGATATAGGCCTATAATTTTTCCAGTTAATGAGATTAAGATTGCTTATATTTTCGTGAGATGTGGCCTGACGACAGCAGTTTTAAAAGCAGAAGGAAAGACTCCTGAGATAAAAGAAAAATTGAGACTGAGGTGACTGGAAGGAAAAAAGTTGCTGGTAAACTTGTGAGACAATTGAGCCCGAGATGAGGTAAAGTTCGTAAGATTTGAAACACATTTCTTTGAGGATCACTGAGATCTCAGTCTAAGACACTAGATGAAGAGAGAGGTAGGGAATGCCAGTAAATGGAAAATGTGGAGAAGTTGGTTGAATGGATAATGCATGAAAATCTCCTCGCACCGTAACTGCGATGAAACGGTGGTGTGAAAGGAGGTCGAAGCAGAATAACGCATTGGTGACGCTACTGAAAAGGGTACAGGACTGAATCAGCAAACATACACACACACACACACACACACACACACACACACACACACAATATATATATATATATATATATATATATATATACATGTATATATATATATATATATATATATATATATATATATAGATAGATATATATATATATATATATTGGTCAATATCATGTAGTAAACTCGGGGCCACAACAGGCCAATGTCAATAAAATGTCAAAGTGTGAAAGTATCAAACTCTCTCTCTCTCTCTCTCTCTCTCTCTCTCTCTCTCTCTCTCTCTCTCTCTCACTCTCCGCTCACCCGAAGTTATTATTAATGCATGCATTGTAGCATGCATTGTTCACGTGCCCCTTGTTAAGGGTCTATGGTCTATAACGAATTAACAATCTGAAGTCTGATGTCTCTCGCTTATATCTAGCTATTTCTCCTCCTTCTTCCTGTAATTCTTCTTCTTTTTCTTCAAAGATCGGTAGACCTCACTGCCCGGACCCCCATCTCCACCCGAGCCCCCCCCCCCCACCCCAAGTGTGGCGTCAGTCTTACCTGGAGCGGTTACCTCCTCGCTGAACCAATAGGAGCCAAAGCGGGACACGGCAGCCACCCGGTACGTAGGTCTGCTGCATATGTCGAGGTCATGCCGGGTCAGGTGGTCCAAGCCCATCACCTGCAATAAGGCAATAGTTTTTGTGGTTGCTTGGTTACATGGTTGCTTGCTTGCTTGCCTGCTTGGTGCTTGCTTGCATGGCTGGTTGGTTGATGGGTTGGTTGGTTGGTTCAAGTTCATATTGCTTATAGCCCAGCCGACTACTAGAGCCACATCAGGGCTAACACCACGTCAAAAACGACAATCCGGTTAAGATAAAAGACAACAGTTAAAAACCATGCTCACCGTACCGAAAACTTTACAAGTCTAAAATGCAATTAAGGAAAAACACCGTAAAATCATATCAGGTGAAATCTATTGATCTCTTGTGAAAAGTGGCAAATTGCATCAGGAGGGACGTCTCGGAAGAGGTTCTTTAAGGAGTCTGCCGTGCAGTGTTTTTGTCTCAAATTGTACAAGTCCCAGCAATCAAGGAGGAGGTGTCTGATGCTCAACGGCTCTCACATGGGTTGCTTGGTTGGCTGGTTGGTTGGCTGGTTGGTTGGTTGGTTGATTGATTGGTTGATTCTGTGAGTGTTGCGTGCGTGCGTGCGTGTGTGTGTGTGTGGTGTGTGTGTGTGTGTGTGTGTGTGTGTGTGTGTGTGTGTGTGTGTGTGTGTGTGTGTGTGTGTGCGTGCGTGTGTGTCTGTATGTGCGTATCTGTGTGTGGTTTGTTTGGTTTAGTTTAGTTTACTTTTGTTTACTTTAGTTTACTTTTTAGTTTAGTTTAGTTGTTTAGTTTAGTTTAGTTTAGTTTCGTTTCGTTTTCGTTTCGTTTCGTTTCGTTTCGTTTGTTTAGTTTAGTTTAGTTTAGTTTAGTTTAGTTTAGTTTAGTTTAGTTTAGTTTAGTTTAGTTTAGTTTAGTTTAGTTTAGTTTAGTTTAGTTTAGTTTAGTTTAGTTTAGTTTAGTTTAGTTTAGTTTAGTTTAGTTTAGTTAGTTTAGTTTGTTTCAGTTTAGTTTCGAGTTTAGTTTGTTTAGTTCTAGTTTAGTTTAGTTTAGTTTAGTTTCTTAGTTGTTAGTTTAGTTTTTGTTGTTTGCTTACCTTGTGAGCCTGCTTACTTGCTTGTTTTACTGTGGGTTTTTTTCTGGTACTAAAATGTGTGAAGCTTTTGTTTTGGTCTACAATGTTTTCTCCCTTCAGTTTCATCTGCATGCCTATCGACAATCTCAGAGAGAGACAGAGAAAGAGACAAAGAGAGACAGAGAGAGATACAGAGAGACAGACAGGAAAAGAGAAAGACATCATATCTCAAAAATCAGAACGTTTTAATATACACGGACCTTAAGCCAGAACACATACAATGTGAATGGCGCCAGCATGAGCACAAGAGAGAGAGAGAGAGAGAGACAGAAGACAGAGAGACAGACAGAGATAGAGAGACAGAGACAGAGAGACAGACAGAGCGAGAGACAGAGAGACAAGCGAGAGACAGACAGAGACGGACAGACAGAGAGAGATAGAGACAGAGACAGAGAGCGAGAAAGATCAAGAGAGAGAGAAAGAGAGACAGACAGACAGACAGACAAACAGATATAGACAGACAGACAGAGAAAGCCCTGTCTCTCTGTCAGTATCCAGTAAATATACAAAACAGAGTAAGCACAAAGGTCCTTATGTCTGTAAGTCTGTTAGAGTCTTTTTGAAACTCAAAAGACCTTGAGAACACAGCCTGTCTGTCTGTCTGTCAGCGTCCTTCTGGTATATGAAAAGTCCGAAAGATAAAACTGATAGTATCTATCTGTCAGTGTTCTTTCGAGACACAGTGAGCTTGTAAACAAATCTGGCAAAATTTGTAGTATGATGTTTTTCATTATACCTTCATGTACTGTGCGATAGTAAGGTAAAACAGCGTTTTCATTCCGTGCCATGGTAATCAATGACATGGATCAAAATCCCAAATCCCAAATGAAATAGAACTGTTTCCAGGTATGTCAGCCAGTCACTCGTTTAACTTTGTTGTTTGTCGCTCGAGACACCAGGAAGGCCAAGCCCAGTGGTGGAGTTCACATAACCGATCAGTGTTGTTTTCTTGAGGTCAAGCATACAAATAGATAGATAGATAGACAGACAGACAGACAGCTAGATGGAGGGATGGACTGATAAATAGATAGATAGATAGATAGACAATAGATAGATAGATAGATAGATAGATAGATAGATAGATAGATAGATAGATAGATAGATAGAGAGAGAAAGATAGAGAGACAGACAGATAAAGAGATTGATAGATGGATAGATGGATAGATAGATAGATAGACAGAGAGGTAGACAGATAGATGGATAGATAGATGGATAGATAGATTGATAGATAGATAGATAGATAGACAGACAGATAGATAGATAGACACAGACAGAGATAGATAGATAGATAGAGGATAGATAGATAGATAGATAGATAGATAGATAGAAGAGATAGATAGATAGATAGATAGAAGATAATAGATAGATGATAGATAATACATACATACATACATACATACATACATACATACATACATACATACATACATAGATATCCATGATAAAGACAGTCACAGACCAGATCACCATATAATCCTGTCATAATTCACCAGCTTATATCAACCTCTTCCCACGCTTCCCTGGGATTGTCATCACCGTCAGACATAACACCTGAGATGGGTGCTGACGTAAAATATGATTCAACTGGAAATGCAAATGGCTTTCAGACCACCATGTCTGTGACCAAGCTCAAAATAGTATGTATGTGCGTGTGCGTGTGCGTGGGGTGGGGGGGGGAT
>CM060308.1:30920003-30925003 GCA_030674185.1 Monoplex corrugatus
CGTCGGCAAAACGCAAGTTTGTGATTGTTCTACCTCCGATGCTGACTGTTCCCTTGTGGTCTTCAAGTGCGTCAGCCATTATTCTCTCTAAGAAGATGTTGAAGAGAGTGGGGGAGAGCAGGCATCCTTGGCGTACTCCAACTGTGGTTCGGAACCATTCGCCTATGTTGTTGTCATGGTAGACTGCACTGGTCGCCTTTTCGTAGAGGCATTCTATGGTTCTGATCAGGTTGGCATTGATGTTGTACAGCCTCATGGTTGCCCACAAGGCTGCGTGCCAAACTCTGTCGAATGCCTTCTTGAAGTCCACGAAGACGTGGTAAAGGCCTTGCTGGTGTTGCAGGTATTTCTCACAGAGCAATCTGAGGTTGAAAATTTGCTCTGTGGTACTTCTTCCTGGTCTGAAACCTGCCTGCTCTTCTTTTATTATCTCCTCAGCTTGTGGCTTCAGTCTACTCAGAAGGATTTTTAGCATGACCTTACTTGGATGGCTGATCAGGCTGATGGTACGGTAGTTTTGGCATAGTTGTAGGTTGCCTTTCTTCGGGAGAGTGATGATCAGGGACTGGGTCCAAGGTGTTGGCCACTCACCTGTCCGCCAGATCTTATTGCAGATGATGAATAACATATCTATCATGGCCTCTCCTCCTGCCTGGACCAGTTCTGAGGGAATGTTGTCCATTCCTGCCGACTTGCCTTTCTTCAATGATTTTACTGCAGCTTCAACTTCTTCTCGCACGATGGGGTAGCTGTCGTTGTTGGTTGGTGGAGGAACGTCTAGCACCTTGGGATCTCCTGTTGTTGTGTGTGTGTATAATTCGGAGCAGTACTCTGTCCACCTCTGCAGAATCTCTTGATCTTCTGTGAGACATTTCCCTGCTTTGTTCTGTATGGTAGTGGTTCTGCCTTGTTTTGAGCTTGCTAGTTCTTTCACAAGCTGGTAGGCTTTTTTGCTGTTATTTTTCTGCAGGTTTGCTTCGATATCTTGGCATTGTTCTTCAATCCATGTTTCCTTTGCTTTCCTCATGCCTTCTTTAACTTGTTGGTTGGCTTTTCTGTATAGTTTAGCACCTTCATCCGTACTCTTCTTTTGCTTTAGTTCTCTGCGTTTGTCGCTCAGCTTTAGTACTTCTTCCGTGACCCAGGGCATCTTTGTTGGTCGGTGTTTTCCAAGGATGTCGTTGGCTGCTTCGGTCACGGCAGTGTTGAAGTTGTTGATCAGAGTGTCTACTTCGGTGTCCATATTGTCAAGGACGAGGAGAGGAGCAAACTTCCCTCCTATCGTTGCTTGGAAGTTTTCAACTATGTTGGGGTCTTTGAGCTTCTCAAGATTGAACTTAATTCTTATGTTGCCCCGTTTCTTCATCCTCTGGAGGCGGAGTTTGAAGGTCATCATTACAAGCTCATGATCGCTTCCAATGTCGGCTCCTGGAAAGCTCCTGGTCTTTGCGATGTTAACACTTGACTGGAAGCGTCTTTTAACCATGATGTAGTCGATCTGACTGTGGTATTTTTCTCCTGGGCTGTGCCATGTCCAGCGTCTAGATGGTTTGTGTGGACCGAACGTGTTCACCACCCTCAGGTCGTTGTAACTGGCGAATTCTAGGAGCCTCAAACCTCTTTCGTTGGTCTCAGGGTTGCAGTATTGGCCACATATCCCTTTCCAGTTATTGTGTTCATCCTCTCCAATCTTCGCATTCCAGTCGCCCTGCACTATAATGATGTCTTTCTTTGGCGTCTGATCTACGATTTCCTGCAGTTGATCATAGAAATCTTCGACAGCCTCGTCATCATAGTCAGTTGTTGGGGCATAAGCTTGGATGACGGTGATGTTAAAAGGTGAAGCCTTAAGCCGAATAGTAATGAGTCTGCTAGAGACTGGTCGGCATCCCATGAAGGCATTCATAGTGTCTTTGTGAATGAGGAATCCAACTCCATGTTCATGTTTGTCTTCACAGCCACTGAAGTAGAATTTGTGGCCTTCTGGGGTAGACGTTTCTCCGAGGTTTTTCCATCGTACCTCACAGAGCCCAAGGACGTTCCATCGGTATCTCTTCATTTCATACGTTAGTTCTGCAACTTTTCCTGCTGCTCTCAGCGATCTCACATTCCAGGTGCCGATAGTAACATTTTTTCTTGTACGTAGGGATTTTGGTCCACCAGTCACATACTTTTCACCTCCGCCCTGATGGCCAGCGACGGAAGGCGCGGTCCTTGTTCCGGGCGACGACCGGGCCGGTATGGATTGAGTTGCGGTTGTAATCTTCATTTAGTGTGTCTTGGGCAATGTCGCATGGCGGAGCCCATCCCTCTCCATGCCAGACCACAGCCGACGTCCTCCATCTATGTGGTTCGCCTTGGTCTTGAACACATAGCCGTTGAGTTCCTTGCGGAACTTCGTCCGCCTTGGCCGGTAACCTGCATCGTAGAGGTTATTCGCCCAGTGATGCAGTGTTAACATCACCCCCTCACATGGTTTGGCACGCCTGCTGAGGCGAGGTCCCGGGGTGTGGCGCTTGGAGCCAGCATGTGAGAGATTTAGAGGATGGACGAGGACCAGTGATGCCCGTCCACCCTACCAGGTAGAGTGCGGCAGCCAGACATCAAAGGTACTACCTCTATCCAGAGCCCCCTACACTGGCCATGATGTCTCGTGTGGATAGATTGGGTCTGGGGGGGGGGGGGGAGAAATAATAGAAACTGGCCATGATGTCTCGTGTGGATAGATTGGGTCTGGGGGGGGAGAAATAATAGTCTGTTTTTACAAGTCATGTGGCGGATCATATCTTAGGTAAGGTGTGTCACTGCTGGAGTCAGATAATAGTGCAAAGGGATCTGATACAGATACAAAACATCTGAACTCTCCTCCGTCAATTGGGCATGTCACCATTACAGGGTTGGTCTGTACATTTAGAGACTTCATAGGAAGGATTACGTGTCTCACTGTCATGCGATGTCAAAACTTTGTCCTAATTTTTTGCGGTCATTGTGTGTTTGTTTTTTCAACAGGAGTCTGGACTGGGAAGGATGAGATACAGGGCAGTTTGTGTGTGTGTGTGTGTGTGTGTGTGTGTGTGTGTGTGTGTGTGTTGTGTGTGCGTGCGTGCGTGCGTGCGTGCGTGCGTGCGTGCGTGCGTGCGTGCGTGCGTGCGCGCGCGTGCATGCGTGTGTGCATGCATTAGCACACATAAGCAGACAGAAAAAACAGGAAACAGGCACACATAGACAGACAGAGAGAGAGGGGGGGGGGGATCATGTGTGTCCACAGACACTAGGAAGATAATAACCAAACTCAAACCAAACTCAAGATCACATCTCCAAAGCAATTCTTCCCAGAGAAAACAAAAAACAAAAACAAAAAAAAGTCAGAGTAGAGAGACAGACAGACAGATAGACAGACGGACGGGCGTACAGACAAAGAAGAGGAGACAGAGAGAGAAGAGGAGACAGAGAGAGACAGAGAGAGGAGAGTACTACATGCATCATCTTCGTCCATCTAATATAACACTTGAGATAAGATTAAAAGCAAACATTCCCTTCTTCTCCACAGGGACAGGTAAAAGATGGTTTACATCTACCCTGCATTAGTACAGCCTACGATGGAAAATATCGGATTTCCCAGAAAATCAAAACAACACAAAACACATGAATCACACTTCCTGACAATGATGGATTCGAGCAACCCCTAGCCCATACGTCCTAACGATGGGATGATACTGACTTAATTATTTGGCTCAAAGAGATGGTAGGACGATGGGATGGGAAAAGAGCAGACAGACAGACAGATAGACAGACACAGACAAACCCAAAGCAAAAGATAGAAAAAGAAATCTACACGACACACAGGACATAATGAACAGAAGTTGGGAAACTAATACTGAGGAATAGGACCCGATAAAGCCTACGCAGATGCATGACAGTGGGTGGATGACGGTGCAAGCATATTTAAGCCATGGTGGTCTGACCATTCAAAAATAATCCATTCATGGGTGACGGTGCAAGCATATTTAAGCCACGGTGGTCTGACCATGCAAAAATAATCAATTCGTGGGTGATGGTACAAGCATATTAAATGCCTGAAACGAAAATCCACCTGACACTCAGAAACAGAAACCCCAAATGTGGAGGGAGATGGTGGTGTCTAAGTGTGCAGCTGCGATCACAGGACCCAATGACGCCGACAGGTGAGACAGGTGAGACTCACTCTACTGGATGTATCCAGCCTTAGCCATTTTCATCTTGCAAGACTGAATCTTCGGTTTCGAGCAACAAACACAACTGTTATTGTTATGTTATTGTTATTTAAAGCCCAGCTGTCTGTGTAGAGCCATATCAGGGCTATAACCCACTTCAAAATATACAAAACTTCAACAGGAAAAAAAAAAAAGAAAAAGAAAATTACGTACACATACCAATGCATTTGCGCACATAATCTAAGGACATGCCCCCGCCAATGACCACTCCGTCCAATTTATCGCACAGGGGATTTAAAAAACACACCTGAATACAAATATAAGCATACCTAAGGACACCAAGATAAACACAAAAACAGGCATAAATTACCTAAAATTGCTTCCGCATATCTCACCTCCCTTGAGCCAAAAAATGCACTTAATGCATGTACCCAATTATCAATCCTAAGATAAAGTTATTTTGAACACATACAGGTGAATGGATCAGCAAGGCAGAAAATGACAGGAAGAAATGACAGAAAGTAAAGGAACAAGGCAGAAACACAGAGAGTGACAGAAAAGTGTAATTTCTAGCACAGAATGTCCAGAAGGTGGGGATACTATTTATACTGAAAGAGCCCCGGCATCCCCACGGGGGAAACAGACGCAATAGGTATGACAAAAGAAAAGCTCAGATATTCGTTTTGAAACATCGATAATTTGATCTGTAGTATGATTTATTTGCAGTATGAATTCTATCCTTTTTTTAAAGACTGTTTCGGATATTCATGTCTCAAGCCTAATAGCAATACAGAACTTGGCTTAGTG
>CM060308.1:30932503-30957503 GCA_030674185.1 Monoplex corrugatus
ATTTGTTACCTGACCGTGTAGACATCGAACATAAGAAGAAGAATAAAAAGAAGAATTTCCCTGGGATCAGAAATGTAGCCATTACCTTTTTAAGCCCGTATCTACTCAACGTACTCAAAGACAAAAAGCGCGGCAATCCAACAGAAAGCAGAAGGAAATACCACTGTGTCCCTACAGAATAGTACCTGATCAGCAACATATTTTATGAGACCAGCGAGATTATAAAAAAAAAAACAGACTTAAAAACAGATAATGCCAGACGTCATGTTTCCCCCAACGAAATATATGAAAATGGCTTTCTTAGAAACCAGACTGACCGTTATTCTTTTCCTGCTTGGGGAATTGCCTCTTTCCGAAAGCAAACTATTTTCATGGATTCTGGTGAGTCGTACCAAGCAACAAAATGGATTACCATTTTTAAGTCTTTATGTTTCTAACTCGTTTTCTCTCTTCTCTTTCATTATTTACGTTTAATTGTCTATATCTGTGTTGCCTACGTTTAGCTCTATAGTGTTTTGCTTTAATTAACAAGGTCTCCTCACCGCTGCTAAGTTTTATCCGAATGTGTCTGAGGTTCACCATTCTTGTCATTCACCTTCACTAATTTCGCTTTCACAATCTATCCCTGTAATCTGAGGCACGAAGAGGGAGACGAAGGGTTTGTGGAAATGTCACAGTAAAGGTCAACTACACTTGTTTGCGGCTTCTCGATGTAAAAATTTGATTTTTTTTGGAGTGACAAGACTTTCCAGTTTTGTTGTGGCATGTGTTTTATCTGTACGTGTGTGTGTGCGTGTGCGTGCGCGTGCGAGCCTCACGGTGTGTGTGTGTGTGAGTGTGAGTGAGTGAGTGAATGAATGAGTGAGTGTGTGTGTGTGTGTGTGTGTGTTTGTGTGTGCATGCGTGAGTGTGTGTGTCTGTGTGTGTGTGAGTGAGTGTGTGTGTGTGTGTGTGTGTGTGTGTGTGTGTGTGTGTGTGTGTGTGTGTGTGTGTGTGTGTGTGTGTGTGTGTGTCTGTCTGTCTGTGTGAGAGAGAGAGAGAGAATGACTTATGCCAGTTATGATTTTTCAAATGTTTATCGGGGCAAGAGACTCTTTTTTTTTTTTTAAGGTCATTTGAAGGTGCATATTTTGATAAAACGAACAGAAAGCTGTCCAAGTGCAATGATTTATTCTTCACAAAATCCTGGAATCTAAAGATTGTCACAAAATAGTTCAGTGATTTTTTATACAAGCCTTTTTATTTTTTGTTCGTTCGTTCGTTCGTTTGTTTATTTGTTTGTTTGTTTGTTTGTTTATTCATTTATTTATTCATTTATTTTCGTTTTTTGTTATACTGTACATGTCGATGCCATTGTGGGTTATCATAAATGCTTTATTGTAAGAACCTCATTATCAGCCCTGGAGGAAAAAAGCAAATGACGGTGATGACACCGGAGCCTGTCAGTAAGCGAATCACTCAGTCCCTGATGACCCATAAAGGGGTAGAAAATAAATGTGACTAGAAGCGACTATAAGCATTTGTTAATTTATTTGGTTTAGTTTTCTTTTCTTTTTCTTTTTTTTCTTTTCTTTTTCATTTTTCTTTTTTTTTTTTTTCTTTTTTTTTTTTGTATGTTTGACTGTTTGTTAACTTCTTTTTACCTTGTCAGTTATAATACCATTTTGTATATGACGAAAAAACAAACACATTTTAATCTAAAAAGAATGATAACAATTTACAAGATAAAAAAAAAACGTTGAAAACAAAGAAGAAAACTTGACAAGCAGACAAATTGAAGAGCAACACGCCAGGCAAGGTTAAATAAAGTCAACAGTGCAAGCCATTTACGCTCCATGTGTGGCATTCATTACATAGAGAGCCGTTCTTCTTCATCCGTAAACAAATGTTTCATATGTTAGAAAGAACTGAAATTATTTGAAATCGCAAACAGCTTGGAGTGAAACACCCAGTCTGCTTGAAATCTAAGATAACTGCTGTCAAATTCAGCATTATGCTCTTCAATTCTGTATCTGTTGTTCAGTTCTTGACTGTAAAGGATCCTGTGTATTTTCCATTCATCATCGACTAAGACAGAATCAGGTACCAATCATACTTGGGTAATATGGTTTGACAGGATACTTGGCCGCCCTGACTGACACCACCATCATCACCACCACCCCGGTTCCAGACGGTTCTACTTACATGTATGTTCGAATGTGAACGTGATAGCACTGTCCAGACTCGTATACGTTTGTCCCTGACAAGCCTAATGAAGTCCACTTATAAATGGCTGATTAGTATGATGTGATCAGTGGCGGGTAATCAAACAGGCTTTACGTAATGATTAAAACTTTGTGTGCTGTTTCAAAGAAGATGGCTTCTTCCTGAGTCTTCACTGTCTTAATGTCTAGTGCCTGAGGTGAGCAGACTTTGGAGTGACACACAGAGAGAGAGAGAGAGAGAGAGAGAGAGAGAGAGAAGAGAGAGAGAGAGAGAGTCAGACAGAGACATACAGACAGACAGGGAGAGAGGAATAAATGTACAAATTAGCTGCCTGGTGGGTGGACTGTTGGCTGGTTGGTTGATTGGTTGGTTGGCTGTCTGGTGTGAGTGGAGGGAGAGGAGAGAGAGGGAGGGAGGGAGGCGAGAGAGAGAGGGGGGGGAGATCGAGGGGGAGGGGAGAGAGAGAGACAGACAGACAGACAGAGAGACAGAGAGAGACAGAGAGAGACAGAGAGAAGGGAGGTGGCTTAAGCATTACTTTTCAGTCGTTATTTTGGTAAACTCTGTATAAATAAGGCTTAGCTCTTGATTATGTTTAGGCTGTACAAAGCATTTTCTTACGAAGTTTATAACGATAATGACTACCTCATCTTACAAGAGCCCGAAGCTCCTCACAAGAGCATCAAAGACAAAAGTGGACACACATAAAGTAAAAACATGTCAACCCATCCCATCAGAATGAAAACAGATGAACTGTAATAATAGTGGTAAAGAAGCGATAGTATTACTTATAATCAACAATCCATTTCATATGCGCATCGATAAAACAACACAAAACAAGACAAAAACACTCTCTTATTTGAACATACAAAATACGTAAACGCAATTAGTACACACAGACACACACACAGACATACGCACAGACGTTTATGCATACCCATACATGCACGAATACAACACACAAACACGCACGCACACACACACACACACACACACACACACACACACACACACACACACACACAACACACACACGCACGCACGCACGCACGCACGCACGCACGCACACATTCACTCACATGGACATAGATTAGCACTGAATAAGATCAGTCTTCACAGCAGGTATCATTGAAACGACTGAGCTAAATGGGAGATTGTTCCATACTGTTGAACCTTGAAAGTCGAATCATCTACATTGACCAAACCATTTTCTTCCTAAAGATGGAATATGAAAATGTAACATAAAAAATCTGGAATCAGAAGGGGAGTGAAGTTTGCTGCGTGGAGTATAGACAGTAAGAATGCCAGGGAGATACTGAGGTTGTACCAGAGAGAGATGTAAAGCGTAACAAGGAGAGTTAGTAACTGATTATAAGCTGAACAGAAACGTTTGAGGATACGCTCATATTTCGGTGATTTGAAAACGAGTTTAGCAGCTTTTTTTGAAACTTTCTGGAGCCTATAGAGAAGATATTTTGGAAGACCAGCAGCCAAAAATGCATTTCAATAGTCAAGTCGAAAGGTAATGGCAAGTAGCACTGAATTTTTGTTCTAGGTAAACGACTTTGCAAGTGTTGGAAATGTGCTGTTTAAAGGAATGTGTCTGATCGAATGTGGTCCAAGTGTCTGAATATATAGTAAGAATAGACTGTTAGTGCTATTGACCGATATGGTATATGGACATTTCGTTATTGCTGAGCGCAGCGAGGAGATCAATGATACAACTAAAGCTATTTCTGTTCCATGACCAGTTCTATACGCAGATTGATGCAGATCAAGAGATCACTGGCACTAAGGTGGCCAAGAAGCTGAAAGAAGAAAATCCTTCCAACCATCTTTGAGATAAAAGACGGTAGGAAACTGGCTGGTAGATTTAAGCTGATCTGGATCAAGTGAGAGTTGTTTAAGCAAAGGAAGGCAATGGCTATGTTATAATCTTTGGGGAAAAACAAGTGGTCAAGGACCCATTAAACATATGAGTAATATATGGGAGAAGTTCATCAAACAGTCAAAAAAGAGAATCTTGATGTGGATTATGTTCACGGTTTTCACGATATGCTCTGACACTGGCTGAAAAGAAAGAAAATGGTTGTTCATCAACAGAATGGTGTAGTAGATGATGAATCATGCCTATTGCGTATACTGCTGATCTTACTGTTGAAAACAATTGGATAGGAGAGAACACAGGTGGAATACAAATTAGGTTAAATTTTGCTAAAAAACAATTGTTTGTTACACTGTACAACTCTTTGGAGGTAGAACACTCAAGATTCTTAGACGAGTAAGATGCTGTTTTAATTTGTTTGTACAATGTTTTTGTCACTGGCAGCGTTTTAAAGTCTGAGCAAAATTTTCAGATTCTTATATCACTAGGCGCTGACAGCTCATAACAACACGCACTTCATCTCCTTCAGATGCTCTGCACAAGGGACATATTAATGTATGAAACAATGTCTCTGAAACAATGTGCAACTAGATCAAATAAATTCACTCTAACTACAAATGAAATACATCTGACATGCCGATCTATATCAAACAGCAACTAAGTACGATTTTACATCAGGCACAGTGCAGAAAGTCGTAACTTATGGAACCTTTCGCTAGTTTTAATGTGACAATTCCATTTCTGCAATCTCCAATCTATCAGGCGTTGGTGAAAAACACGAAAAACACATTTTAAACTTTCGACATGCTGACATAACGGTGAAGTTAACCGCACACATCCAAATTCATGGTTACAGAAACACGCGTGTACAATAGGCCTAGATACCGGTGTACAACAGATACTCAGTGTACAACAGATACCGGTGTACAACAGATACCCAGTGTACAACAGATACCGTGTACAACAGATACCCACTTTTCCTTAATACTGGCATCTAAATCACAAGGAATATTACATACTTTCCGTAACATCCTAGATTCATCCATGTGAAGCAACAACTGTGGTCAGTACCGAATTAAGGTCACAATTGTAGGGTAAAGATTTTGTTTCATCATATACAAAAATTGTTGGGCGTCTGCATATCCACTCCCCAAAATGTCTTCATGGTAAACTCTAAAAACCTTACCCACGGTAAACAAGTAAATTTGTCCACAATGATCCACAGCATTATCTTGAACCTGTGAAGCTCCAAAGAATTGTTATCAAGATCATACCATTTTGCATACTACATAGCAATGCACTTTTTTTCCCTACTAGCAAAATCTTTGCAAGCATCAACGTAATTCGTGTGTGTAGTCAAGCAAATTCCTAAGTAAGCCGACGACATCAAAAACAGGCGTCAGCACTACCTATACACCCATCTTCATTTGAACTTACAAAGCAACCATTTCGGCAAAAAATTGCTTTACTTTTGTTGATGAGTGAGAGAGAGAGAGAGAGAGAGAGACAGACAGACAGACAGACAGAGAGAAACAGACAGGCAGACAGATACAGACAGAGAGACAGAGACAAAGAGACAGACTGAGACAGAGACAGAGACAGAGACTGAGAGAGGAGGGGAGGGGCAAGAACGGCAAGTCTTGTTTACTCGCATCTTAGGAAACGTTCAGGGAACTCAACATTTTCTATGTTATAAAGGAAAACATACCCTGCCTCTCCATTGCAGTTAAACTTTATAAAATTCCCCAATGAGTATAGCACAAACAAATTTTTTGAAACTACCAGAGAACAAAATCCAAGTTTTTCTCCTCGAATGAAGAAGTGAATCGCTAAAGGGCATTACGTGTATATTCCTTGTATTTTATGTTTCAGCTCTGGCTGACGTTACTATTTAAGGCTCTTCTTGCATTTGGCATAGCTTCGCATTCATCAACTTGTGGCGTTGCCAATCATGCGGATCAGCCTATAAAACCCACAGACAACAACAGGCTGTTTCTCAATAAAAAAAAAAATTTTGGTGTGGCAATTTTAGAGCGTATATCCTCATTTGGCTTGTTTACAAGGAACCCTCTCTCTATCTATGCCTAATATCTCTGTCTTTTCCGTTTACTCCTGAAAGGAGCATACGAGACAGTCATGCCGAACGCGCGCACTGCAGTGACAATGACTCGTGCAAAGGGAGTTAAGAATGTTTGTATGTTTGTTTGGTTGGTTGTTGGTTGGTTGGTTGGTTGGGTTGGTTGGTTGGTTGGATGGTTGTGTTGTTGCTTGTTTTGTTGTTTGCTTTTTGTTGCTTGTTTGTTTATTTGTTTGTTTGTTTGTTTGTTTGTTTGTTTGCTGTCAGTGTAAATATTGATTTTACAAAGACGCAGGGAGTGGGACAGATGTAAATATTAGGGAAGAACCATTATGTAAAAGAAATAATAAACCTGCACATTTTATCGTATCTGAAAATATCTGCTGAATATGTGCACAATATTTGGTGTATATCATGAATTTTGTATGCTGTGGCGAACTTGGAAGATGATATGACAGACAGACAGATAGAAAAATATGATAGATAGATAGATAGATAGATAGATAGATAGATAGATTAGATAGATAGTAGATACAGATAGACAGAAAGATGGATATGTAGACAGACAGAATAGACAGATAGGTAGATAGATAGACAGACAGTCAGATATATAGACAGATAGACAGACAGATAGATATGCGACAGGCTAGTGTGAATGATTATTTCTGATCTCACGGGAATTGTTTGCCCTTGTTTATTCATCACGAAGATTAGTTGCCTCAGACAGACTGGAGTCAAATCACCAACCCACTGCTTGGCGAAATGGCTACAGTGTGGTATCAGGAACTGGGAGGTGTCTGCCCTGTCGGTGGTGAAGCATTGTTGCTATGAATCCCATCCAGCACTCTCGGGTGCTTTCGCTAAACTTGTTAACTGTTAAGATATTGCAGAAAGTAATATCAAGCATGTACACGTGCAAGACAGCGAGAAAGATAAGATTGTTGAAAAACGTATGGAATTTTGATCATGAACAAACATATTTCCATGCAGTGCATCGTGATGAAACTATGTCATTTATCAACCGTGCTATTAAACTCACATATCAACCACGGTATTAATATGACAAATCATGATTGGAACAAAGCTGTGCACCTATTTAAGTAGAGTCTCCCAAAACAAGTTTAGTGTATGAGTAAGAAGATACATTTGAATAATAGTAACAAAAGAAACATTGGTATGACAATGAATGTAGGTCAAGTAAGGCTAAAGCCAGGTGACTGCTTAAGATACTTACATGAACGAAGGATAAGGTCGACAGTATACATATTTGTATAGCAAAAAGAGAAAACAAAAATCTGTTAAAAGTGAGAAAATCAACATGATTATAACGATCGGCAAAAATTAAGTCTTTTCAGTAAAACACACACACAAAAATTTTGGAAAAAAAAATATGCATAAAATTTCATTTATAAGAAAACAGCCGTTTCCACAGCTTAACAGCTAATGATTCGTTTAAGCATTTTAAAACTTTGCTCGAAATTGACGTGATGATAGAACATTACAAATGACGAAGAACATAATGTTGGGCATTGTGCAGTAGAGTGCCTAACAGACAAGAAATGTTAATCGCTCTGAGAAAAGTAAAGAAAAAGGAAAGCAGCTAGACCAGACACTGAGACAGAACTGCTGGGGAAATGTTAGAAAAAAAGGCAGGGGAATGAGTGACTGACACCTTTGTAAAGTTGTTCTATATCTTGTTTGACAAAGCCATACTTCCAGATAACTGAACAGAGTCTATCATATATTTCCTCTCCTTAAAAAGGAGACAAAAACAATCCAAACAATTACTTAGGAATATCACTGTATGATCATCATCATTATTATGTGCCCTGCCGCATGACGTTGGCGATCATGTCCGTCCATATGAATCTGTCCCTTGTCACTGCACATTTATCTCCCACCCTCTCTGTCCTAAGCCACTCTGCAAGTCCGTCCAATATTTCCTCCCTGGGTCCACCTGGTGCTCTCTTTCCCTCCAGCCTTCCTGTTGTGACTAGGTGCTCCAATTTGTTTTGCCTCATAAAATGTCCTTTGAATGTTGTTTGTCTTTTCCTACTCTTCTTTATTAATGTTATTCTTGTGTCTCTCTCCTTCAAGACTGTTTCATACGTTTGTTTTCTTTGCTGTTCATTGAACTCTCAACACTCTTGTTAGAATGATGCCAGCAATAAATAATACAGTTAAATAACAAACAGCAGCCTACAAGAATGGGTCAATGACAGACAGACAGATAGATATAAAAAGATAGATAGACAAGACAGACAGATATATAGATAGATAGATAGATAGATAGATAGATAGATAGATAGATATGATAGATAAAGATAAATGGATGGATGGATGGATGGATGGATGGATGGATGGATGGATGGATGGATGGATGGATGGATGGATGGATGGATGGATGGATACTGCTGCTTCTGCGGCATCCAGCTCACCCATTTAAACAAGGGACAGAGGAGAGGAGAGAGAGAGGAGAGAGAGAGAGAGAGAGAGAGAGAGAGAGAGAGAGAGAGAAATCCTATGCATCTCTTAATCTATACCGACATTTCTTGGTTTCTATCAGTTCATACTGTTGTTTGATAACTATCTAATCAGAATGCCGATAGAATAAGTTTAATGTTAACTCACTGTTACTGTACAGATGTTTGGTATGTATTTCGAAATTGCATTTGATTTCAAAGAAAAGTTCGATGAAAGGTAACAATCAATAAATCAATAAATAAACTGATGAAACTGGCTTTGCAGTAATATACTGGCGAA
Source organism: Monoplex corrugatus (assembly GCA_030674185.1). Taxonomy (NCBI): domain Eukaryota; kingdom Metazoa; phylum Mollusca; class Gastropoda; order Littorinimorpha; family Ranellidae; genus Monoplex; species Monoplex corrugatus. The sequence goes on from CM060308.1 coordinate 30,941,434, forward strand.
TAGCTCTCATATAGACAGCATAAACAAGATATCTTTCCTAATTCTAAGGCGAGTTCTTACACACAGTCCCACTCATGAGATCAACGGCGTATGCATTATCACCATCACCACCGCCGCCAGCGAAACAACATAAAACGACAAACAAAGAAAACCTTCAACAACAAGAACAAAACACCCACATGGAACGGCCTTAAAGTCTATGGGGCTTCGATTTTGTGAAGATCAGTCTTAAATACTTTCGACAATATGTGAACTCTGGTATCTGAACCTTAGCTTTGAACTAGTGTAAACTGAACAACTTTGCTCCAAGCGAAGACATGTCCTTATAGTAGTGGTGTAAACCGTACAGTTGTTTTTAACATTTGTAAAGAACCATAACCATAGCTATATAAATGAATATGCCGAGCCACAGAATGGCCTCCTGTTGTCACTGTTATCATGAAAAAAAACATATCCATGGGCGACCAACATTGTGCATATTACTGTGCTGCTTAAGTTTACACGGACTGACAGAGCACCAGACAGCTTTCGGTTTTGATTTTTTTTTTTCAGTTTTCCATTATGTCTTTAAAGTCCATGAAGAAACGGATGAGTCCTTAGGTAGTGACGGTAGGTGTCTTTTTGTTATTGTTGTTGTTGTTGCTGTTTTGATTCGTTGTTTGGCGATTGTTTTAATTTGGTTGTTTTAATTTGGTTGGTTGGTTGGTGGTGGGTGGGTGGGTGGGTGGGTGGTTGGGTGGGTGGTTGGTTGGTTGGTTGGTTTGTTGGTTGGTTGGTTGGGGATTTGTTTTAACACCCGTGTTGTTGTCAACGTCTCCCTACAACTCTGATATAAATGTCAACTGATATTTCTGAAATTAAAAAAAGACATTAGATATTTAAGACAATGCTTACTTTTCTTTTCTTTTTTGTTAAAACGCTCGTGAACAAGTTGGGGTCACAGAATTTTTATCAATCTGGCTGACTCACTCCCTAGATCTGTGGATTAAATGTCACGAGGTCAGTTCCATCTTGCAACAGAAACAGTAGCCTGTTCTTGTCCATGTAATGTTCCTGTCACTCTGGTGGTGCGAGCTTACGATTATATAGAAACCCTCCCCCCCCCCTCCTTCTTCTATACTTCTATTGTACGAACGTGCCAGTACATACGGTTTTGCGCAGGTACTAGAAGTATGTCAGACCTTCACTGGCAGATTGGCTGGAATGCACACAGGACTATCCGAATGTGATGAATCCCTCCCGAACGAAATCCAAATCAGACTCGAATCAAAGTCACGGCTTTACTTCGATGAGTCTGATGCTCCCACAGATGGCTCTCAACAATACCGGTATTCGATCTTCTTTTAATTTCTACGATCACAGTTTGTCTGACTGGTTTCTTGGTGACGCCAAATCTCTCTCTCTCTCTCTCTCTCTCTCTCTCTCTCTCTCTCTCTCTCTCACACACACACACACACACACACACACACACACACACACACACACACACACACACACACACACACACACACAAACTAGCACTAGCATAGTAAACTGCTGGTGTTTTCGAGGAGGACAGGGAGGCGGTAATGAATGAAAGTCTCCTACAGGTCTGTATACGACACCACAACAACATTCATAGCATAACAAAAACTATTCCAGTTATTACTGTAAGTACTATCCTGAAAACAGTGTGCGGGCAGCTCGCTCCTAAATAACTAAATCTGCAGACGATGCAGTGTCATGAAGATATAAACAACTGACACTACATTATAGTTCTCAGGCTGGTTATTTTATGTGGATGCATAAAATATTTCTAGTATTTCTAGTATATTCACAAAGTTTTGTAGGTCCCTTCATTTTCTGCAATTAGCACGGTGTCATGTAGAGCTTCACCTCTTCCAAATTCCATCGACGACTGCGAAGACGACGATGATGATGATAATGATGGTGATTATCACGATTTTCATAAAGATGACGGTGATGGTATCTCAGCGGACAACACTTTGAAAAAGGAAGAAGAAGAAGAAGGAAGAGAATGAACAGAAGGCGACGAAAAGAAAGACATGACATGAATTTCATCGACGATTCGACCAGAAGCATTGATCGAAACTGACTAAGGATTATGACAAGAAATTTGAAACAAAGAAAACACAATTTCAACGTAACAACACATGTGAATGCATAAAGGGGCGCAAGAGTTAAGAGCAACGATAACTCATCCTACCGAAAAAAGGTCAATCTCATCATCACTGTCATCATCATCATCATCATGTGCCCTACCGCATGGCGTTAGCAATCATGGCCCTCCATACGAATCTATCCCCTGTCACTGCAAGCACATCTCCCACCCTCTCTGTCTTCAGCCACCCTGCAAGTCCAGTCCAATATTTTCTCCCTGGGTCTATCTGGTGTTCTCTTTCCCTCCAGCTTTCAAACGTCAATCTTGATATTATTGTGTTTTCTACGCCTTAAGGAACTGCCTCGGTTGTCCTTTCTATTACTTTAACGCATTCCTTAACTATCGGCCCACATGCGTGGAAATCGAGGGCTGAACAGCTGAGAAATCATTGCCCACATATTTTGTTCACACACATACGCACGCACAGGCGCACATACACGCGTACATGTGCGCGCGCAAAGAGGGAGAGAAAGAGCATCCGGTCGATACGAAACAATCCCCTTTGTTCTCACAAAAATAAAAATTGACAAAAACTAAGTGAAAAATCGCCGAGACGAGCAAGGGGACAGACCCCTCCATCACTCTTCCTTTGTCGGGCAGCACGGAAACATGGGTGCTCTCCGACAATTTGTTGCATGTTGCAAACACGATGATGAACATGCAAAGGTGGCTTTCGTGATGATGCTTATGCTTTAACTTCTGCAGGCAACAGTTACCACAATACATAACTATGATGAAATGTTCATGTCGCACCCATGTCTCATTTCCCATTCGTGTCCTTTTTTACCTAAGGCAACAATTACTGCAATACATAAATATGACAAAGATGTTCAAGCGGCAACTGCTACATATCGTTATGATGAAGATGTCCACGACTTCGCTGTATCTCACTGCTACATTCAAGGCATGTGTATAACTAGTTTTTGCTATCTGTAATTAAGCTTGAAGATGTGTGTGTTTTACATGAAATATTATGCGTCACGTGGCTAGAAACTAATGAATTAGTAAACATACATGTACCATTCAAGGAAGACAAATAATATAACTTCCAAATAATCATTTATATAAAATATTCTGTATTCTAGTAATAGAAATGCATAATAAAAATGTATTCCATTTAAAGAACACTCCTGTATATTTTTGTGTCATGAATAGCATTCCATTACAGGAATATAAAGAAAATAATTTCGAACCATTCATTTATTATTATATTTTTCGTTATTATCACTCTAAGCTTGTTCACTTTTGTCCAGCCATGAGGTCATCCATGTTATCGACACTTGCACAGCTCATTTCGCGTGCAATAACGTTAATCAGTATGGAAAAACGTCTGCTCTTCAAAACTGGTAATATAGTACAAATGTAAACGCACCGAGAATGGAGGCGATGGTGATTATGCTATGAAATTCTATTTTGAACTGAGATTGTGTGACAGGGCTGTACTCTAGATTTACTTTCATGACACATCCTGGCGTCATCCAGTCCGGACAGATGCAGACACCTGCGGCACTGTTCAGGAAATTTAAGGAACACCTTGAAAAATGTCTGTGTTAAGAGGATGAGATCCACTGTGTAGTTCCAGCCTTTCCAACAGCCTAAAGCACCCTCAATTTTGGTAAGTGACTTGTGACTGATCAAACTCTCTATAGTAATTATGAACTGATAGGGGTTGAAATGCTCAATTTCCCTATCGTCAGTCTGTTTCGCTAAACAATTCGTCACTGGCCGATCAAACACTAAATAATAATAATGAACTGATGGAGATTGAAACATCCAACTTCCCTATCATCACTTTTTCGCTACACACTTCGTCATGGTGACTTGTTTCTTGGAGAAAAGTGTTGCTTTCTTTCTACTCACAGCGGAATGTCTCTATCTCCATCGATTTACCATCATAATTCAAGTTGCTAATCAACGCCTTCGTGAAAAATTCAACTCTGAATACTTTAAAATTGTCTGGATTGCAAAATTTCTGCAGACTTACCTTCCTCTTGGTCTTTCAGTGTTGAACATGTCCCAGGACATTCTGAATTTCTCTGCTGCGATCAAAATAAAGGAAAAACATGTTAGCCATTTAAAATCATTATTGACATGATCCTGATTCTTTTCATCATTCACATCTACCACTTTTTAGACACTATCAACAACAGAATTTATAACAATAACAGCAACAGCAGCAAAACAAAAACCATCATGTGATAACAGATTTTTTTCTGTTGCCTGCATTACTAACGTTTCTGGTCAAAGTATGCAATTTATTGAAAACAAACACCTCGCTGAAACCCACTCTCACTCTCAGAGAGATAATGTCTGCGACTCAAATCAGTTCCCCCTTCTCACACGGAATGTTCCAGCTATCGTGTACTGGAAGCATACTCTGGCAATAGCTGTCTCATTCTGGTAACAGCTGTACAAAAATATGCAATTCAGTCAGGTAAAACCTCAAGATGTTGCCAGCGTGTTGGGTTTACAGGCAGGTTTTTGGCACTTCCAGGATTGTTTTGGAGTTGCATTTTAACGCACATAGAATCACCCAATACCTGTGATGCAGTCTTGACCAAATTCAATCTGAAACTGAACCTGGTAATAAAGGTACGAAATGGCAAAGAAACCAAGTTGTTTCGAATGTCGCAAGTGAAGTACAAGTTTGACCAATTGTATAATCTATAAGCGTTTTAAGCTTTGCGTATGTTGACATAAACGCCGTAAAGTTTGGACACATCTACAATTTACTAAGTCGTCACATTTGAATTATGACATAAACTATTTTTTAAGTAGAGAAAGGGTACCAAACAGGCAATGGGAGTAACAGATATACGGAGACAGAATAACCCAGAATGGAAACTGCACATGATGAAAATTATGCACATACACAGACAAACACACGCACACACACACACACACACACAGACACATACACACACACACACACACATACACACATACACACACACATACACACACACACACACACACACACACACACACACACACACACACACACACACACACACACACACACAGGATTACAATCCCAAGATCTGGTCTTCATCCTGCCTGGCTACTTTCCGCCTGGTAGATAGAAGGCGGCGATTTTTTTCGAACTCCCAGATCAACATATACTACACGTCATTATTGAAGGGCCAGGAACGTTTTTGAGTCAATTTTTGAAAGGAGAAATAACCTATTTTCTCTTACTCTTTTCTCCAATTCGTTGCCGTAACTGAATGGATAAGAGCTCAGACAACATTGCAGTTTCCTTTTGGCACGTGTTTGGGGATTTGCCGATTTGCAATGGGCGGCCCAAGGAAGACAATTTCCACACGAAATTGTCGAATCTTCAGCAGGGTCTCTCTGACGACGCAGGCAAGGTAGCGACAAAATTCGCTTTGCACGTGCAAGGCAAGCCCTTTTTGAACACTACTCCAGCCAAAGTTGCCCGCAGACGAGGATAAAAAGGACCCGTTCTTGGTTCGTTTTAACCATGCTTGCAAGACGACGGATGACGGATGAGCAGCGGGGAGAGCCCTCGCTCTGCTTGATGAAGGCCTAGCGCAGCGGGAAGTTGCTAGACGACTTGAAGTGTCGCATTCCACAATCCAGAGACTGCTGGAGCGCTTCAATGAGACTGGAGCAGTCCAGGAAAGGCGTCACACGGGTCGACCCAGAGTAACGACAAGACAGCAAGACCGCTACCTTGCCCTCTCCGTCCTGAGGGAAAGGGCATCCACTGCGGTGACCTTGAGGGGTCAGCTGAGGGACGCAACAGGTGCTAACATCAGCTGCAGCACGGTGAGAAGACGGCTACATGAGGCAAACTTGAGGTCACAGAGACCGGCCGTCCGACCCGTGCTGTCACCGGTCAACAGAGTGCGCCGCATGACCTGGGCCAGGGAGCACGTGACCTGGACAAGGCAACAGTGGGCCCGGGTCTTGTTTTCGGATGAGTCCAGGTTCACCCTGACCTTTAACGATGGCCGGGCTCGGGTGTGGCGACGTCAAGGGGAGAGGTTCGCTGACGCCACTGTCCAAGAGCATAACCGGTACGGCCGCGGGTCGGTGATGGTGTGGGGTGGCATGAGCCGTGGTACCCGGACCCCCTGCTCTCCATTGACGGCATCCTGAACGGGGTCCGGTACCGGGATGAGGTTCCGGCGGTCGTGGCACTGCCTGCGCTTGTGGACCTTGGTCAAGGCGCCATCTTCCAGGACGACAATGCACCTGCGCATCGAGCACGCCTTGTGACCGACTTCCTGGAGCAGCATGAAGTCGTCCGTATGGCCTGGCCAGCGTGCTCACCTGACCTGAACCCAATTGAACACCTCTGGGATGTGCTCGGGAGGCGCATCAGGGACAACCACCCCCCACCGGGCACCCTGGCCAGGCTGGTCGACATCCTGCAGATCGAGTGGGCGGCCATCCCTCAGGACACACTCCGTACCCTTGTGGGGTCGATGCATCGGCGCTGTGAAGCATGCATCCAGGCTCGGGGCGGACACACGCGATATTGAAAACAGATTGGCCAATCTGACACTTTCTGTTTTTGAAAAGGGGGGGATGTTCCTTTAAATGCATGTGCTGTTCATTAATGGGTCATTGTGCTAATTTCTTTTTCCAAAACAGGTGTGGAAATGATGAAATAAAACATAGAATCAATTCTAAACATTGTCAATTATTTCAACTTAAAATTAGAGAGGAAGGAATAAGTGCCCTTAAATTATGATTAGGAGTATATATGTACAGACTCGCTAGTGCCTAAACCCCTTTCATGTGTGTAGGCACACAGAATATCAAGTATTATGGTAAAGATTCTGTCAGTTATCTCAATATCTGGCTGCTAAGGAAACATAAAAACACCTAGCATGTACACCCCTGAAGACGAAGTATGCAGTCTTGTACAGCATCATAACGCCCGCGCAGAGAACCCCTGTGGGGATGCCGGGGGGTCTTTCAGTATAAACAGTATCCCCACCTTCTAGAAATTCTGAACAAGAAATTTCCTCTTTTCTGTTACTCTCTTTGTTTCTGCCTTTTCCCTTTGCTTTCTGCCATTTCTTCCTATGAATTTCTGCCTTGCTGGTCCATTCACCTGTATGTGTTCTATAAAATCTTGCGTACTTTCTCTTAGGATTGATAAATAGCTACATGTATTTAGTCCATTTTTGGCTGTAGGCAAATGAGATATGCGGAAGCAATTTTAGGTGATTAGGCCTGTTTGTATATATGTTTTAGTGTCCTTGGTTATGCGTAAATTTGTATTCACATATATTTTTTTTAAACTCCCTGTGCGATAAATTGGACGGAGTGGTCAACGCCAGGGTCATCTCCTTAGATTACGTGCAGAAATGCATTGATATTGTACTTAATTTTCTTTTCTTTTTTTCCCTGTTGAAATATTGTGTGTGTTATGAGACGGTTATAGCCCTTATCTGGCTATATGCAGTGGGCTGGGCTTTAAACAAAAATAACAATAACAATAACCCTGCATAGAGTGGGCAACATGACGTGCGTACACACATCCTGGAACATCGGAACGCAACACACACACGCAACACACACACACACACACACACACACACACATATATATATATATATATATATATATATATATATATATATATATATATATATATATACAGATATATATACACACACAGATATATATACACACAGATATATATACACACACTTAAACACACACAAACACACATGAGCACACACGCGCATACACACACACACATACATACTCACACACACACACACACATACACACACACACACACACACACACACACACACACACACACACACACACACACACACACACACAAACATACCACATAGACGGAAGCAGATTACAAGGTGATTGTTAAGGATGCATTCACACTGATCATACATAAAAAAAAAGTGGTAGATATACTCCTAATCATAATTTAAGGGCCACTTCTTCCTTCCTCTCTAATTTTAAGTTGAAATAATTGACAATGTTTAGAATTGATTCTATGTTTTATTTCATCATTTCCACACCTGTTTTGGAAAAAGAAATTAGCACAATGACCCATTAGTGAACAGCACATGCATTTAAAGGAACATCCCCCCCTTTTCAAAAATCAGAAAGTGTCAGATTTGGCCAATCTGTTTTCAATATCGCGTGTGTCCGCCCCGAGCCTGGATGCATGCTTCACAGCGCCGATGCATCGACCCCACAAGGGTACGGAGTGTGTCCTGAGGGATGGCCGCCCACTCGATCTGCAGGATGTCGACCAGCCTGGCCAGGGTGCCCGGTGGGGGGTGGTTGTCCCTGATGCGCCTCCCGAGCACATCCCAGAGGTGTTCAATTGGGTTCAGGTCAGGTGAGCACGCTGGCCAGGCCATACGGACGACTTCATGCTGCTCCAGGAAGTCGGTCACAAGGCGTGCTCGATGCGCAGGTGCATTGTCGTCCTGGAAGATGGCGCCTTGACCAAGGTCCACAAGCGCAGGCAGTGCCACGGCCGCCAGAACCTCGTCCCGGTACCGGACCCCGTTCAGGATGCCGTCAATGGGGAGCAGGGGGGTCCGGGTACCACGGCTCATGCCACCCCACACCATCACCGACCCGCCGCCGTACCGGTTATGCTCTTGGACAGTGGCGTCAGCGAACCTCTCCCCTTGACGTCGCCACACCCGAGCCCGGCCATCGTTAAAGGTCAGGGTGAACCTGGACTCATCCGAAAACAAGACCCGGGCCCACTGTTGCCTTGTCCAGGTCACGTGCTCCCTGGCCCAGGTCATGCGGCGCACTCTGTTGACCGGTGACAGCACGGGTCGGACGGCCGGTCTCCGTGACCTCAAGTTTGCCTCATGTAGCCGTCTTCTCACCGTGCTGCAGCTGATGTTAGCACCTGTTGCGTCCCTCAGCTGACCCCTCAAGGTCACCGCAGTGGATGCCCTTTCCCTCAGGACGGAGAGGGCAAGGTAGCGGTCTTGCTGTTACTCTGGGTCGACCCGTGTGACGCCTTTCCTGGACTGCTCCAGTCTCATTGAAGCGCTCCAGCAGTCTCTGGATTGTGGAATGCGACACTTCAAGTCGTCTAGCAACTTCCCGCTGCGCTAGGCCTTCATCAAGCAGAGCGAGGGCTCTTCCCCGCTGCTCATCCGTCATCCGTCGTCTTGCAAGCATGGTTAAAACGAACCAAGAACGGGTCCTTTTTATCCTCGTCTGCGGGCAACTTTGGCTGGAGTAGTGTTCAAAAAGGGCTTGCCTTGCACGTGCAAAGCGAATTTTGTCGCTACCTTGCCTGCGTCGTCAGAGAGACCCTGCTGAAGATTCGACAATTTCGTGTGGAAATTGTCTTCCTTGGGCCGCCCATTGCAAATCGGCAAATCCCCAAACACGTGCCAAAAGGAAACTGCAATGTTGTCTGAGCTCTTATCCATTCAGTTACGGCAACGAATTGGAGAAAAGAGTAAGAGAAAATAGGTTATTTCTCCTTTCAAAAATTGACTCAAAAACGTTCCTGGCCCTTCAATAATGACGTGTAGTATATATCAATGGGCTGACTTTCAAGTTAATAAAGTTCTAATATCAAGGCATACAAATGTTTCAAAAAAACAGGATGAAAGCCAGACACTGGTCGAGGTGTGATTTTCTTTGCAGGCAAAAACCAGGCCTTGAGATTTTCTCCCACTGTTCTTCTTGAAAAGTTATGAAATGTATTTTATTCGAAAACTTTTTTTCGTTGAGAAAATCTTCAAAGAAATTCTCTCTCTCTCTCTCTCTCTCTCTCTCTCTCTCTCTCTCTCTCTCTCTCTCTCTCTCTCTCTCTCTTCTCTCTATCTCTCTCTCTCGCTCTCTCTCCCCTTATCACCTACACACACACGCGCGCACGCACACACGCACACACACGCGCGCACTATACACCTGTCGTCTGTCTCTCATTTTCTCACCTTTCACATTTTATTTCTTTTAATGTTCTAATCATTTCGCGATATATCTACCTTCTGCCATACCTGCCGTTTCATCCCAATCCGACCTAAGCCTCCAGATGAAAGCTTGTAAAGGTGTTAATTAAAATGACTGCATGAAAGAGGATACGCAATAAGACGTCAGACCCTAAGAAGCTGCGTGCGTGTATGCGTGCGTGTGTGTATGTCTGTGTGTGTGTGTGTGTGTGTGTGTGTGTGTGTGTGTGTGTGTGTGTGTGTGTGTGTGTGTGTGTGTGTGTGTGAGCGCGCGCGTGAGCGAAGTATCTGTCTCTACCTGTCTGTCCCTATTTGTCTCTGCTTGACTGCATGCATGCGTGCGTGTGAACTGAATGTGTGTATGTGTGTATGTATATCAATCTGTTCGTATACGCATACATGCATTTGTGATTGCTTGCGCTCATGTGTGCGCCTACACATGTTTACGTTTGCTTTCCTGTACGTCTGTGTGTTAGTTGCAATCCTTCTGCAAACAACGAATACATCTTCCAGTAAATATATTCAGAGTTTGCACGTCTCCTGCTTAAATGTTGAACCAGTCCGGTCCATATTTACGCATTTGCGAATATTCACAGAAAGAGACATATAAATCTAGCAAAAAAAAATTTTTTTTTTGATTCCACCTTCAAACCAATCAAAAAGCCAAAATGTTAAGCCAAATGGACTGTCCCTCGAGTCAATACTGAACAACTTTTTTTTTAAGAAAAGAAGTCTAAATCATTTATATAAAAACATGCATGGTACTTCTAATCTCCCAGATCCCTCGAGTCAATACTGAAAAACCTTCCTTTAAAAAAAAGAAGGCTGAATCATTTAGATTAAAAAAAAAAACATTTCTGATGTCAAACTATCTCCCAAATGAAAAAATGTCGTGGAATTACTCATTCATTTAGGAAAGGATATTTAAACATTACACATTTCTTACAACAATGAGCATCTGATTAACTCGTCTTTGAACAAAGCAAAGCATAATGATCATGCACTCTTTTAAATTCCTTGATCTATCAACGAAGAGTATCATATCTTAAAATTGCGAAGAGCGGAAATCACCTGCATTTGAATTTTTAAGAATTAAAAACGGTTTCTATCTAAAACAGACTGTAATGGAATCTGACCAGAGGAGCAGAGTTTTATCTTGTTTGAAAAAAAGATCAGTTTATTAAGGCATCTCTTTATCTGTGTCTCTTCACCCAGATGTCTCTATCCAAAACTAGACTGTGAATTGTGATGCAATCTGACCAAAACTATATGATTTAATCTTTTATGACAAAATCTGTACCAAAGAATCTCTTCACATATCCCCGTTCGTCAAGATCAAGATGCCACCAACATGTATGTTTATGGGCGTGCTGCATGTTAGGTTTATGTCGCATGTGACGATACATTAACCCTTTGACTCCCGCACCCTGTCCACCAGCATCCTGCATTATTAGCCATGCTATCGAAGCAAAAACAGCCCTTTGATTCCTTCATCCTATCCACAAGGGTTAAGTTTTTACAGTTGGTGGATAGGGTGTGGGAGTTAAAAGGTTATTGCGACTGTTTTACGTGTTTTGTTGCATTCTTTTAGAAGATGATAGTATCATTTCTCTAAAGGAGATAATAAACTTGAGTTGTAGCACAGGAAAACAACAGTTTCTATCTCAGTAAACAGTAATCAGTCTCCAGCCTTAAAGATCAATGTCTACGTTCTATCTCACTGGAGTGAAACCACCGTCAGACTGGGTAGCTCTGTGGACAGGGCCATGCACTCTAGATTTGATGCATCGAGCTCAATCCCGGCCTGCAACATAAAAGCTGGCCTATTTGCAGCCCCATCTAATGCTCCAATCAGTCTGGTGGTGTTGGATTAGTGTTTCGTAGATCATATTTTCCCTTCTCCTAAGTTCAAGCCTTTGCCAGCGCATTAGGTTTTGCGCAGGTTTGGGGAGTTTGCCTGCCAGATAATCACTGTCAGATCTGGGTGGAGCACCTATGGAGTTGTCCGAATGCGTAAGTCCCTATTGAACAAATTCCAAACATCTGAAGGAATGAAACAAATTCAGAGTCAGCATAATGTCCGCTTTTTTTTAACAGGGGCCTGGGGGTGGGGGTGCTTTCATGGGCGGCAACTCTCACGTGCACTCAAATACACACAATTCACGTTACTGTTAATGTTATTTTTGTTTTAAGTCCAGCCGACTGCGTAGAGCCATATCAGGGCTATAACCGTTTCAAAACACTATACTTCAACAGGAAAAAAAAGAAAAGAAAATTAAGCACACATATCAATGCATTCGCACACATAATCTAAGGAGACGCCCCTGGCGTTGACCATTCCGTCCAATTTACCACACAATGGATTTAAAAAACGATACCTGAATACAAATTTAAACAATACTTAGGACACTAAAGCATATATACAAACGGGCCTAAATTCACGTAGGAGCATTTACGTGTATGGCCGGTTTTAATTTTTATTTTAATTCTTCTATCCTGCCATGAGGTTGTCCTGCTTTGTTTTCGGGTACGTCCATGCTGAATGTTTTTGTTCTTCCTTAAGCCATCCAACACTGACCGGCTCACAGGATCTTCAACGGGTGTATTTGACGTTCTGCGTGCGTGTACACACAATGGAGATTCAGGCACTAGCACGTCTGCACTTACACTGATCTGGGAGAACGGGAAAAATCTTCACCCTTTACACACCAGGCGGTACCCAAACAGATTCTAAGCCAGACCCTCTGACTGGAAGACAGAGACCTAACCACTCGACTGCTTGAAACTGCATCCTTATTCAGACCCAAATGTAACGCAGGACTTTTTCATCCTTCGCTCTATCCACCAGCTACCTGATTCTTCCACTTCCCCATTCTGTCAACCAGCCTCATGAGATCCCAGGAAGCTGACAGAGAGGGTGAGGGAGTAAAAGGTAAAAGTCAAACCGTGTAATTTTTATTTCGCGTTCCGACGTTCTTGGATGCGTTTATGCACAGTCCACAGTGTGTAGGGGAAGAGAGTTCAGGAAGAGAGTTCTTGAATGTTATATAGAACCAATACTGTTGTACGGTTGTGAGGCGTGGACAGTCAACAAACAAAGCCAGAACAAGACTGAGGCAGCCGAGATGTGGTTTCTAAGAAGAATGTTGAGAGTTCCATGGACAGCAAAGAAAACAAACGAGACAGTCTTGATAGAGGCAGACACAAGTAGATCACTCATAAGGAAGATTAGGAAACGACAGGCAACATTTATAGGCCATTTTATGATGAAAGGGGATTTAGAGCACCTGGTCACAATGGGAAAACTGGAGGGAAAGAGAGCACCAGGTAGACCCAGGGAGAAAATGCTGGACGGACTTGTAGAGTGGCTGGGGACGAGGAGGGAGATGCTAGGGGCAACGAGATAGAGACAGATGGAAGTCCATGATCGCCAACGTCATGCGACAGGGCACCTGATGATGATGATGATGTGTAGGGAAAAGGTTGCTACACAATCTGCATACTCCTTCTGCAGAGACTGTGTATACTGGTTGTTTTTGTGTTGCCATGAGCCACCGGACACTGACATGACTTACAGGATTTTTAGGTGCATATTTAATGTTCTGCGCCCGTATACATACAAATGAGGATTTAAGCACAAGCAGGTTTGCACACACGCTGACTGCAAGGGCAGATCGGACAATTTTTTTTCTTCACTTTTCACCCACCTGGCGTGAGATACCCAGGCAGGATCTCACCCACTTGACTATTGCGCCTCGTTTCAAGCATCGTGCGCATTCTCGCTGGCATCTTGTTTGGTCCCGTCATCAGTGATTGAAATGTGTCTGTAATTTTTGGTTGCTAAGTGCTATGTCGTACATTCATATGGAGGGCCATAATCGCCAAAGCCATGCGGCAAGGCACATAATGATGATGATGATGTCCATGATGTTGTTGCTGGAATGATAACAAGAATTACTTTGACTAGTCCCCGTTCTGCAGTGGTTTGCGCAACGGACCACCGACTGGGATGCTGTAGGTTTGAATCCCTAACAGTCCTGTCTGCCCCCGTCGATTCCTACCCAGAGATGAGTGCATTATGGGCTCCTTGGGAAGACTGCGACTACATCATCGAGAATCATCTACATGCACTCATGCAGGCGGCCTCCATGATTCAGGCTACAGACTGTGACTGCAGACAAGTTGTCTTCTTGTCTGACGCCCTCTCCGTGCTGCAGGCATGCCAGAACAACACGCTTCCCCTCCTGTCTAGAGCTCTGCACCAGGTTGCCACAACCAGAACAGCAGTTCTGCAGTGGATTCCAGCCCACTGCGGAGTCTCCGGGAATGAGCGAGCTGATATCCTTGCTAAGGAGGGAGCCAGAGAAGAACAACCTAACAACAGCGTCAGCTACAGTGAGAAGAGGAGCATCATCAGGGCGCTCTCCATTGTCTAGAGAGCAGCAAGTTGTCCTGGTGAGGTTGTGCACTGGTCACAAAGGCTGAACAGCCACATGTACCGCAAACTGAAGCTGGCGCCCTCCCCAACCTGTCCCTGCGGTCAAGAAGACCAAACCACGGAGCATATACTCCAAAGATGTCCCCTTCACCAGGTGGCAAGACAGGACGTGTGGCCGACAGACACTCCGCTGACAACCAAACTCCATGGCTGCAGACAGGAGCTGGAAAAGACGGCTGCATTCATCACCCGGACTCAGCTGATTGTGTAGCAGCGTACGCCAAGAAGAAGAAGAAGAAGATCTACTTCACCGATACGTCACTGTGGGTGTTGCTCAAATCTCTTGACCAAAGCCGCAAATGTCTGTATCTCTCGGGCCTGGTTGCCGCAAGGATAAAGCATGGCAGTAAGCGTAAAGTAAGCCCCATCAGCGCAGTCTCAATCCCAGACTGAACTCCACAGCATCATGATTATCACCCTTATCGTTATTATCATCATAACACTGTATAAATTGTTCCACTTCGGTGGCCATTGAGATGGCGCCGGAAATGATACTAAGGGGGAGGGGTGGGGGGAAGAAGGAAAAAGGGTGAACCCCAGCTAAACTGCCTTAGTGCAGTGATCCTTAAAAAAAAAATTTTTTTTAAAAACAATGGCTATTAGTTTTAATGGAAGGGGTGGGCACTGTTAATAGGAGTAGGGTCATGAATGAAATCTCATGGGGTATTTATGTATGTGAGTGTTTACATGTGTGTGTGCGTGATCATCATTATGTCGTGTGTGTTTGTTGCGTGCGTGTGTGTGTATGTGTATGTATGTGTGTGTTTTTGAGTGTGTGCGTGCGTGTGTGCGTGCGTGCGTGCGTGCGTGCGTGCGTGGTGTGTGTGTGTGTGTGTGTGTGTGTGTGTGTGTGTTTACTTGCGCGTATGCATTCCTACCAGCCCGAAAAAGTTATCACTGACACTCTGAATGTTCTTCCAGCATCATTAACATTTTCTTCTTTTTCGTCAGCATATTGTAAGGTAAGCACCTTAAGATAAACACTGCTAATGTACTCATGAGTTTCAGATTGCTGCTTACCGTGAGCAAGGAGTCTCCGGAGTCATAATAGGCAGAATACACCTGCACACAAAACAAAAACATTTTTAATTTATGATAACGAGTACAGGTACTCTGACAACGAACAGTAGGTATGACTCGGCATCAACATTATGCTTTACAAAGAAAAATAAATCATCTCTCTCTCTCTCTCTCTCTCTCTCTCTCTCTCTCTCTCTCTCTCTCTCTCTCGTATATATATATATGTATATGTATGTGTGTGTGTGTGTGTGTGTGTGTGTGTGTGTGTGTGTGTGTGTGTGTGTGTGTGTGCGTGCGTGCGTGTGTGTGTGTGTGTGTGTGTGCATATACTACACGCTCGGTATATGCTATGTCCCATGAACAAACCCTGATACAATGGATCTTTTTAATCTCTTCGGCGCTAATGCATGAAAATTCATCATCAGTCCAGTGTCTGTAGATTTGT
>CM060308.1:30962503-30975003 GCA_030674185.1 Monoplex corrugatus
ACACCCTATTCCCCCTTGGTCTCTCCCCCACCCCCCCCCCCCCCCCCCCCCCCTCCCACTTCTCAGTTTGCGTGTGCTTTGTGCCCTGAAGGTTTCGTCGTTGCTGGTGACTGTTTTGGAGAATGATGATTTGATTCTTGAATCAAGATTTGGCGCTTTATACATGTCATCATTATCATCATCATCATCATCATCATCATCATCACCATCATTATTATTGCTGTTGTTGTTGTTGTTTTTGGTAGTAGTAGTTGTTGTTGTACAGTAGCAGTAGTACTGTAGTGGTGGTAGTAGTAGTAATAGTAGTAGTAGTATGTACCAATGAAACATTAACAAAAGGATAGGTACCAACGAAATATTAACGAAAACGAAATGCAGCCTCAGGCTTAAGAAATCCTATATCGATAGCAAGAGATGATTCTTTGTTCTTTGTTTTCTTTTCCTTCATCCCTATTTCAATGGGTTGGTACCTATTTAATAACAAATATTTTCATTTTGGTTTTGGCTTGCAGTACGCGCGAGTAATAACTGAAAACATAGAGATGCCTCTAGTAATCTGTGATTGAAAAATCTGAGCTTTTCCATACGTAAGCTCCATCAGAACCTTCCTGAAGCCATGGATCTCAAAGACCCTCCAGGACAAAGCAAAGTGTGGGCAAGATCTTGACTTGGAAAGAGGAAGGGATGTAGACTGATTCTATGTCAAACATCATCTTTTTAACCTAACATTTTCGATCTAGAATTTCAAATGCTATGCTTGAATTGATAGAATGATCTGCATTTTGATCTGCCTTAAAGTCCAAAATAATCTGAGTACTGAACAACTGGGGTATTTATCAATTCTCGGTTCAAATGCTAAAGGGTTAAGATGAGAACAATGTGTGTGGGCTGGAAGTGAATTCAGTACATCGATTCTAGGGTACACGACCCTGTCAACTGAGCCACCGATACCACACAGTGAGCTGTCAACCGGGCTCTACTGCTTCAAGCAAATGGACCAGCCAGCTTGAATCTATTCATAATTGGTTCTATCATTTGTGCCAGCCGGCCTGTTTATCTTAGGAAAAGAATCCTGTTGATAAAAGTATCCATTTCACTGAAGGGATACTGGTAAATGCCGCACATGAAGTCACCCTGTCTTTTACAATGCTGTTAATGTACATAGTTGACAGTCTTGAAATAATGTTCCAATAAATATGCAAGTAGTAACAGTGGCCTAAATTGTTCCTGACGGCTCTCTCTCTCTCTCTCTCTCTCTCTCTCTCTCTCTCTCTCTCTCTCTCTCTCTCTCTCTCTCTCTCTCTTGCCTACATATATTCGTTTTGAGATTGTCATGGAAATACCAGCGGAAGGAGACATAATGGAAAAGACATAAAAAGCAATTCCCTGTTCTCTCTCTCTCTCTCTCTCTCTCTCTCTCTCTCTCTCTCTCTCTCTCTCTCTCTCCTCCCTCCCTCCCTCCTCCCAGTAAATTAGAAAATACTGCTATCAAGAATACGAAGAAAAACACGAAGAAACGCTTAAAACGTGGACATTTTATCACGATAACAAAATAAAAGAACTGGATGGTCGGGTCTTTTCAAGTGAGCCATCATTTACGTCCATTCAACAATCATTATTTATTGTAAGATTAACCAATGTTGTACCGAAAAGAACGTTTACCTGATTCTTTTTGATAACTGAAAGGATCAAGCACAAGAAACAAACAAAACAAGCCTTATGCGCATAAAAATGGAAAATAATAGGAACAGAATTCATGATGGCAGTAGTTATATTGTAAGTTGATAACGTTTGATCATACATATCACACATAATGATATACTCAACAGAAAAAAAAAACTGTCCGAACTGCATGTCTTTGGATTCAGATTCAAGAATCGCAAGAGACTGAAGACTGTCACAAAATGGGAAGACTGCTTAGGGCAATATCCATTCTTACCTGTGTAGGCTACTCTTCTGCGTCGGAGACGAAATGAAGTGTACCACTACCCGTTATTTTATCACAGGCAAAATCCATTCCGTCTTCAAAACAGAAGAGTAGACAGGAAGAGGTATAATTACTGCGAAAATAGTCAGGCAGGCACCATACATCTCCAATGACAACAAAACTGCTAAACGCAATTGTTAGTATCAACACCACACTATGCAAACGGCCATCATGGATGGGTACAAGCTTTCCCAGGGTATAAAGCCCAAGACTACTGCACCAAAACCACAATATCAGAAGTCATACTATATATACTCTCAACGACCTGCAAACACACACACCACACACACACACACACACACACACACACACACACACACCACACACACACAACACGAGCGCGCGCGCGCGCGCGCGCAGAGTGAATGTGGCTTCTTACTAAAACTGAACCCAAGAAAATGCATTTTCTTTCTGTCTATCAAGAAGCAATTACTGGAAATACATTTCCAGAGCCGTCAATACTTTTGATCTCCAAAAATGTCAGTTCTGCACTACAATTCCCTTGGTTGGATGGTTTGAAAGGACGACAAAGTACATCACATCAAAGTGAAAGAAGAATGATGACGAAGTCAAGACTGTCAGCAGTATAGAATTTGATCTTTTCAAGTTGATAATCAATACAAAAATTCAGCCTATTCAAATCATCAATCCGTGTCATACAAAAACTTTGTTTACGACCTTACACTGCTCAGTGGTTCGTGTCTCTCACCCCACTCTCTAGTAGACTAAGTATTTTGTCGGTTTACCCATTTTGCATGCACACTGAAGAATCATTTATTTGTCTTGAAAATCATTTCATCTTAACGGATTTTAGCGATCAGTAACCCCAAAGCATCAAAGATGCTCTCAAATTTGGTTCAGGTTGTTTCAAAAATTGCCATAATATCAGCATTTATTCTTCAAAATATTTTGAAATTTACCCCAAAGGTCCAAACCTGCGTCACGTTAATCTGAGTGTTATGCTACTTGGAATACACACTAGATGGATATCTGATCCAAATTTGATCCAAATCTGTTGAGAAATAATTGAGAAATCCTTGTGTTAACACGTTTGGCATAGATCTGAAAAATAGCTTTGGTAGATCTGGGAAAAGAAAAAAAAATAGGGCCTACGTGTAAAATAAGATGTTAGTTTTGCGACATACATTTTCACCAGATTTTGTTAAAATCTGCCATGAAAATCCATGACATCTTCGGGTAAAAGTTTTGATAGTTTGGACTACCACGGTCCATACTGATATGCACTTGTGACTGCTTATCGAAAGAGATTTATCATTTTATGAATTAAAATCGGTTAAAATCCTTCCATAAACAGCTGAGAAATCTTTGCTGATACACTTCATAATTTGTGGTTAGCTTTTTATTTTCCCATTTTCTTCGCCATTTATTTTAAATGGCCACAGAAGCTGGGATAATTTTTCAAAATGCTATGACAATGGGGTTGATAATCATGATGATACGCTAGCGCATTTTATTCTGAGACATAGCCTTCATACAGACATGCAGAGAGGCGGAAAGACACACACACAATTGTCAATAGTAGGCAATCTCCCATATGATCCCTTTTTAATAAAACGCTGGGGGAGTAAGTACAGATGAAGGACAAAATCTGTGCAGACTTGATATTGGGTGATTTAGAATGGAGACTTGATATTGGGTGATTTAGAAGCATTTCTTTGTAACGTTTTACTGGAGAGACATAAAATATAGTACTAAAGGACGAAATTTTAAACTAGCAAATGGATCTAAGCGATCTCTGAACGCAACAGATTCAAGAACATTTTTGTAAACCTTAATCTGGTCAAAACAAACGCCGATGAGTAAAACACTCTTCTCAGTCACTCGATGCCTTCCTCTGTTCTTCGGATGGTAGATCTAGTTAATGAATCATATACATGTACATGTATTGTTAATCCGATTTTCGTTAGGCTACCCCGTTGTCGATTCAACGCGCTTTATTATCGTGTCGTTTGCAAGGGAAAAAATCCAACTGCATCTTTTAGATCTTACTAACAGTCAAGCTGAAAATCTGTACGTTTTTAAACCGGTTCAAAGTCTGAAGTAACAACGATTCAGTCAGTTACTCATTCGACTTGTAGATCTACACTGTTACGATTGTAGTGTACGGCAGAAACAGTCGTCATCACATGTGGTTGACTCAAATGAACATGACAAGAAAACAAAAAGGCACCAAGACGTGATAGCCAAGAGTATGGGAAGAAGAGTTATTGTTTACCTCTGACAGAAGTCATGACAAAAGTGTGACATCAACCACGATGAAGTTTGATCATGTTTGTCAAGGAATACCAACATTGAACATGTACGCTGCGTGCGGGTGATGTCGTCTGCCGACTAAACAAAGTAGTCGCCCTTTGTAAATGCCATGTATTCATTCGTTGTTTTTCAAATATATAGGCTATTTGCAATCAGTGTACGAGGTCAGTCAACATAAGCAGCCTAAGGAAATAACATTCATCATGCTATGCGAATCTTGTCTTCGACAATGTATAAGTTTTACTAATTCACTTACAAAAATTAACTTCTTTTTTTTCTATAATTCCTTTTTATGGGAGTAACTATTTCGACATTGTAAGCATATGTATTATGGTGCGTAGGTTTTCCTCATAGCGTTATAGTTAACGTGTCTCACTCCCTTGTTTTGTTTTTTAATGCTTTCTTTACTTTCCTGTTTTCGTTTTTCTCTCTCTCCATCTATCACACAGCGTGTACTACACACACACACACACACACACACACACACACACACACACACACACACACACACACACACACACACACACACACTGATCTTTGTAGTTTTCACACAAGCCTACTAGCTCGTTTGATACAGCCGTCGACACAAGATGTTAAAGATCTGATGTCTCGAGTTCAATCCCAGCCCGCATCATAAAAGTGGTCTAATAGCTACCCACAATGATGCTTCAATCATTCTGATGGTGTCAGCATAGGGTTCTATAAGCCATGAATCCACCCGCCCACCCCTTCCCCGCTTCGTGATCTTGACAGTGCATAGGGTTTTGTGCAGGCTCAAAGACTGCTTTGATAATTGCCAGTAAAATCGGGTGGAGCATATACAGATTTGCCCAAGTACGATGTAGCCCTCCTGAACAAAACTCCAAATCCATAACTAGTTACATCTATACATACCATACCGTAGGACAAGCTAGCTTATTTTCTCCATTAATGGAGTGAGGCATCCGCATTAAATTCACATTTTGCGCTGTCTAATATAGGTCACGATCCATCGAAAAGTCGGTATATGTCTAGATTGCAGCAATGGCATCGGCTACTGCACCATAAAAGCCTATTGTCAGGCGATGATGGTTTATCTGCGGAGCGGGGAACGTGGAGTTGGCCGGGGGGGGGAAGGAGGGGGTGGCAGATGAGGGAGAAGGCGGATGGATAATGTACTTGTGCGTAGATCAAGCCAGGACAGTCGTTTCCTTGAAGGTGGACACACTAATTATGAGCCTGCCACTGAAAGACTGGTTGGTGTTGTCTAGTGCTATCATCTTGAGTACGTGTGGTGATGGTGGTGAGTGAGTAAATGTGGGAGTGTGTGTGTGTGCGAGTGTGTGTGTGGTGGTGGTTTTGATTTAATGTCTATTCACTAAAGTGATTTTAGACCAAAAATAAAAAATAAAAAAATAAAAAAATAAATAAATAAAAAAATAAAATAAAAAAAAGGGGGGGAGTGATAGAGGAGGAGTGAAGAAGATATTTGAAAATTGTCAATTTTGAATTTGAGAAAAGATGATCCAGAAAACAACTGTTTTGAAGAGGGGAAGGTAAAACCAACAAATAATGTTACCATAATTATCGATTTAAACAAACAAACTGACAAACAAAATTAGTAAATATCCGGAAGAAATGAATAAAAAGTAAAACTAATAATTGACTAACCACAACAATGAACAAGTCAAATAACATTTTAAAGGTAATTCGCTATAGGACTTTTTGACAGGCTAACAAAAAATTCATACAGTAATGATGATGAGGCAAATATGTCAGAAACTGTACTCACAGATAGTGTTGGAATATGTCGTTTTACCCTAACGCAAGAAAGAATATGACTATGTGTTATCTTCTTTCCACACAGACACACTATGTTATTGGTATATTTTGTTTTGAATGCATCAAGTTTCCATCTGTACATAAGGGACTGTATAGTTCTGTTGGCATGAAGCTGCTTAAGTATTTTGCTAACTTCAAAGTTCATGTGACATTTATCATACTTTTTCTGTTTTAATTGGAACTGCTTCCAGACGTAGTTGTCCACTAAAGTGTAATTCTCGTGCAACGAGAGAGAAAGCTGGATATTGTTTGAATCTGGTGAGTTATTAGCTCCCCGTTTGGCAGCCCTGTCAACTTTATTATTATAACTAAAAGAACTATGAGAAGGTATCCAGCAGAAAGTAATATCAGTGCCTCTTAAAGATAAATTATGAATCAAGTGACTTATTTCCAGAATCATTTCTGATCTTGTTTGTAATTTTGATAATTCAAGAGCCTGAAGTACTGATTTTGAATCAACGCAAAGAAGTATCTGAAAAATTGTCCTAGGAAGACTTATCAGAAAGTTTAAAGCCATTAATATTGCAAAGAGTTCAGCTGTAAAGATAGATTTATCAAGTCCTATGTAGAAAGATTTTTCAATTTTGAGAGCAGGTATTAAAAACGCTGAGCCTGCTTTTCTTTCAATTACTGACCCATCAGTGTAAATTTTCAAATGATCAGAATATACGTCGTTTATATGACATTTAACCTGACTTGCCAGTAAGTTTATATTGTCTCCTTTTTTTAAATTAGTGTGGTGTACGTCAAATCGTGCTCTTTGGAGTTCCCAACTGGGTACTGGCGAAAAGGAAGGTCGTATAGATACAGGATCTACGTCTAGATCAATTCCTGAGCCTTTCATGACGTCAGATGTGTATGTTGTAAGTGTGACCTGTGATGATATTGATTTAGCTCGTTTTGGAAAGTCGGTATCTGATCTCAGTTTAATTTCTGTTTCTGAGATGTTTTCTACGGTAGTGTTTCTTAACAAAAATTTAGTAGAAGCGACTTTCCTTTGCTCATCAAGTGGCAACAGTTTGATTTCATTATATGTCCGAAGACAGGAAGCATGCATTGGAAGACCCAGTGCAAGTTTGAAACCTTTACAATCTATGCTCTGCAGTTTTTTTAGTAAGTGTTTCGGTGCACTGAAGAAGATTTCTTGAGCATAGGTTAATTTAGATCTAACAAGCGATTTACAAAGATGAACAAGTGTTGATGAATCTTGACCCCATGTCTGTTTGCGAACTATTTTATGAAATTTAAACTTTTTTGAGCTTTGGTTAATAAGTATTCAATATGCTGATTCCAAGATAATTTTGCTGTAAGGAAAACTCCTAAGAATTTAATCGACTCGTTAAACTGAAGAAGAGTATCTCCCAGTTTGAAAGTGGGAATATTTACTGGGTTAGCTCCATTATTAAATAAAACTATTTTTGTTTTTTCCAGGGATAGATGTAACCCATTTTCTACCATGTATCGCGCTATTTTATCAAGTTCTAATTGGTAGCATTTGCGTGTATAATTGATACAGCGCAAAGGAGTTTTCTTTTTCATATTTACCTGCATCCACATGCATAAATCGTCAGCATATTGAGCTAAAACTACATGCTTAGATACTTTACTGGGTAAGTCATGCATTAATATCATGAAAAGAAGGGGAGCTATAACGGATCCCTGAGGGATACCCATTTGAAGAATTCGTTTCGTGGAATATACATTTTCAATCCTCGTTTGAAATACTCTGTTTTCTAAGAAACACTTAACATAGCCAAAAATGTGACCTGTCAGCCCAATACTTTTAAATTTGAATAACAATCGGGAGTGCCACACTTGATCGTATGCTTTCGTTATATCAAAAAATGTAGCTAAAACACATTGACGTCTTGCAAATTGTTGTTTTATATTAGTAGTTAGCTTTGTTAGGATCTCTACTGGTGACCTGCCTTTTCGAAATCCTGCCTGATTTATTGGTATTATTTTATTCTTTTCACAATAGTGCATCAGTCTCTTTAAGATTATTTTCTCCATTAGTTTACATACATGTGATGTTAAAGCAATTGGCCTGTAGTTTTTCAAATCGGTATTACATTTACCTGGTTTTAATACAGGAACCACTATTGTTTCTTTCCAGTTGTTAGGCATTATCCCACTATTCCAGCATTTTTGAAATATGTCATGTAGCAAGATTATAAAATTTTCTGGTAAATTTTTCAGCATCTCATTGGAAATTGCATCTAGTCCAACTGACGTTTTTTTACTTGGAAGGGACTGAATGGCATCTTTTAATTCTTGAAGTGTGAGTGATGCATTTATGTAGTGAGTATTGTCAGAGGCAGGGTCCTTATATACATCTTTCTTTTCATCTCGTTCCCTATAATTTCTATCAGAGACAGGGAGTCCTTCTACACGACAGGCCTCAGCAAACACGTCTGCAAAAGCTTCTGCTTTTTCCAATGAGCTAGGAATAGGGTTATTTTCTAGCTTTACTGGAATTGATGACAACTTAATCCCGTTTTTCATTAATTTTAGTTTTTCCCAAATCTTTATCGTGTCTTTGTGGTTATTTACTTCACATTTACAAAAAGATGTCCAGTGTTGTTCTTTGGCTTGCTCTATGATTCTGTTACACTTAATGTTGGCACTTTTCATCGCTGTATGATTTTCAGGTGACCTGTTTGCTAAATAAATTTTGTATTTTTCTTTCTTTTCGTTCACTGCCTTTTGACAGTCCTCATTCCACCAGACATTTCCATGATGTTTTCCTATTTTTGACACTGTAAGTTTTGGAATTGAAATGTTAGCAGCCCTTAAGAGTGAGTTACAGAAAACTTCGTACGTTTCGTTTATGTTCATTGCTTCAGATAGATCTGTTCTTGTCTTTTCAAGGATTGCCTTAAAACTGATCCAGTCAGCGTTTTTATAATTAAACTTGGGTAAACTATCTTGTGGTATGGCGTCTATTTCTGTAGTATGGTTTAGGGTAAGACGTATGGGGATGTGATCTGATCCCAACAAGTCATCCTCTGTTTGCCATGTGGCGTTTGGGGCTAGGGATGGTGAGATTAAAGTAAGGTCGATAGCTGTGGGTCTGTGGGTTGGTATATCGGGGATCCGGGTAACGTGTCCGTTGTTAAGTAAATATAAATTGGAATCTACAATATTTTCAATCAACCTGTTGCTTGTTATGTTTGTACAATACTTTTCCCAAAATGGGGCATGTGCATTAAAATCACCTCCAATTATCCACTTGTCGTCCTGATCTTGAAAGTGTTTTAACCATTCAGTGTTCACAGAGTCTGGGCCTCTTGGTAAGTATACAGAGGCCTATATTCACAACTAACGATGAGGAAAATTTTATAATGATTGCACATGATGAAATAAATGCGGTAGATTTAGGTACTGGCGATGATCGTTCACAATAGTTCAGTCCTTCACGAATGTATATAGCTGTTTGTAAACGGCCACCGTCATTTACAGAGTCACATATTGGTGGATAATAAAAACCGGATATTTTAGGTAATTTGGTTTTGATGGTATTCAGCGATTGTAGGAGCATGACATGGACGTTTTTAGAAGAGAGATAGTTACTCAAATATGAGATGTTTTTAACAATGGAACGTGCGTTCCACTGAAAAATGTTGATATCACTTACTACACACGTCTTCATGAGGAACGGTTGAATAACTTTAGAACAATATGGTAAGTTTATATAGATTTCATTTAACTTTGAATTAAAAGGTACAAATAGGATAAAAATGAAGTATGTGAACAAGAAAATAATTAAGTAAAACAATATAGCTGAGAACTGAACGAAGAGAAACTGAATCTGGGCTGAATCTAAAATGACCAAGGAGAGAAGAAAAACGGAGATTGAAAGCCGGGTCTTTGTTGATGTCGTTGTCGGTTTGATCTCCTCCTCGGTTTTTCCCAGAAAAGCTGATGGATTTGCCTCCCTAAGTTTCTGGCCAGAACGCTCGCCCCTCTGATGGTTGGATGGACGTCGTCCTGGCTGACTTGAGTGTGACTGATAGTTTGAAGATTGTCATTGTTGACGTATTCGACACTCGCTGCTTTAAGAAGTCGCACTTTTGTTAGGGCATTTAGGAGCTCTCTTTTAGCGTTTAGGTGTTTGTCCCTCACAGGAGCTACCTGACTTAAAACTACCCTGGCTTTTGGAAATTGGGTGTTGATAGTTTTCACACAGGTGTCAAGAGTTGTGCTACATTCAGTGGGCTCCTTTGTTTTTAAATCTGTGATCCCCACATGTAAAACTACACAGTCAGGTTCAGGTGTCAGCTCTTCTTTTGATTTTTCAATTGCAATCTTACAGTCCTCGATGGTATGGATCTTTCTCGTGGCCACCTGAAAACCGTATGAAGAGCCCAGTCTTTTTCCATCCACCTTATTGAGGACTGAATCGTGAACGATAAGGACACGGGGAAGAACATTTGATTGTGGTCTGGAACGTGTTGACGATAGCGCAGTTTTGACGTCACGGTTAGGTTTTGTGGAGACGTCTGGTCTATGTTTGACGACATTTCTCCTGCCATTTTGTGTCCTCGCCCGATCTTCCAGTTTGGGGGGTTGAGCTGCGCATTCCGCGTAGGTGGAGAATTTGTCCATCGGTGACATGGTGGTGAAGTCACCGTGGACTGCGGAATCCGTCTGGCACGCAACGGTGGTCGTAAGTTTGGTGCACTTATTGACGTCGCGCAGCTCTTTTAACGTTGTATTGTTTTCCAATAAAAGTTTTCTGTCTGAATGTAGCATGGTTGTGAGAATGTGGATTTGTTTAGACATTTCTTGAATGGTGTTGTTTAAAATGTCTATCTCCCTTACCGCCTCTTGACAGCGGCAGCCACATGATGATCTTGATTGTAGCTGTGCGATGTGTGGCTGACTCCTGGATGGTGAAAGGGTGCGACCGGAGGTCTGTTCTTTTTGATGTTCTTCGAGTTCTGGGGTCTCTGAAGGTGGTGATGTCTCTGCCCTGGTGTTGTCTGTCCCACGGGTGGTTTTCTTTACTTTTTCTTTGATGACACAACGTTTGGACCGTGTCATTTTCAGCCTAGACGATTCCTCTCTGAAAACGTTCTGTTAGAAAGCCGCCATCTTGGCGTAGTGTGTGTGTGTGTGTGTTGTTGTGTGTGTGTGTGTGTGTGTGTTGTGTGTGTGTGTTTTGTGTCTGTTGTCTGTGTCTGTGTCTATGTCTATGTCTGTGTACGCGTGTATGAGAGAAACAGAAAAGCAGACACAGACAATCAGGCAGACACGACAGAAGAAAAGTATAGAGACAAAGAGACAGAGACAGAAAAAAAGGAAGAGAGAGAGAAAAAAAGGCATAGAGGCAAGGAGACAGATAGAGAGAAAGAGAGAAAAACAAATACATAGATAAGATAGATGGAGAGATGAACAGAAAAGGGCACGTCGTTAATGACGCTTTATTTTGCAACACTATTACAAACAGTTTTGGTTTTCAAGACTTGTCGTTAGCCTGGGTTTATTCTTTGGATGTTGTCCAGCCGCTAGCTACGATGCAGTAGTATTATAAGAACGAAAAGATCTAATAAAAGTACCTAAATCTCGTTCGTGTGTATCATCATCATCATCAGGTGCCTTGCCGTATGGCGTTGGCGATCATGGACCTCCATCTGTCTCTATCTCTCGCTGCCCCAAGCATCTCCCCCACCCTCCTCGTCCCCAGCCACTCTGCAAGTCCGTCCAGCATTTTCTCCCTGGGTCTACCTGGTGCTCTCTTTCCCTCCAGCTTTCCCGTTGTGCCCAGGTGCTCCAGATCCCCCTCCTCATAAAATTGCCTATAAATGTTGCCTGTCTTTTCCTAATCTTCCCTATGAGTGATCTACTTGTGTTTGCCTCCATCAAGACTGTCTCGTTTGTTTTTTTTTGCTGTCCATGTTCGTGTGTATAGGTATGCACAATATCAAGTATCTACATTCTTGATCCTGTAAGTAGTCATATCAGTCACGGGCTTATGGAAACATGAAAACACACAGCATGCTCACCACCAAAGGCGCAGACTGCGCAACAACATAGTGGAATGTGGTCGGCTAGCCGAACGACTGGAGTTCTCATTGCTCCACTAAAAAGTGTGATTGTATGAACTGCACAATAATTCTAAATGAGTCTGGGTAACGCTACATAAGAACGGTTTTCAATTTATAAAGCGCAACAAATAAAACACTGAGAATTAACGCAATCACAAATGTAAATAGCTTATAAATCAATGACGGAATAACAGCTTTTTTTTTCAAAGAACGACAGGAAAGGGGAGGGCCGAGAGTGAATACACAAGAAACAAAAACATAGAAAACAAAAAGTACGTAGTAGGGGAGGGGGTGGGACAGAGAAAATAGCTGAAACTCAAAATTTGAGATAGACAGGAAGAGTGGCGAGAGAGAGAGAGACAGACAGA
>CM060308.1:30977503-30982503 GCA_030674185.1 Monoplex corrugatus
TCTATGTCTATCTGCCTGTTTATCTGTGTCTCTGTCTGTCTACCTGCTTGCCTGCCTGTCTGTCTGTCTGGCTGTCTGTCTGTCTCTCTCTCTCTCTCTGTCTCTCTCTCTGTCTCTCTCTGTCTCTCTGTCTCTCTCTGTCTCTCTCTGTCTCTCTCTGTCTCTCTGTCTCTCTGTCTCTCTCTCTCTCTCTCTTTCTCTCTCTCTCGCGTATGTAAGCGTATGTGAGTGATATTGTGTGTACGTTTATGCGATTCGTTCGTGCGTGAGGGCATGTGTTAGCACGCCAGCGGAAGTGTGCATGTGTGCATTGTGTATATGCCAGGAGGGAGCGAGAGAGAGAGAGAGAGAGCTGGATGATGTATCAAGTCTGCCAAACTACAGGGCAGGCGTGAAGATGTGTTAAGTAGGAAAGAAACCAGTGTGCAGGCTTTGTGCCTGGGCTTATGGAATTTTCAGGGATTATGTCTGGATCTCCATCATCATTTAGCAAAAGTGGAGTGGCGCATGCTACGAAATTCGTCCAAGTACATTGACACCTTTATGGGCAGAAGTGCACAAAAGATAGAATCAGAATACACGTTTATTATGTGTGTATGTATGTATGTATGTATGTATGTATGTATGTGTATGTATGTATGTATGTATGTATGTATGTATGTATGTATGTATGATGTATGTATTGATGTATCTATCTTATGTATCTTCTATCTATCTATCTATCTATCTATCTATCTATCTATCTATCTATCTGTCTATCTTCTATATATCTGTCTTACACTATAGTAATCTGTCTATACTACTATTATCTTCTATCTATTATCTATCTACACACTGTCTATCTCTCTATATATCTGTCTTACGACGACGATGATGATGATGATGACGACGACGTGATGATGACGATGACGACAACGACGACGACGATGACGACGATGATGATGATGATGTAAACACTACATGAGCAATTTATTACTTATATTAAATCCACCACCACAACCAATGCTGATGATGATGACAACTATAACGTTGATGTTGTGACTGATAACACAACTTCTACTGCATGTATTAGTGCTGCTGCTGCTGCTTGCTGCTGTCTTCTGCTGCTGCTGTTAAGGTCATTATTATTAATGGCACACCGGCTGTTGTCGCTTTCGCTACTTCCACTAGCACTAACCAGACTACCACTGAATCCACTTGAGGCGGGATTCAAGGAGAACAAAAAGCTGTTTGGGGACTGAATTAAATACCTCTCTGGCATCAGTCTGGTGCTTTGACCAGCTAATCCACTCACTACAATTAGATTATCAATGATTCATCTATCCTGGAATTCTCTCGAGGTTTCTACATTGTGTTCTCGTCTGTTTCTGTTCGTCTGTTCTGTCTCTGTTTCTTTGTCTCTCTGTCTCTGTGTCTGTTGTCTCTGTGTCTGTCCTCTCTGTCTCTCTGTGTTCTGTGTCTGTCCCTCTCTGTCTCTCTCTTTCTTCTCTCTCTGTCTGTCTGTCTGTCTCTTCTGTCTCTCTCTCTCTCTCTCTCGTGCGTATGTGTGCATTTGTAGTGTGCGTGTGTGTGTATGCTCATGTGTATATGCACGTCTGTGCGTGTGTGAGTGAGTGTGTGCGTGCACTATGTGCATGTATGTGTACGTGTGTGTGTGTGTGTGTGTGTGTGTGTGTGTGTGTGTGTGTGTGTGTGGTGTGCGGTACGTGACAGTAAGTGTTATGTTTGTGTGTATATGTGTGCCTGTGTGT
Organism: Monoplex corrugatus; assembly: GCA_030674185.1. Lineage (NCBI taxonomy): Eukaryota > Metazoa > Mollusca > Gastropoda > Littorinimorpha > Ranellidae > Monoplex > Monoplex corrugatus. Next base: position 30,979,255 of record CM060308.1, read on the forward strand.
GTGTGCGCGCGCGATGCGTGCGTGGCAGGAAAAAACGCATGTTAACATCAGTTCTTTGAGAACATTGCTGTAATGAATTCATCAAAAGTGTTGTTGTGTGTGTGTGTGTGTTGTGTGTGTGTGTGCGCGCGCGCGCGCGCGTGCGTGAGTGTGTGTGTGTGAGTGTGAGTGTGAGAGTGTGTCTGTGTGTCTGTGTGTGTGCGCGCGCTCGCGCGCGACGCGTGTACGCGCACGTGCGCAGAAAGAGAAATGCATATTATCATAATAATGTAAGAAAATGTCTGTTAGTAATTTACCAAAATAATCGTGTGTGCGTGTATGTGTGTGCGCGTGTGTGTATGTGTTCATGCGCAGAAAGAGAGAGGCATAAGTCATCACATCTGTCACAAAATTCCTTTAGGAATTTACCAAACAGTTCAGTGATGAAATTCCTTTAGGAATTTACCAAAGAGTTCAGTGATGAAATTCCTTTAGGAATTTACCAAACAGTTCAATGATGAAATTCCTTTACGAATTTACCAAACTTTTCAAACTGTTGCGTGATAAAATTCCTTTCATGATTTTACCAAACAGTTCAATGACGAAATTCCTTTAGGAATTAACAAACTGTTCAAACTGTTGAATGATGAAATTCCTTTAGGAATTTACCAAACAGTTCAATGATGAAATTCCTTTGGGAATTTACCAAACTGTTCAAACTGTTGAGTGACGAAATTCCTTTAGGAATTTACCAAACAGTTCAATGATGAAATTCCTTTAGGAATTTACCAAACTGTTCAAATTGTTGAGTGATGAAATTCCTTTAGGAATTTACCAAACAGTTCATTGATGAAATTCCTTTAGGAATTTACCAAAGTGTTGACTAACCTGTCCGTTTCAAATCTGTAGCCGTATGAGCGCATTATCTGTGGTGCTGCCAAAAACGTCAGTGGTGGTATATCTGGTTTGATGTTGTATCGAGTTTTTACTCACAAATGACTACTGCCAAGGTGTTGTGATCGAGTTTTACTCACATATGACTACTGACTTCGTGTTGTATCGATGTTTACTCACAAATGACTACTGAAAAAGTGTTGTATCGAGTTTTACTCACAAATGACTACTGACAAGATGTATTATCGAATTGTAATTGCAAACAACTACTGACAAGGTGGCGTGTTGATTTTTTAACTCTCAAATGACTACTGAAAAGGTGTTGTATCGAGTTTTACTCACAAATGACTACTGAAAAGGTGTTGTATCAATTTTTACTTACAAATAACTACTGACAAGGTGGTGTGTCGATTTTTACTCACAAATGATCACTGAAAAGGTGTTATATCGATTTTTTACTCACAAATGACTACTGAAAAGGTGTTGAATTGAGTTTTACTCACAAATGACATCTGAAAAGGTGTTGTATCGAATTTTACTCAGAAATGACTACTGACAAGGTGTTGTATCGATTTTTACTCACAAATAACTACTGACAAGGCGGTGTGTTCATTTTTACTTTTTACTCACAGATAACCACTGAAAAGGTGTTATAGCGATTTTTACTCACATATGACTACTGACAACGTGTTGTATCGATTTTTATTCACAAATGACTACTGAAAAGGTGTTTATCGGATTTTACTCACAGATGACTACTGACAAGCTGTTGTATGGATTTTTACTCACAAATGACTACTTACAACGCAACAACTACTGACAAGTTGTTACATCTATTGTTACTTACAAATGACTACTGAAAAAGTGTTGTGTCGATTTTTTTACTCAAAGACGACTACTGACAAGGCGTTATATCGATTTTTACTCACAAATGACTACTAACAAGATGTTGTATCGATTTTTATTCACAAATGACTACTGATATATATCGATTTTTATTCACAAATGACTACTGAAAAGGTGTATCGATTTTTACTCACAAATGACCACTGAAAAAATGTTATATGGATTTTTTACTTCCAAATGACTACTGAAAAGAGGTGACTAAAACGCACTCACCACGAAAAGAAACCCTGGAAAAACGGAATGATTCTACTGAAGATCTGAAAATGTTCATCTGTAAGTCTGAGAAAATGGCATCTTTTAGCCGTGAAAACTCAGCAGAAATGTTTGCATACTCGTATTTGATAGAAATCAAGTTGAGGTCACACGACAGTTCAGTTTTGCTTAAGGAGCCATTATCTTTCATTTCCTCACCCCTTCCACAGCTTCCGGCCAGAAGTTGGTCGATAGATTGAGGGACTGAAAAAAGGTAGCAGGTTGGGTTGTGTGTGTGTGGTGTGTGTGTGTGTGTGTGTGTGTGTGTGGGTGTGTGTGTGTGTGTGTGTGTGTGTGTGTGTGTGTGTGTGTGTGTGTGTGTGTGTGTATGTGTGTGTGTGTGTGTGTGTGTGTGTGTGTGTGTGTGTGTGTGTGTGTGTGAGTCTTTTTTTTCTGATACCAAGAAGTTGGCTATGTGTCAGACAGGCCTTGTTCCACGGAGACCAAGGTCGAGGAGATCATGATAGGATCGATACAAATGCTTCGCTGTTTTTGTTGTTGTAGTAATAGTTGTTGTTGGTGGTGGTGGTGGTGTGTGTGTGTGTGTTGTGTGTGTGTGTGTGTGTGTGTGTGTGTGTGTGTGTGTGTGTGTGTGTGTGTGTGTGTGTGTGTGTGTGTATTTGTGTGTGTGTGCGCGCGTGCGTGTATGTGTGTGTGTGTGCGTGTGTGTGTGTGTGTGTGTGTGCGTGCGTGTGTGAGTGTGTGTGTAAATACGAAAATACTTAACGGTCTTGACATTCTTTTTTGGGGGGTGGGTGGAGGTGGGGGTGGATGGGTGGGTGTTGGAGTTAGTGTGTGTCTATAAATTTTCAATTTGGCATTGTCTAGAGTTCACTGTGTGCGTCTCATCAGGAGTCTGCGATTTGGTATTGTCTGGACTTCAGTTCATGTGTCGGAATTTGCACCTTGATATTGTCTACAGTTCACTTTGTATATCTGATAGGGCATTTGTAACTTGGTATCGTCTGGGGTTCACTGTGTGTATCTGATTAGAAATTTGTAATTTGCAATTTTTTTTATGAAAGATTTACTAAACTTGGATAGTTCTCTATGCGCTTCGTTCAAATCTCCCAGCAACTTTGTGATGGACTTTTTGAACTGTCTTGAAATGAGGTGAGGGAGATGACGATAGGGTGGGGGTGGGGTGGGGGATGGGGATAAAATTGAAACACTAAACCGACACCACCTGAACTAATGGCTCATTAAGATGGGCATAAC
>CM060308.1:30987503-30995003 GCA_030674185.1 Monoplex corrugatus
CATACTTGGATGCTCTTTCACCACTCACCTTTCCACCACCACCCCTGTATTTCTTTTGCCCCCTCCTCCCTCTTCTTTCTCAAATTAATGTAGCCGGATGGAAAATAATGATAATGATAACAACAACAACAACAAGAACAATAAAATAATAATAATAACAATAATATAGTCATAGTAATAGTAATAATAACGAAATCCAAAACAAGTGTGACTGCCCGCGTTCAAGCAAACAGGAACCAGAAAAAAACACGAAAGAAGAATACGAACGCGTATTTAATACAAGACAAGACAGGCGCAAATTTTCGGCCAACTGGCCTTTGTCAAGCGTAAGATTACAAACAAACAAACACCAGATACAAACATTATGAGAAAAAGAGTGAAACTTCCCTGCTGCTATGTCCAATGTGAGAAAAGGAATAAATCGATTAAGATGACATCATGATGTGATTTTGAGTAAATATGATGTAATAATAACGATAACAATAACAATGATAATAGTAATAATGATAATGATAATAACAATCATCATCATCATCATCATCATCGTCATCATAGTCATAATCATAATCATAATAACTTGCTAAATCTTGATGTAGAAACAAAATCAAAGCGCATAGCCTCATCGTTCACAATGGTAGCAACAACTTAATTCATTTTTAGTAGAAAATAGAGACAAATACAAAGCAGAACCAATCACATAAATGACTTAAATGTCCCTACTAGCCTATTTCCCTTCTTCTTCCGTTCAGTTGGGTTTACTCCCTAAATTCCCTACTAACCTATTTCCCTTCTTCTTCAGTTCAGCTGGGTTTAGTCCCCAATGTCCCTACTAGCCTATTTCCCTTCTTCATCAGTTCAGCATGGTTTACTCCCCAATGTCCCTGCTAGCCTATTTCCCTTCTTCTTCAGTTCAGCTGGGTTTACTCTCACCCCCCAATGTCCCTACTAGCCTATTTCCTCCTTCTTCTTCAGTTCAGCTGGGTTTACTCTCCAAAGTCCCTTTTAGCCTATTTCCCTTCTTCTTCAGTTCAGCTGGATTTACTCCCCAATGTCCCTATTGGCCTATTTCCCTTCTTCTTCAGTTCAGCTGGGTTTACTCCCCAATGTCCCTGTTGGCCTATTTCCTTTTTTCCTCAGTTCAGCTAGGTTTACTCCCCAATGTCCCTATTGGCCTATTTCCTTTCTTCAGTTCAGCTGGGTTTACTCCCCAATGTTCCTACTAGCCTATTTCCCTTCTTCTTCAGTTTAGCAGGGTTTACTCCCCAATGTCCCTACTAGCCTATTTCCCTTCTTCATCAGTTCAGCTGGGTTTACTCCCCAATGTCCCTACTAGCCTATTTCCCTTCTTCTTCAGTTCAACTGGGTTTACTCTCACCCCCCAATGTCCCTACTAGCCTATTTCCTCCTTCTTCTTCAGTTCAGCTGGGTTTACTCTCCAAAGTCCCTTTTAGCCTATTTCCCTTCTTCTTCAGTTCAGCTGGGTTTACTCCCCAATGTCCCTATTGGCCTATTTCCCCTCTTCTTCAGTTCAGCTGGGTTTATACCCAATGTCCCTGTTGGCCTATTTCCTTTTTTCCTCAGTTCAGCCAGGTTTACTCCCCAATCTCCCCTATTGACCTATTTCCTTTCTTCAGTTCAGCTGGGTTTTCTTCCAAATGTCCCTACTAACCTATTTCCCTTCTTCATCAGTTTAGCAGGGTTTACTCCCCAATATCCCTACTAGCCTATTTCCCTTCTTCTTCAGTTCAGTTGGGTTTACTCCCCAATGTCCCATAGCCTGTTTCCCTTCTTCTTCAGTTCAGCTGGGTTTACTCCCCAAATTCCTACTAGCCTATTTCCCCTCTTCTTCAGTTCAACTGGGTTAACTCCCCAATATCCCTTTTAGCCTATTTCCCTTCTTCTTCAGGTTTACTCCCCAATGTCCCTACTAGCCTATTTCCCTCCTTCAGGTCCGGTGGGTTTAACAGACGCGCTTGAGTGAAATGCGTTTTGCTTTTGCTCTTCTATAACTTATTCATTTGTTAATTTTTTGCGTAGTTTACGAGGCAAGTTAATATTTGTCTTCTTTTCCAGCCCTCCCTCTCCACCATTCTCCCATGCCTCTCACCCTTCTCACATGTCTCATTCCTCCGTTTTTTTGTTGTTGTTTTTTTTCCCCATTTACCAACTTGTTAACGAATCGGGTGATAGTTTTGGTTGGTTTGGTTGGTTTGGTTGGTTGGTTGGTTTGCTTGCTTGTATGTTTGTTCGTATTTTCCCTTATAAAAAACAAGTGTGTTATGCTTGTTTTCCACTATCAATTTTATGTTGTCATATTTTCTGGCTGAGATTTATATACGTCTCCCCCATTCTCTGAATGCCTTCATAATACATGCCCCGAGAACAAGTCGGGTCTGCTTCCCCACTGCCCTACGACCTCAGAGTTGTGCGAAAGCCATTCGTTTTTCTAACCTTTACCTTACCTCTTTACCTTACTTTCATTAGTCTTACGAAACACGAGGATACACGTAGCATGACCAAACAACGCACAATACGACTAGCAGAAGCAATCAAGAAGATAGAGTGAGAATAAAGAAGTATCTTTCCTCAGTGGGGTTCTGCGGACACAGATATTAATGTCCCCTTTCATTCTGGAAACACAGGAGCTATCCAGTTTGCTTTTAAGCAGTTTGTCTCCTGCTAACTGCACATTTTGGTTGAGCGAGTCAAAGAGATAAATGATCTCAAATAAAAAGACCAACATTTAAAATCACAGTTACGCAGAAAGTTTCTGATCACAAACGCAGAGAATGATGTCAAGGCCTCAACCTCCCTCAACCCCCTCCCTCAACCCCCTCCCCCCACCCGCATCCCAAACGACCAACATATGAAAGACCTATCTATGTCCCCTCACTCATGTACAAATACAAAGAATGAAATTATGGCAAAGAACGAGCCATCGCTTTCGTTTTGTAACTCTGTATGTCGAGTTGTGTATCACATGCTACATGTCAGATTGTGTGCCATATGTAACATATCAGATTGAGTGTCACGTGCTATATATCAGATTGTGTGTCATATATAACACATTTCAGACTGAGTGTCACGTGTCACATATCAGATTGTGTGCCATGTATAACACATTTCAGACTGAGTGTCACGTACCGCATGTCAGATTGTGTGCCATGTATAACACATTTCAGACTGAGTGTCACGTACCACATGTCAGATTGTGTGCCATGTATAACACATTTCAGACTGAGTGTCACGTACCGCATGTCAGATTGTGTGCCATGTATAACACATTTCAGACTGAGTGTCACGTACCACATGTCAGATTGTGTGCCATATGTAACATTTCAGACTGAGTGTCACGTACCGCATGTCAGATTGTGTGCCATATGTAACATTTCAGACTGAGTGTCACGTACCACATGTCAGATTGTGTGCCATATGTAACATTTCAGATTGAGTGTCATGTGCTTTACATGCCGGATTGTGTGCCATAAGTTACATTTCAGACTGAGTGTTCCGTGCTACATGTCACGTTGTGTGCCATACATAACATTTCAGATTGAGTGTCACGTGCTACATGTCACATTGTGTGCCATACATAACATTTCAGATTGAGTGTCACGTGCTACATGTCACATTCTGTTCGTTATTTCTTTTAACGCCTATTCCCATGTGTGTCATGTGTCACGTGTCAAATTATATGTTGTGTGCCACATGTCAGATTGTGTGCCATATGTAACATTTCAGATTGAGTGTCACGTGCCACATGTCAGATTGTGTGCCATATGTAACATTTCAGACTGAGCGTCACGTCCTACATGTCAGATTCTGTCACATACCACATGTCAGAGTGTGTGTCACATGTCACATGGCAGATTGTGTGCCATATGTAACATTTCAGACTGAGTGTCACGTGCTACATGTCAGATTGTGTCACATACCACATATCAGTTTGTGTGTCACATGGTACATATCAGATTGTGTGCCATATGTAACATTTCAGACTGGGTGTCACATGCTACATATCAGATTGTGTGCCATATGTAACATTTCAGACCGGGTGTCACATACTACATACCAGATTGTGTGCCATATGTAACATTTCAGACCGGGTGTCACATGCTACATGTCAGATTGTGTGCCATATGTAACATTCCAGACTGGATGTCACATGCTACATGTCAGATTGTGTGCCGTATGTAACAGTTCAGATTGAATGTCACGTGCCACATGTCAGATTGTGTCACGTGTCACATGTCAGATTGTGCGCATATGTAACATTTCAGATTTAGTGTCACTTGCCACATGTCAGATCGTGTCACATTTCATATGCAAGATTTTATGTCATAAGGTGCACATTTCACAATTATGTACCACTTGTGCCATTGCAGATGATGTGCCACAGGGTACATTTCACATTTGTGTGCCACATGGTACGTTGCAGATGATATGCCACTTATAACATTGCAGACGGTATGCCACATGGCACGTCGCAAATGGCGTGCCACTTGTAACATTGCAGACGGTATGCCACATGGCACGTCGCAAATGGCGTGCCACTTATAACATTGCAGACGGTATGCCACATGGCACGTCGCAAATGGCGTGCCACTTATAACATTGCAGACGGTATGCCACATGGCACGTCGCAAATGGCGTGCCACTTATAACATTGCAGACGGTATGCCACATGGCACGTCGCAAATGGCGTGCCACTTGTAACATTGCAGACGGTATGCCACATGGCACGTTGCAAATGGCGTGCCACTTGTAACATTGCAGACGGTATGCCACATGGCACGTCGCAAATGGCGTGCCACTTGTAACATTGCAGACGGTATGCCACATGGCACGTTGCAAATGGCGTGCCACTCGTAACATTGCAGACGGTATGCCACATGGCACGTCGCAAATGGCGTGCCACTTGTAACATTGCAGACGGTATGCCACATGGCACGTTGCAAATGGCGTGCCACTTGTAACATTGCAGACGGTATGCCACATGACACGTTGCAAATGGCGTGCCACTTGTAACATTGCAGACGGTATGCCACATGGCACGTCGCAAATGGCGTGCCACTTGTAACATTGCAGACGGTATGCCACGTGTCAGGCTGTCTGGGAGAGTCAGTGATGAACAAGGAAGCTTTGTCAGACGCCATCCCGCTGACAGGCGAGGCAAATGTCAAGCAATGAAAGGCCCATTATGTCAGGCATGGAATATATGATCATGTGTAAATAGTAAGTCATGCTACTAGCCGTTTTGTGATGGTGTGCATTTTAGGGTGTTCTCTTGTGAAAAACATCATGCCTTTGACATTTCAGACGGTTTTAGTTTGATTTATTTGCTCTTTTACATGATTAACTCCTTTAATATATTGTTGTCACAGTTCGTAAACTAGGCCTACCTGTTTTGATGTATGAAGAAGACACAAAACCAACAGTAGCAACTAATAACAGCTTTTTCAGTGATAATCTTTGGAGTATCGTTTTATTCTTACGGGCGTGGAGTTCGTCTGATGTATAGAGACTTGGAGCCTAGACGGCACACAAATGAAGTGTTGATCGTGTACTTTTCACATTAATGAAATGAACATATCAGAGCAAGATACCATAACAAAACACACACACACACACACACACACAACACACACACACACACATATATATATATACACACACACACACGCACACATACGCACGCTCACGCACACACACACACACACACACACACCACACACACACACGCACGCACGCACACGCACACACACACACACACACAAAAACCAACCAACCAACCAAACAAACAAAATCAAACAAAAAAATACAAAAACAAAAACAGACACAGGATTCTTGCGTTCATTCTAAACAAATCTTTTATTCATCTTCACATTTTTTTTCTGTAGTTCTCTCTCGTCGGTAAATCATTGTTAATCTAGTTTGTATGTATGTGTATATATATATATATATAGATCGATCGATCGACCGATAGATAGATAGATAGATAGATCGACACATACACATACACATACATACATACATACATACATACATAATAACATACATACATACATACGTACATACATACATACATACATGTACATACATACATACATATATATACATACATACATGTACATCTATGTAATTATATGTACCGTATACATATACATGTGTGTGTTTAACATTTCGATCTTGAAGCTTAGCCCACTGCGGTAATGCTGCTTTTAGACGAAGTGAGATGGTTCTGCATATGCACATTTTGTAGGGCAAGTCATGATACCACACACGAAAGGGGAAGGAAATGTTGGCAGCTGGGGTGGAAGCAGCAAAGGCAGTGGAGGACTGGCCACATCGATTTTGGTAGTTGTGGCGTGAATTTTGGCAGTAAGAAGGAGCGGACTGTTTGTGTTACTGGTCTTGGAAGCACCAGCAACGGACCGACTTAGTGAACCCTTGCCCGTTGATCCTATGTTACATCTTCATCATAAAGTCAAGCTTTCTTGTCCCTGACCATTTCGAGTCTGGCATAACTGACTGGATTCTAGGAACGTGAATGACTGACTGAATTACAGGCACGTGAATGGCTGACTGAATGACAGGTACGGGAATGACTGACTGAATTACAGGCACGTGAATGGCTGACTGAATTGTAGGCACGAGAATGGCTGACTGAATTACAGGCACGGGAATGACTGACTGAATTACAGGCACGGGAATGGCTGACTGAATTACAGGCACGGGAATGACTGACTGAATTACAGGCACGTGAATGGCTGACTGAATTGTAGGCACGAGAATGGCTGACTGAATTACAGGCACGTGAATAGCTGACTGAATTACAGGCACGTGAATGACTGACTGAATTACAGGCACGTGAATGGCTGACTGAATTACAGACACGTGAATGACTGACTGAATTACAGACACGTGAATGGCTGACTGAATTACAGACACGTGAATGGCTGACTGAATTACAGGCACGTGAATGGCTGACTGAATTACAGGCACGTGAATGGCTGACTGAATTACAGACACGTGAATGGCTGACTGAATTACAGACACGTGAATGGCTGACTGAATTACAGACACGTGAATGGCTGACTGAATTACAGACACGTGAATGGCTGACTGAATTACAGACACGTGAATGGCTGACTGAATTACAGACACGTGAATGGCTGACTGAATTACAGGCACCTGAATGGCTGACTGAATTACAGACACGTGAATGGCTGACTGAATTACAGACGCGTGAATGGCTGACTGAATTACAGACACGTGAATGGCTGACTGCATTACGGAAACACAAATGACCGAATTACAGAAACTCTATTGGCTTCGATAATTTGAGGTCACGTGTGTTTTTAACATTCATAACAAAGAAAACCTAAAAACTGAGCATACACTGTAAATCCACTCAGAATGACTTGCACAATATTGAAAGAGAGAGAGAGGGAAGAAGAAGAAAGAAGGGAAGAAGGGAAAGAAGGATGGAGGGAAGAA
>CM060308.1:31000003-31005003 GCA_030674185.1 Monoplex corrugatus
TTCTCGTTCTCTTTTCCTCGTGCCGCTGAGCGAGTGTCTCTTCGAACTTGGAGAGCCTTTCTGCACAGTCTGTCTCCAGGCTGACCGTTCGAGGGCTGTTGCTTCCCAGTTGTCTTTGTCGATATTCAAGGCTTTTAGGTCCCTCTTGCACACGTCTTTGAATCGCAGCTGTGGTCTGCCTGTGGGACGTTTTCCCTGCACCCGTTCTCCGTAGAGGAGGTCTTTGGGAATCCGTCCGTCGTCCATGCGCACGGCATGGCCAAACCAGCGCATGCGTCTCTGTTTCAGCAGCGTGTACATGCTGGTGCATCCAGCTCTTTCCAGGACAGTGTTGTTCGGGACCTTGTCCTGCCAGGTGATGTTTAGAATGCGTCGGAGGCTACGCATGTGAAAAGCATTGAGCTTTTGCTCTTGTCGGGCACGCAAAGTCCAGGACTCGCTGCCATACAGGAGGGTGCTCACGACGCAGGCTCTGTAGATCTGGATTTTTGTGTGCTCAGTCAGCTTGCTGTTGTTCCATGCTTTCTTTGTCAGTCTGGCCATGGTGGTAGCTGCCTTGCCGATGCGCCTGTTGAGCTCTATGTCAAGTGAGAGGGTGTCTGAGATTGTTGAGCCCAGATAAACAAAGTCATGGACGACATCCAGTTCATGGTCATTGATGCTGATGGCTGGGGGAGAGTCAACATCCTGTCCCATGACCTGTGTTTTCTTCAAGCTTATGGTAAGCCCGAAGTTTTGGCAGGCACCGCTGAAGCGAGTCATGAGCTGCTGTAGGTCCTCAGCTGAGTGGGCGGTTACTGCCGCGTCGTCTGCAAAGATGAAGTCACGCAGGCACCTCAGCTGGACTTTGGTCTTGGCTCTAAGTCTGGAGAGGTTGAAGAGCTTACCGTCTGTCCTGGTTCGGAGGTATATGCCTTCAGCTGCAGGACCGAATGCGTGTTTCAGCATCACAGCAAAGAAGATTCCAAACAGGGTGGGAGCCAGGATGCAACCCTGTTTCACTCCGCTCCGTATGTTGAAGGCAGCTGATGTTGAGCCGTCAAAGACGACGGTGCCTTTCATGTCTTCGTGGAAGGATCTGATAATGCTGAGAAGTTTGGATGGACATCCAATTTTGGGAAGGATTTTGAAGAGGCCATCCCTACTGACCAGATCGAAGGCCTTTGTGAGGTCTATGAAGGCAACGAAGAGTGGCTGCCTTTGCTCCCTGCATTTCTCCTGAAGTTGTTTGAGGGAGAAGATCATGTCTATAGTGGATCTGTTGGCACGGAACCCGCACTGCGATTCAGGGTAGACTTGCTCTGCGAGTACCTGGAGCCTCTTCAGTACTACTCGTGCAAAGACTTTCCCAACGATACTGAGGAGAGAAAATATTGTACATTGTGTCACAATAAATAAACGAGGAGTCATATCAAATTCCATGTGTGCATAATGTGGACATTGTCAAGTATGCGTGTTTTCATACTTGCGCGTGTGTGCATCCACGTGTGGGTAGATAGTATGAATGTACATGGTCATGCATGCGATGGAGGCAGAGAGAGAGAGAGACAGACAGGCAGACAGACAGACAGAGACAGAGACAGACAGACAGACAGGCAGACAGAGAGAAACGAGAGAGAGAGAGAGTGTGTGTGCGTGTATGTATGTGTGTATGGAGTGTGTGTGTGTACGTGTGTGCGTGTGCGTGTGCGTTGTGTGTGTGTGTGTGTGTGTGTGTGTGTGTGTGTGTGTGGTGTGTGTTTGTATGTGTGTGCGTGTGTGCGTGTGTGTATATGTGTGTTTGTGCGTGCGTGCGTGTGTTTTGTGTGTGTGTGTGTGTGTTTGTGTGTTTGTGCGTGCGTGCGTGCGTGCGTGGTGTGTGTGTGTGTGTGTGTGTGTGTGTGTGTGTGTGCGTGCGTGGGTGTGTTCATTCGTTCGTTATTTCTTTTAACGTCTATTCACATATGTGCTTTTAGACGTGTGTGTGTGTGTGTGTGTGCGTGCGTGCGTGCGTGCGTGCGTGTGTGTGTGTGTGTGTGTGCTTGTGTGTGTGTGCCTGTGTGTGCGTGCGTGTGTGTGTGTATGTAAGTGTGTTGTTCATCTATGATAAGTCATAAGAAGACCTGGTGATTTTTATATCTGCACACTCTATTAAATAGAAATAGCCCGGGGAAGGGAAAGAGAACTCTTGAAGACATGAAGGAAAAAAAACCGAGGGTGTAATAACCCTTTAACTTCCGCACCCTGTCCACCAGCAATCCTGCATTGTCAACCATGCTAGCAAAGCAAAAACTTAACCCTTTGATTCCCTCACCCTATCCACCAGCTTCCTGCAGGAAGCTGTGGATAGGGTGAGGGATTCAAAGGGTTAAAGTTTTGCAAGTTGGTGGACAGGGTGCAGGAATCAAAGGGTTAAATTTTTGCAAGTTGGTGGACAGGGTGCGGGAGTCAAAGGGTTAAATTTTTGCAATTTGGTGGACAGGGTGAGGGATTCAAAGGGTTAAATATTTGCAAGTTGGTGGGTAGAGTGAGGGATTTAAAGGGTTAAATTTTTGCAAGCTGGTGGACAGGGTGCTGGAGTCAAAGGGGTAGAGACAGATTATGACAGATGCATGTTAAGATTGAAGGAGGAACGTCACGCATCGGTCATGTTCTCTTGCTCATTGAAACATTAGAGAAATCGTGTTGTTTTGTTTTTTCCACTAAGTTTTGTGTACTTACCAGTAGACGGGGTGTAGTGTTCAACGCAACGGACTACCGACTGGAAGGTTGTGGGTTCGAATCCCTATCAGTCCCTTCAAAAATCATTGTGGGACTTTTTCGGCTCTAACCGGCTCCTATTCCAGAGTTGGGCGTGCTATGGGCTCATCGGGAAGACTGGGATCACACAGTCAAGCCTCATCCACTTCACGGATGCGTCATTGAGGGTGTTGCTCAAAATCTTTTGACCAGCACCGCAGGTGTCTGTATCTCTCGGGCCTGGTTGACGCCAGGATATATACATTATGATAGTAAGCGTAGAGTACAGCCCTGCATGTCACGCAGTCTCAATCCAAGATGGAACTCCGCAGCATCACGATTATCATCCTCATCGACATCATCATCATCATTGCATTATAAAAATTGTTCCAGCTTCTGTGGCCATTAATGGGACGAAACAAAAAAAAAAAAACAAAAAAAAAGTTGATGAGCACAAAGGTAACCTCTGTGGGTGCGATGATCCTGAAAAAAACAACAAACGTTTTGTGTACTCTTTCTTTCTTGTCTTTTGTGTACGCTCGACAGAAGTCAATTGCCCGAAAATTGGCACTTGTCTTGTTTTCGTAAGTTAAATACGCGTACTCATTCTTATTTTCGTGTGTTTCTGGGTCCTTCCTGTTTGCTTGAACGCACGCTGGCAGTCACTCTGAGTTAGAGTCAAATGCAGATGGAAAAGAGATGTTTTATTTTTGATTCACCGGAAGTGACGACATTCACTGAAAGCCCATAATTCCTATTTTTTCAATCCTTTTCTTTTTCTTCTTCTTTTTTTTTTTTTTTTTTCCCTTTAAATGGAGATTATTTCATATCGACCGGAGAGACAGGGAGGGAGAAAGAGGGAGAGGGAGAGAGAGAGATAAAGAGGGGAAAGAGAGACAGACAGACAGACAGGCAGACAGACAGAGCGAGAGAAAGAGAGAGAGAGATAGCGAGAGCGAAAGAGAGAGAGACAGAGACAGAGAGATAGAAAGACAGAGAGACTGAGAGAAGAGACAGAATGAGAGAGAAAAAGACAGAGAAAGAGAGACAAAGACAGGGAGACAAAGAGAGACAGAGAGAGAGAAATACAGACAGACAAACAGAGAGAGAGACAGACACACAGAGACAGAGACAAAAATGAGACAGACAGACAGACGACAGACAGACAGACAGACAGGCAGACAGACAGATTAAGTGGGAGATAGAGAAAGTAAGTAAGTGTGAGATCCAAAACAAGTGCGACTGCTCGCGTCCAAACAAACAGGAACCAGAAAAACAAGAAAATCGAACCAGAACGCGTATTCAACACAACAAGACAAGACAAGCGCAAATTTTCGGCCAACAGGCCTTTGTCAAGCGCGAACGCACGATCACAAACAGACACCAAACAACAGATCATAAGAAAAAGACTAAAACTTCTCTGCCACCTCGTCCAGTGGGTAAAAAAAGGTGTAAGTGTGAGTTGGAGACAAAGGGAGATGTAAGGACGGAAAAAGAAAGAGAGAGATGAGTGACAGAAAATCGATACTTTAAAAAAAATGCTGTGTTTTTCTCAAACATAGCAGAAGCCCTAATGTGGCCTTTAGCGGGCTGCAAAGCGAAATGAATTGACAGATATCAGAGCATCCGATCAGGTCCTGTCTTACTGCGTGCACCACAGTGTTTCCTTTTCAACACACTATAATCACATGAGCAGGACAACAGGACAGGCTTGTTCGAAAAGTGGTAAACGATGACAAAATGTTTTCTTCCCTTGACAAAAAACAAACAAAAAACAAAAAAAGGGGGGTGGGATGGTGGGGGTGTGGGTGGGGGATGGAGAGTTTACAAACGAAATAAAAATTGATGCCCTAGCGCAGGTTTGTACTGAGAGGAAGAGATAACGAGAACAAGAACTTTTTTTTTTTTTAAATTTTCAAAGCAAATTAAGAATCTTTTGTACACCCTGTTCTCGCCGAAGAAAGATATTTTCTCTAATTCAGGCTTAGTGTAATACCCACAGACAGTCAACGCTAATACACAAATGAACGATAATGGCATCAGGATACTGAGATAATGTAAAATTCGATTATTAGTGGAACTGACAAAGAGAGAGAGAGAGAGAGAGAGAGAGAGAGAGAGAGAGAGAGAGAAACAGACAGACAGACAGACAGAGAGGAAGAGAGAGAGAGAGAGAGAGAGAGAGAGAGAGAGAGAGAGAGAGAGAGAGAGAGAGAACATGGACAGGAACGGAAACAGACTTTTATTGTGGAGGGTTGTGGCGTAAGCACAGTAATGTATCT
>CM060308.1:31007503-31010003 GCA_030674185.1 Monoplex corrugatus
TCTATCAAGACCGTCTCGTTTGTTTTCTTTGCTGTCCATGGAACTCTCAACATTCTTCTTAGAAACCACATCTCGGCTGCCTCAATCTTGCTCTGGCTTTGCTTGCTGTTTCATAAATATATGTCAAAATCAATTTTCACTGCACCTCCAACGAAAGCAGGGACTATAGAATGCGAACTCCATCGTACAATCAGCTTGATGAGTCACGTGTTAAAGATTCCATTAAGAATAATCATGATGAGGACAAGGAACAGAATCAAAAGAGAAATAGCGGAAGAACAATGTGGATTTGTCGAAGGGAAAGAAACTATTAATGGCACGTAGATACTTAGAACTGTCATAGAAAGATCAGTTGAGTTGAATAAGGATCTATATTTATGTTTTTGTTGATTATACCAAGGCTTTTGATCGGGGAAGAATAAAATCAATCGAATGGAAAATCTCAATGTTGATGGACAAGATCTAAGAATAATAAGGCCTATCTATTGGGAACAAACAGCAGCGATGAGAACAGAAATGATACAAGCTCTTTTCAAAATACATAAAAAGTGGTTAGGCAGGGATGTCTTTTGTCACCAGATTTGTTTTCAGTTTACAGGGAAGCCATCATGAGAACTCTATATGGCTGTTCTCTACCCGTACTATCCTAATAAATCCTAGTGTCCCAGGCCCGTAAGATACAGACATTACGGTGATGATCTGGTGATTCGAGCATTATCCTCAATGACAGTGATATCAGCAAAAATACAAATAGCGGTGGGCTCATTGTCAATGCCAAGAAAAAAAAATGCTTCTTGGACAACACCCATCACCAGTAGAAGTTATTTATTGGATATAACGAGGTTGATGTCGATGGTTCTACCAAGGTAGTTTAGTCAACAGTTCAAATGCCATGACTAAAGAACTGAACTGTCGCTTGGGCAAAACGACGGCAGTATCTAACAAGCTGTAAGAAACTGGGAACATCAAGAAAATCTCTCTCAACCTTAGGCTGAATGGAATGGAATCTTTATTAATGTCTGTTCACAATAGTGATTTTAGACAGACACACACACACACACACACACACACACACACACACACACACACACACACACACACACACACACACACACACAACACACACACACACACACAACACACACACATACACAGGGAGTGGGAGGAAAAAAAACAACCTTAGACTGGAGTTCTGCAATTCCAACGTTCTGTCAACTTTGCTGTAGATGTACAGCTGTGAAACATGGTACCCGAAAGCAAGCCAGGAGAAGGAGCTTGACTCCTTTGACCTAATGCACCTACTCAAGATCCTGGACACCAAGTGGACAATTTTTGATACGAACGATGAAGTAAGGTTAAGAAGCAAACAGACCCCAGTTGCCAACATCATCTGCAAGGATCGAGTGAGTTGGCTGGACCATGACACTAGACTGTTCTTTTCTCTGAAGTAAGATACACAGATACACACGTCATTTATATGTAATGTAACCAAGATTGTTCCAGTGGTAGACTGATACAATAGTAGCTTTTAAAACGTAGGCCAGGTAAAACGTAGGCTAGGTAGGACCCCAGGACCTGACCAACTCATGGGTTTATGTGCAGACTTGTGCCATGATCACCATCACAGGGCACCTGTGACGTTAGTGCATATGTCATTCATTCCGAGCGCGGAGACGTCATCTTGAGAAACTGAAACTGAAACTTTAAGACCTGCCAACCGAGTCTTGAACCGGAATCCAAAAGTGCAGCGACGGAGAGGAAGACCAGACATAAACTGGCGTCAGGCAGTTGACAGACATACAGACGGTTGACAGAGACATACAACTGATGGATAGACACTGGGAGTGATGCCCTGAAATTGTCTACCGACCGAGCCCATTGCAACATGTGGGAACGTCTAGATCTTAATGACCACCCACGAAGTGGATAAGACTCGACTGTGTAGTCCTAGACTTCCCAGTGAGTGTATAAAACACTCAACTCAAGGTAGGAGTTAGCTGGGAACGAAAAATACCACAATCATTTTATCAGGGTTGATGAATCCACAACTTCATGGTCATTAGTCCATTGTACTAACCGCTGCACCATGGTAACTGGTTATAAAGTTTTGTTCTTGTACTTATATATATATATCTCTCTCTCTCTCTCCCTTTCTCTCTCTCTCTCACTCTCTCTCTTTCCCTTTCTCTCCTCTCTCTCTCTCCCTTTCTCTCTCTCTCCCTTTCTCTCCTCTCTCTCTCTTTCCCTTTCTCTCTCTCCCTTTCTCTCCTCTCTCTCTCTCTGTCTTTCTCTCTCCCTTTCTCTCTCTCTCCCTTTCTCTCCTCTCTCTCTCTCTCCCTTTCTCTCTCTCCCTTTCTCTCCTCTCTCTCTCTGTCTCTCTCTTGCTCTGTCTGTCTGCCTGTCTGTTTCTGTCTGTCTGTCTGTCTGTCTCTCTCGCTCACTGTCTTTCTCTGTCTCTTTGTCTCTCATCTCCCCTCTCTCTCCATCCCTCATTCCTCCC
>CM060308.1:31012503-31030003 GCA_030674185.1 Monoplex corrugatus
GCCAAAACTATCAGCATCCTTGATTTCTTTTAAAATTTTATTATTTATTACTTCCTTTATATAGTTGTTTCCTACTGGGGTTTTTTGTGTGTGTTAGTTATGCAAGTCAAAAAACGTTCTAAAACAGGTTTTTCTGTTCTTCAGTGGAACAGTCGCTCCATCAATATTAATCTTCTTCATCTCCAGCACTACTTATCCGAAAATAAGCATCATATTATCGCCTTACAGTCCATGAATGTGACGAAAAGTAAATTACCAAAGTTAGAGGACTATTACTATCCTCCTGTGACACACATTTGTGATCATAACTCTAAGACATATGCAGCTATATATAT
The DNA here is from genome assembly GCA_030674185.1 of Monoplex corrugatus. Taxonomy (NCBI): domain Eukaryota; kingdom Metazoa; phylum Mollusca; class Gastropoda; order Littorinimorpha; family Ranellidae; genus Monoplex; species Monoplex corrugatus. Next base: position 31,012,839 of record CM060308.1, read on the forward strand.
CCGTAAAGATGTGGACTACAAAATCATTCAGCCTCCTGTGCCAAAGGACACGGATGGTGTTTATTGTGTGGCTGTGAAAGTAAAAATTAACTATGTATCAACTTTAAATATCATGTCTGTATATTTTCCACGTGGCCCTGATGGAAAAAACAGTGACTGGCTACGAACTTTAGATCATGCTGAGAAATGGTTGATCGCCGGAGATTTTAATGCCCATTCTCCATTCTGGGACAAAGACTGCCAATATGTGTCTAACAATTGTTTTGTTGAAAACATCGTTGACTCTGGCTTGGTATTATTAAATGACGGTCGAATAACTAGACTACCAGATAATCCTAAACATAAAGCTTCCGCCATTGACTTGACTTTATTATCTCCTGACCTTGTCATTAATTGTATATGGGATATTACATCTGACTCCCTTGGAAGTGATCATCTACCAATTGTCACAGTTATTGATGAATTATTTGCTAAAGCACCAGAACAAGATGACTGTATTCCTAGATATATGTACAACCGTGCAAACTGGGTAAAATACCACACGATCTTAATGGGAAAAGATTGCACGTTCAACGAGAGCGACAGTGTTAATTATATGTATTCACACTTCACAAACACATTACATGAGGCAGCAAAATATTCAATTCCAAAAAGGAAAAATGTAAACAAAGGTAATTTTGTTGGAAATAGCTGGTGGAATCAATTATGTGAAGAAGCTAAGAACGAAAAAAAGAAAATGTATAAAACCTACATAAAAACTAAATCTCCAGAAGACCATTACAATATGAAAATGGCAAAGATTCATTCAAACAAGGTCATAGCCCAAGCCAAAAAGAGATATTGGACAGATTTCTGTTCTCAACAAATTTCCGGTCCTAAAGATCTTCCTAAAATTTGGAATAAGGTCAAAGAAATGAAAAATGGATTTCATTTACAACAGTTTCCTATTAAGATTAGAGACAATGAATTTCCTTCGTCATCTGAGAAAGCTGAAGAATTTGTACATTTCTTTTCAAGAGCAAGTAATTCCAGTAGCTTGTCTCCACCAATTCAGGAGAAAAGACGGAAAATTGAGGAATCTGTAGAATACTCAGATCCTCCCCCCGATAGCCACATGTACATAAATTCAAAAATTACGTTACAAGAACTTAAAGATGCTCTTCTCTCTTTGATCAATAAAAAATCAGCTGTAGGTCTGGATGGCATTTCGTATACGCTTTTAAATCATTTACCAGAGAAATGGATTAAATATTTACACCTTATCATACTAAAATGCTGGGAAAGTGGTCACATACCTGACATTTGGAAGAATTCAATTGTGATACCTGTTCTGAAAGCTAATAAACCACGCTCTGATACAGGTAGTTACAGGCCTATCTCGCTTACATCCCATGTTTCGAAACTAATGGAAAAAATTACTCTGAATCGACTGACTTATTTTTGTGAGAAAAATAATATAATACCTATTAACCAGTCTGGATTTCGAAAAGGTAGATCGACGACAGACCATTTAGTCAAATTAACAACTCAAATAAAAACTCAGTTTGCGAGAAGGAAAAATGTCTTAGCTACCTTTTTTGATCTTAAAAAAGCGTATGATCAAGTCTGGCATGCAAGACTTTTGTTGAAATTGAAACATATTGGTCTCAAAGGTAATATTTATTATTTCATCAAAGCATTTATAAGTAATCGAAGTATAGTCGCTAAAATAAGTAATACGTACTCTGAAAAACGACCTGTAAACATGGGAATTCCACAGGGTTCCATAATATCTCCTCTTTTATTTAATATTTTGATCAATGACCTGCCATCACAAGTCTCTAACAATGTGAACTTAGCTCAGTACGCTGATGATATAGCGCTCTGGATGAACGTTTCGTTGAAAAGGAAGACTTCCTTAAGAGAAATAACCTATATTAAAAAGATCTATCAACGTGAAATTGATCACATTTCCACTTACTTGAAAGTTAACGGTCTGGAAATATCCAATGAAAAGACACATATGATTCTTTTTAATAATGGTTTCAGTCCTAAAGAGTTACCACTGTTCAAAATTGATAATGAGGAACTGAAATATACCACTCAGGTGAAATTTCTGGGAGTTCACTTGACTTCTAGTTTACAATGGAAAGTACATATTGATGCCTTGTTATACAAAGCCGTGAAAAGCTTTAATTTAATAAAAATAATTAGTAAACAGTCATGGGGGCAGGACACTAAAACGTTATTACATCTTGTTACAGCTTTAGTCAGATCAAAGTTGGCTTATGGCCAAGAGGTCTATTTTTCAGCCCCAAAATGTTATTTGAAAAAACTTCAAAGCTTAGATAGTAAAGCTGTTAAATGTGCTCTTGGGGTACCGGTGTATACAAAAACACAAGAAGTATATAAAATAGCCGGCATCCTTCCTTTGGAAGACTGGAGGAAGTTATCAGCTGCTAAATATATAGTTAGAGCAAATGCAGTAGCTAACTATGTTGACACGGATCTTAAAATTCGGTCTGACATCCATTTCCCCAAGAGAGCAAGAACAATAAAGGCACAAGAAACAATATCCAGTTACACAAATGAGCTCTTCGAAATTTGCAGAGTAGTTCCTAAAAAAGTTTCACATAAACTGATATGTTGTCCTCTACCCCCCTGGGAATTGTCCACTGCTACTTTTGATATCAACTACATTGAAACTGACTTGAGAAAAGATATTAATCCGCACCTGTTGGCAATTGACGTTCTGTCTCATCTGCATGAAAAATATTCACATCACTTGAAAATATTTACTGATGGCTCTGTTCTAGATGATGGTGCAGCAGGCGCTGGTTTTATAATTCCAAACTTAAAAGTAGAAAAGGCTTACTCTTTAGGACAGGGACACTCAATCTTCACGTCTGAATTAGTCGCCGTCCTAATGGCACTGAAATATATAGTAGATCTACCCATAGCTATATTTAGTATCTTATTATGTGTAGATTCGAAATCTGCATTACAATCCCTGACGAGCTGCAAATGTAAAGTAAATAGTACGTTAATATTTGAGATAAACTTTTTAATTCATTGTTTAATAACAAATAATACTCACGTTACTTTTTGTTGGATTCCATCACACTGTGGTATAATAGATAATGATCGAGTCGATAGAATCGCTAAAAGTGCAGCAATGAATAGGGCAGACAGTACTAAACTTGATTTACGACTCTCTGAACATGAAATGAATGCTATATTAGAAAAGAAAGTAAAAGCGCAATGTCACTATCGACCCTTCATCGTAAATTACCAGGGTTTTACAAGACTAGAAATAACTTTAGCTTACAGATTATATCTGGACTCACTTCGGATTAAGTTCAATAATACCATCAAATGTGTCTGTAATGAGTCTATAACAGTTAAACACCTTTTGTGTTGTCAGCGAATGCGACCTTATTTCCCTGTATCATTTTCAAAATTGAAACAGAAACACACTGATTTCACTTTGTATTTACACATTGCTAGGCATTTACTGCACAGTCCTGTAGGTCGTTTTCTTTGATTAAGACCGATTGTTTTTATACCTGTAACTCCCACCTACCTCTGTTTGTTTGCTTGTTAGTTTTATCATTACTCCTTGACTGTTACAATGTTTTTATTCGGTAAGATTATCCTCTTCTACCCCTCTACCCCACCAGATAATCACAGATGGTTTGTCATAACCCAGCACGGGATACGCTCGTTGTATGCGCATGCGTATACGTGCACACACTCACACACACACACACACACACACACACACACACACACACACACACACACACATACACACACACACGCGCGCGTGCGCGCGCGGTAAACATACACACATATAGCCCTGAGCAATCTTTTCAAGCCTGATCGTTCTAATGTTATGATTGCTTTTCTATTGTCCTATAATTTTTTTAATTTTTTTTTTTTTTTTTTTTTTTTTAATGTTAATTAATATGTTAAACTGTCTTTATGATTTCGTAGAATCTTCCACCCCATAGACACCTTTTTTTTTTTTTTTTTTACGTCTAAAAGCACTTATGTGAACAGACGTTAAAAGAAATAACGAACGAACACACATCCACACATCCACACGAATGCACACACGAACGCGCGTGAGGACATGTGTGTACATATGCACACACACTCATATGCCTGCACGCGTGTCGAGAAAGAGGAGGAGCAGAGAAAGAGAGACAGACAGACAGACAGACAGACAGAGAAACAAAGAAAGAGAGAGAAACAGAGAGAGAGAGAGAGAGAAACAGAGAGAAAGAGAGGGAGACAGAGACAGGGGGAGACAGAGAGAAAGGCCGACAGAGAGAAACAGAAAGAGAAAAAGGTAAACAGAGACAGACAGGCAGAGGCAGAGGCAGAGGCAGAGGCAGAGACAGAGACAGAGTAAACAGAGAGAGAGAGAAGCAGAGAGAGACAGAGATAAGAGCGCGGCAAAGAGACAGACAAACCAAAATGTATCTAACGAAATCTGTATACACGTGTGTGTGTGTGTGTGTGTGTGTGTGTGTGTGTGGTGTGTGTGTGTGTTGTGTGTGTGTGTGTGGTGTGTGTGTGTGTTGTGTGTGTGTGTGTGTGTGTGTGTGTGTGTGTGTGTGTGTGCATGTATGTGTGTGTGTATGCGCGAGCGTGCGTGCTCACATGCGCTCGTGCGTGTATGTGCGTATGTGTTTTTGATCATAAATACACACATATCTGTATATTTGGATTGTCATATATAATATCCATCTAAGTGTGTGTTCTACAAAAATGAAGTTTATATTTATATTGTATGAATTTTTCCCTAAACTTGAATAAAAAGAAATTGAAGAAAAAAAATGTATCTAACGAACAATGTGTATATACATGTAGATTCACACACACACACACACACACATACACACACACAGCGCGCGCGCGCGCGCACACACACACACACTCACGCACGCACGCACGCACGCACGCACGCACGCACGCCCACACACACACACACACACACACACACACACACACACACACACACCACACACATACACACACTCTGCAGCCAAATTAATTTCAAGCTCGCAAATCACACCATTGCACACCTCTCTTAAACAACTCCACTGCTTCCGATCGAACAAGAATTAAGTACAAATCTGCTTGTATTCTTTCATGTCATCTCAGCACTGCTCCAGCGTATATATCTGATCTATTTCAAGTCTATGTTCCTTCTCGTTCTTTACGTTCCGCTTCTGACGACAGATATTCCGTGTCCCCGATTCAATAGAAAGCAACATGGTGGTCGTTCCTTCTCATACTCTGCTGCTGTTGAGTGGAATTCCTGCCTCACTCTCTCCGCACAGCCCCTCTCTCTCTTCCTTTAAATCCAACCTGAAAACTCACTTATTCCGCCAGTACTTTGAAACCTGAATTTTCTTGTTCTATTGTATGCGTGCGTGGGTGTGTGTGCGTGTGGTGCGCGCGTGGGTGTTTGTGTGTGGGTGTGTTTGTGTGTGCGTGTGTGTGTCTGCATTCGTTGCTGCACACGCATGCATGCCTGCATGTATGTGTTTATGTGTATTTCTTGTATTATGTATTTTGTTGAAAATGTGTTCTCCCTCCCATTTCACCACTTTACTCCTCTTTTCAAATTTGTGAAGCGCTTGAGTCCATAGAAGCGCTATAAAATCTCCATACTTACTTACTTACTTACACACACACTACAATGCCAACAGGAACATTCAGAAAAAAAAAATATCCACATACATATTTCACCGTATTCACGCATAAATACCTACGTACGCACTTAGGTAGTCAAACGTACCACACACACATGTGAAAGAGTACCTATCGTTAAACGGACACGTTGCAACCAGACCTACTGCTGAGAGAAAAGATAAGTTTTAAAACCAGATTTAAGAGAGGTAAGAGAGTCAGAGTACCGGAGGAAGTAAGGGAGTCTTTCCACGTTATTGAGGCTTGATAGGAAAAGGATCTTTGTCCATGAAGTCTAAAGTTCTAGCGTGAGGTAATCTGAGAAGTCGACTATAAGAGGAAGAACAGAGCTGGCGAGACTCAGTGTAGATGTGGAGGAGTTCGGAGAGCTACTCTAGCTGTCTGTGCTGTACTAAACGTACTTTTGCCTAACACTATCAATAATTAGTCGGTAATGCTATATACTGAAACCCGTTACTCGCTTGTTTTAGAAATATATGTTTTTGATTTCCTGTTTTCTCCCTTGCGTATTTTTGCGGTATTTTGTGATGTTCAAAGCCCTATAATTCTTTACGTAATTAAGCAACACTTTCCCCCGTTGGGCTGCCGAGGGCTCTTTCAGTATAAATAGTATCCCCACCTTCTGGAAATTCTGTGCTAGAAATTTCCTCTTTTCTGTCAATCTCTCTGTTTCTGCCTTGTTGCCTTGCTTTCTGTCGTTTCTACTTATTTTCTGCCTTAATGGTCCATTCACCTGTATTTTTTCGATAAAGTCTTACGTACTTTTTCTTTGGATTGATAATTGGGTATATGTGTTAAGTGCATTTTTGGCTCTAAGGAGGTGAGATATGCGGAAGCAATTTTAGGTAATTTATGCCTGTTTTTATATATGTTTTGGTGTCCTTATGTATGCTTATATTTGTATTCAGGTGTGTTTTTTAAATCTCCCCTAGGAATGGTCCTACGCCGGGGCATGTTATTAAATTATGTGCGCAAATGCATTGGTATGTGTACTTAATTTTCTTTTCTTTTTTTTTTCCCTGTTGAAGTTTTGTGTGTTTTGAAGCGGTTATAGCCCTGATATGGCTCAGCGCAGTCGGCTGGGCTTTAAACAACAATAAAAGAAATAAAAAGAAAGCAACACTTGAAAATTTGATTTGCATGCTGGTTTGAATTACCTTGTTCTTTAATTTTGCACAAGGAATTGCGTTATTATACATTAATTTTGAAGTTTTGATCTGGTAAATTTTGCATTATGTAGACAATGGTGGCGAATGTCAGGCATCTCAGAATGTACAAATATCATATGATTTACATCGAGATTTGTCTGTATAAATTTGAATTGAAGAACAGGAGTTGTGTGAAAACAGGTGTCATGTATGTACAATGAATCAAAATTTATAGAAGATAGAAGAAACTCATGCCTTTGGGGGCAGCCATGTTAAAATTGTTACCATGGCAATGATGCACAGAATTATAACAAAAAGTGGGTTATTTTCTGTTTTACAAATGACACACTTTTAAATATCAACTAAGTAACATCACTCTTGAGAGTCACGGAGTTATCTCCCATGTAGAATTTCTCAAACCCAACACAGTTTGCGCTACCCATTCAGCTAGCATAGACGCAGCCACAAAGCAAAAAAGTGGTAAGCTCAGAACATTCCTGTCAACTAAGTAACATAACTCTTGAGAGTCACGGAGTTATCTCCCATGTAGAATTTCTCAAACCCAACACAGTTTGCGCTACCCATTCAGCTAGCATAGACGCAGCCACAAAGCAAAAAAGTGGTAAGCTCAGAACATTCCTGTCAACTAAGTAACATAACTCTTGAGAGTCACGGAGTTATCTCACATGTAGAATTTCTCAAACCCAACACAGTTTTCGCTACCCATTCAGCTAGCATAGACGCAGCCACAAAGCATAAAGTGGTAGCTCAGAACATTCTTATTTCCTTTTGACACACTTTTACTTTGCAGTATAACTAGCGACCTTAATTTCAAACTGTTCATAATTATACTCCCCTTTCTTGCGTTAATTAGGCTGAGTGACTGCTAGTGTAACTTGTGCTATCTTCCCTGCCAGTTCCATGGATATATTTCATGTCTGCCCCACCTCGTTTATCATCCACTCATTGCACATATGCGCGGGCGCATGCAAGTACACATGTACGCTGTATGTACACAACGGGGCGAGCGCGCGAAAACATCCGCAGGAAAGTAGGAAGAAGACATACACGCACTCACGCACACATACAAACGCGCACGTGCACGCAGACACACAACCGGACATACGCTTACACGCACGCGCGCGCGCGCCACACACACACACACACACACACACACACACACACACACACACACACACACGTACACTCACAGACACACACACACACACACACACACACACACACACACACACACACACACACACACACACACACACACACACACACACACACACACACACACATACACACAATACCGCTTTGTTCGTGATTAATGCCATGCTGTTTGAATGGAGACCTGGCGGATACGCACAATACTCATGCCAGCTAACCGTCTACCTCACTTTAGTGACTCTTCTTCTTCCTCTTCTTTTCGTTTATCTTCTTGTTGTTGCTCTTCTTATTGTTCTTGTTGTTGTTCTTGGTCTTCTATCTTTTTTCATTCTTGATGTTGTTGTTGTTCTTGTTGTTGTTGTTGTTGTTGTTCTTCTTCTTCTTCGTCTCCTTTTTCATTTTTCTTCTATCTATCTATCTATCTATCTATCTATCTATCTATCTATCTATCTATCTATCTATCTATCTATCTATTTATCTATCTATATGTATATGTATATATGTATATACATGCATATATATACATATATATATATGTATATATATGTATATATATATATATATATGTGTGTGTGTGTGTGTGTGTGTGTGTGTGTGTGTGTGTACATATATATGGATATGTACATATTTATGCACACACACACACACACATATATATATATATGTACACACACACACACACACACACACACACGCTTGTACATAAATACATATACATATATATATATATATATATATATATATATATTGAATATATATGGTGTGTTTGTGTATGTATGTATATGTATATATATAGATATATATATGTGTGTGTGTGTGTGTGTGTGTGTGTGTGTGTAGACAGAGAGAGAGAGAGAGACAGACAGACAGACAGACAGACAGACAGAGACAGAGAGAGGGATGCGTTGATTGCTTTTGTATTTTTAAGACCTTTTTTTTCACTGTCGTTGCATGACCACGCGAAAGCTGACTTTTTAAAAAATTGTTTTTAATTTTGTTTAAGATCTTGTGGCTTATATTTCCTCTGTTTTTATCGTAGTGGCAGTTTTCTTTCTTTAAGATTGTATGGTTCACATTTCGTCTTTTTTTATCACACAGGCAGTTTTCTTGAAGTCTGTACAGTTTACATTTCGTCTGTTTTCATCATAGTGGCGATTTTCTTGAAGACTATATGGTTTACATTTCGTCTGTTTTCATCAAAGTGGCGATTTTCTTGAAGACTGTATGGTTTACATTTCGTCTGTTTTCATCATAGTGGCGATTTTCTCGAAGACTGTATGGCTTACATTTCGTCTGTTTTCATCAAAGTGGCGATTTTCTTGAAGACTGTATGGCTTACATTTCGTCTGTTTTCATCATAGTGGCGATTTTCTCGAAGACTGTATGGCTTACATTTCGTCTGTTTTCATCAAAGTGGCGATTTTCTTGAAGACTGTATGGTTTACATTTCGTCTGTTTTCATCAAAGTGGCGATTTTCTTGAAGACTGTATGGTTTACATTTCGTCTGTTTTCATCAAAGTGGCGATTTTCTTGAAGACTGTATGGCTTACATTTCGTCTGTTTTCATCAAAGTGGCGATTTTCTTGAAGACTGTATGGGTTACACTTCGTTTCTTTTTTCATCAAACTGGCAATTTTCTTTAATTTTCTTTAAGATCGTAAGGCTGACATTTTGTGTGTTTTCATCATAGTGACAATTTTCTTTTAATTTCTATGGCTTACATTTTGTGTGTTTTCATCATAGTGACAATTTTCTTTCAGATTCTATGGCTTACATTTTGTGTTTTTCATCATATTGACAATTTTCTTTCAGATTCTATGGCTTACATTTTGTGTGTTTTCATCATAGTGACAATTTTCTTTCAGATTCTATGACTTACATTTTGTGTGTTTTCATCATATTGGCGATTTTCGTTTAAATTCTATGGCTAACATTTTGTGTGTTTTCATCATAGTGACAATTTTCTTTCAGATTCTATGGCTTACATTTTGTGTGTTTTCATCATAGTGACAATTTTCTTTCAGATTCTATGGCTTACATTTTGTGTGTTTTCATCATAGTGACAATTTTCTTCTAGATTCTATGGCTTACATTTTGTGTGTTTTTATCATATTGGCGATTTTCGTTTAAATTCTATGGCTTACATTTTGTGTGTTTTCATCATAGTGGCGATTTTCGTTTAAATTCTATGGCTTACATTTTGTGTTTTCATCATAGTGACAATTTTCTTTTAGATTCTATGGCTTACATTTTGTGTGCTTTTGATTATATTGGCAATTTTCTTTTAAATTCGATGGCTAACATTTTGTGTTTTTCATCAGATTGGTTAAATTTCTTTTAGATTCTATGGCTTACATTTTGAGTGTTTTCATCATAGTGACAATGTTCTTTTAGATTCTATGGCTTACATTTTGTGTGCTTTTGATCATAGTGACAATTTTCTTTTAAATTCTATGCTAACATTTTGTGTGTTTTTCATCGTATTGGTAATTTTCTTTTAGATTCTATGGCTTATATTTTGTGTGTTTTCATCATAGTGACAATTTTCTTTTAAATTCTATGGCTTACATTTTGTGTGTTTTCATCATAGTGACAATTTTCTTTTAAATTCTATGGCTTACATTTTGTGTTTTTATAATAGTTGCAATTTTCTTTAAAATTCTATGGCTTACATTTTGTGTGTTTTCATCATATTGGCAATTTTCTTTTAAATTCTATGGCTTACATTTTGTGTTTTTATAATAGTTGCAATTTTCTTTAAAATTCTATGCTTACATTTTGTGTGTTTTTCATCATAGTGACAATTTTCTTTTAAATTCTATGACTTACATTCTGTGTGTTTTTCATCATACTGGCAATTTTCTTTTAGATTCTATGGCTTACATTTTGTGTTTTTATAATAGTTGCAATTTTCTTTAAAATTCTATGGTTTTACATTTTGTGTTTTTCTTCATAGTGACAATTTTCTTTTAGATTCTATGGCTTACATTTTGTGTTTTCATCATAGTGACAATTTTCTTTTAGATTCTATGGCTTACATTTTGTGTGTTTTTCATCATATTGGCAATTTTCTTTTAGATTCTATGGTATATATTTTATGCGTTTTCATCATAGTGTCAAGGGTTCACATGTAATTGCTTTACATGTATCTGCTCTTGTGAAGTGCTTATGGCTCTTGTCGGATGTGGTGTTGCACAAGTAATTATCGTTATTGTTATTGTTATTGTTATTATTATTATCATCATTATTATTATTGTTATCATTATAATCATCGTCATCATTATTGTTATTACAATTATTATAGTAATGATAATAATTATTATTATTGTCTTATTAATATAACAATAACAATGATTATTATTATCATTGTTGTTGTTGTTGTGGTCGTTGTCATTATCACTTATTGTATTATTACTGTTATTACTGTCATTATTACTATCATCATTTCTATTGTTACTGTAACTATTGCAATCAGTATTATTACTATTATTAGTACTATTATTATCATTACCATTATTATGATTCCTATTACTGTTATGACAATCACTATTATTATTATTTTTACTATTACTGTTTTTACAATTACTCTTATTACTATTATCAGTATTACTATTACTGTTATCAGTATCATGATTATTACTATTATTGTTATGACTATTGCTATTAATGGTACTATTGTAACTAATCTTATAATCATTATGGTATTCATTATCCACTCATCTAAAAGACTTGTACCCAGATCATCACTAGAGATCTACTAAGGCAGAGGAGAAAATCCATATCTAATCCATGACTCGAACCCAGGGTTTCTCAGTTTTCCTTGCATCCTGTACAGGTATTTTAACCACTGGTCCACAAGCACAAGCACAAGCTCTATCATGTGTACAAGTACTGACTTTGTCTGATCTTGACCGAAATTCTGTTTGCGCTTGCAGAGAATGTTACACATCTTTCAGAAAGAATGAGAACAGATAAAGGAGTGAGTGAGATAGCTGATCAACTTCTGGAACTAGATCAGCCATGATAAGACAGTGAGTGACTTGGCCTTCTGGCAACGACGGTGGGCCTGTGATTTTAGTTCATCAGAGAAACTGAACAATACACAAACACAGAGGAGATTGGGGGGGGGGGGGGGGAGAATGAAGAAGGAAGCAGGGGAGAGATGCAGAGATTGAGAACGAGAGAGAAATTGAGCAAGCAGAGAGACAGAGAGAGGGAAACAAGAAACGAAAAAACAAAAAAACAAAAAACAAAAACAAAAAACAAAACAAAAAGTAAAATCAAAAGAAAAGAAATGAAATTCAAGTTAAATGAAGTTAAATGAAAAAGAAAGGAATGTATATTTTTAACGGTATGGACATTAACTCGCAGGTCGAGGTATTTCTCTGCCCTTGCTAATCTACTTATTCTAAAACAAGGGTCAGGAAGAAAGTGAGACACTACAAACGAAATTTAAGCTATAAGGAAAAGAAACAAAAACAACGATACAAGAGAAAAGAAATCAAAGAAACAGATTTCACCAGTGAGCAAGTAGAGAGGCAGGGTGAGAGAGAAAGAGAACGAGATAGAGAGAAACAGAGAGAACGAGAACAACCGAGCGAGCGAGAGAGAGAGAGAGAGAGAGAGAGAGAGCGACAGACAGACAGACAGACAGACATACATACAGACAGACATACAGACAGACAGAAAGAGAGACACAAAGAGAGCGAGATAGAGAAAGAGGGAGACAGAGAGAGACAGATACAAACAGAGAGAAAGAAAGAGAAATATAGAAAGAGAGGGAAACAGAGCAAGAGACAGACAGACAGACAGACAGAGACAGACAGAGACACAGAGAGAGGCAGAGAGACAGAGACAGAGAGACAGAGAGAGACTGTAACCAAAGTATGGATTTTGTGAACAAGCATGATCGTATTATCACAAGCAGCTGCAAACCTTAGAACTACTGGTATTACTACAGTTGCTGCTGCTGCGGCCGGCATTGTTAGTTTTGTCATTCTTCCTGCTCTTTCTGCTGCAACAGTAGTTACTGGTAGTGGTGGTGACAGTGGTAGTGGTGGTATCACGAGAATTAAGAACAATGGACAAAAATGTGAGAAAAAAAAGTTATAGCAACCTGCAGGACCGGATCTGGGAAAAATAACGGAAGGGTTTACGCATGGAATCTAGGGGCAGAGCCCCTGGTGAGATACAGCGGGCGTTGTCCTCTGAAGCTGAAGCATTTATGCGATTTGGAAGCGGAAAGTATTGTCAAATATGAAACTTTTTCTCTCGCCTTCGGCGTACAAAATGAAAGCAAACGTTAAAACGCCAAAATGCCCCCCCCCCCCCCCCCCCCCAAAAAAAAAAAAAAAAAAAAACTCAAGAAAAACAGAACTGCACACCAGAATTCCGGACTCAACTTGATCAAGCCCCTTCCGAAAATGTGGGAGTACTACAAACAACATAATAACATATGATCATGACAGAGAGGCACCAGTCCGTTTATGGCGTTATGTGAATATGAGAATAATATTACACTGACTTCCCTTCAGTGCCATCAGTCAACTCTCTCTCTGTCTGTCCGTTTCTGTCTGTTTGTCTCTCTGTCTCTCTTTCTGTTTCTCTGTCTGTCTCTGTCTCTCTCTCTCACTGTCTGTCTATCTCTCTCTCTCTCTTTCCCTCTGTCTGTCTGTCTGTCTGTATGTCTCTCTCTCTCTCTCTCTCTCCCCATTTGTCTGTCTCAGTCTCTCTCTCTTTCTCTCTCTCCTCTCTCTCTCTTTCTGTCTGTCTGTCTCTCTCTCTCTTTCTCTGTCATTCTGCCTGTAAATCTCTCTTTCTCTTTCTCTCTCTCTCTCTCTCTCTCTTTCTGTCTGTCTGTCTGTCTCTCTTTCTCTCTCTCTTTCTGTCTTTCTGTCTGTCTGTCTGTCTCTCTTTTCTCTCTCTGTTTTTTTTTTTTTTTTTGAAATGCAGCAGGGGCCTGCATGAAAAAAGTGCGGAAAGACAGAAGACTGACCGATTCCAAGGCCATTTTCACAGCCGTGTGCTGCATCACGTAAATTATCGGGCAATTTAGGGTCTAGCTACATTCTGGGAAAATGTGGGATTCACATTTGGCATGTGGAAATTGCCGCAATCAGTTGCTTCATTTGCAACTCTTTCATCGCCAGAGGATGTGACATTAAGACTTGATGTCATCTGTCGTCTCGTCTTTCTGCCATAAAACTAGAAGAAAAAAATGATGGCAGAGTCTGCATTTACTCTTCATCTTACTTCACACACTCCTTCTTCTTCGGGTTGGAATCCTTTTTTTTTAATGTCTGTTCACAATAATGATTTTAGACACACGCGTGCGCGGACGCGCTCACACACACACACGCGCACGCATTCACATACACACGCATACGCACACACACGCACACATGCGCGCGCATACACACACACACAATCACTCACATGCATTCAACTAACTTTACATCCCTCTTCAAGTAAGTGTAACTGTAAAGAAACCATTCGCTCATCGCACACACACGCACACACACACACTAAAACACACACTCACACACACACACACACTCACACATACACACACTAAAACACACACACACACATACACACACACACACACACACTAAAACACACACTCACACATACACACACTAAAACACACACACACACACACACACTAACACACACACAACACACACACAGAGAGTCTCTCTCTCTCTCTCTCTCACACACACACACACACACACACACACACACACTCACACACACGCGCGCGCGCGCTCTCACACACACACACACACAGTCTCTCACATACACCACACACACACACACACACACACACACACACACACACACACACACACACACACACACACACACACACACACACACACACAAAAAAGAAAATGGAGGGGGAAAAGTGAGGGACAGGGTGTGTGTGTGGGAGTTTGAATGTAAGAAGGGGAACAATTACAATCAATAATTCATAACAATGAAATAACAGTGTCAAGTGATAACATACAACAATTCATTACTCATAACAATCTGCCAACAGGGGATCTGAGAATCAGCTGGACTACCGAAATAATATCATTATTGTTTGTTATAAAGGATGCCTCCAGAGTCAGTACACAAAAAATCGAGATTGTAAGTTCTATAGGCCTATGTCTTCGTGTTTGTTTGCTTTTTTTTTTCCCTTGGTTCCAATTTTTCTCCGATGCGTGTATGCACGGGTTTTTTTCCCATACTGTGCAGTTGAAACCTTGTGAATATACTTAAAATAGAAAGCAAAGGTGAGGGGCTGGAACTAAACAGCAGGAAGACTGAAGTCATGGTGATCAGTAAAAAACATGAAGTCCCCTCATGCAAAATAACAGCAAATGGCACAACCTTGCCACTCATAAGGAAGATTAGGAAAAGACAGGCAACATTTATAGGCCATTTTATGAGAAAAGGGGATTTGGAGCACCTGGTCACAACGGGAAAGCTGGAGGGAAAGAGAGCACCAGTAGACCAGGAGAAAATGCTGGACGGACTTGCAGAGTGGCTGAGGACGAGGAGGGTGGGGGAGATGCTAGGGCAACGAGAGATAGAGACAGATGGAAGTCCATGATCGCCAACGCCATGCAGCAGGGCACCTGATGATGATGGTGATGACCATGCACAGGACTGTATATTGTGTTTTCGTGTGAGCGTGCATGAGTTCCCATACGCCAGTTTCAGCTTCTGTTTCAGTTTCAGTTTCTCAAAACGACGTCTCCGCGCTCGGAACAAATTCCATACGCAGTAACGTCACAGGTGCCATATATACGTTGATCATGACACAAGCTTTAAGCCTGCGCATAAACCCATGAGCTGGCCAGGTCCTGAGGCCCTACGCCACCGATACCTTATTTAACTTCACGGGATCTTTACATACATGTACATATTTGACATTCTGTTTGTGTATGCACACGAACCCCCATGGGGATGCCGAGGACTCTTTCAGTGTTAATAGTATCTCCACCTTCTGGAAATTCTGTGCTAGAAATTTCCTCTTTTCTGTCACTGTCTTTGTTTCTTTCTTCAACCTTTGCTTTCTGTCTTTTCTTCCTATCATTTTCTGCCTTGCTGGTCCATTCACCTGTATACGTTCGACTAAGTCTTACGTACTTTTTCTTAGGACTGATCCTTGCTGGTCCATTCAACTGTATATGTTCGACTAAGTCTTACGTACTTTTTCTTAGGACTGATAATTGGGTACATGAATGAAATGCATTTTTGGCTCTAGGGATATGAGATCTGCGGAAGCAATTTTCGGCAATCTACGCCCATTTTTATGTATTTTATAGCATTCTTAGTTATGTTTAAATTTGTATTCAGGTATTTTTTTTTTAATCCTCTGTGCGATAAATTGGACGGAGTGGTCAACGCCAGGGGCATCTCTTTAGATTATATACGCAAATGTATTGACATGTGTACTTAATTTTCTTCTTTTTTTCCCTGTTGAAGTATTGTGTATGTTTTGAACTGGTTGTAGCCCTGATATGGCCCTGCGTAGTCGGCTGGGCTTTAAACAACAACAACAATAACAATGCACACGAAGAGGGGGAGGGGAGTGAGACTGGGCACTGCCAGGTCTGCACACATGGGAGATCGGGAATAAATCTTTACTCTTAATCTTCACTTCACTTCAACTTGCTTGGGGTCCGTTGTTGGACATAAGCTTTCGTCATCGCACGCTACTGTTCTGGTCCATTGTTTGTCGAGCTTTTCTAGATCGTCTCGCCATCTGGTTCTCTGGCGACCTCTGTTCCTCTTTATCTACCAAGCTCAAATACCAAGGCAGGATTTGAATTCCAGACCATCTGAATGGAGGACAGACGTCTTACCCAGGGAGCCCATCACCTTGCTTTTATTGCTAGCTGATGCGTGTGTGTGTGTGTGTGAATCTTTGTTGGCACTGTCTTGTATTTCATTTTCAAGGAAGGTGCAGGGAAGGGAGAAGGTTGAAACAGGGTATTAGGATCGTCACAAGACACGACAGGATTTCATGTGTGTATTTTTTTGTTTTGTTGAATTAAAAGAAAAAAACGAGGAATGTACGAACATTCGTTCACATATGCATGCACACACCTACACACACCATACAAACACGCTCGCGCCCGCGCCCG
>CM060308.1:31050003-31065003 GCA_030674185.1 Monoplex corrugatus
CAACGACCAACACTCTAGGGCACAAAGCACACACAAACCTTGAGGCCAATCACCCAACAACGACCAACACTCTAGGGCACAAAGCACACACAAACCTTGAGGCCAATCACCCAACAACGACCAAAACTCTTGGGCACAAAGCACACACAAACCTTGAGGCCAATCACCCAACAACGACCAAAACTCTTGGGCACAAAGCACACACAAACCTTGAGGCCAATCACCCAACAACGACCAACACTCTAGGGCACAAAGCACACACAAACCTTGAGGCCAATCACCCAACAACGACCAACACTCTAGGGCACAAAGCACACACAAACCTTGAGGGTGGGAGGACAGAAGGGGTGTAGACAAAAGGGTGGGCACATAGAGGGGGGGGGGGGAGAATTATTGCTGGACAAAAAAAGTAAGTCTTGGAGCTAGACTTAAAGGAAGACAAGAGTTTGTGAATGTCAAATGGATGGAAGAGGCGGGGGTGGGGGGGGGGGTGGGGGGGATAACAAGCAAACGTGAAGGAAAAGAAATACATGAAGAAGTTCTTTTTTGCACAGTCAATTATGTATACAAAATCATACTCCACCAATCGGTCACCTATATGTCATATAACATTCAATCTCACACGTAATTTTCATTCATGAATCGTTCTTATTTCTCCAAACTTGATCAGGCTCCCTGCGCATTACGCATGAATATGAGTTTTAAAACGTTCTTGTATAGCGCAGTGATTTCCCCAATCTACGTGCCCACCCTTTCGCCCTACTCCCTTACCTGTCCTCCACCTCGCAGTTTGCGTGTGCTGTGTGCCCTGGAGTTTTGATCCTTGTTGGATGATCGCTTTCCTGGAAAAGGCTGATTTCCAGTTCAGCGGCGGGGCGACCATCCCCAACCCAGGCGGGTCACAGGTGGCGGATAGTGAAGCCCTTCAGATATAAAGGGTGACTGTGAATAAGCTAGCTTGCTAGCAAATAAGCAGTCCTGGACCAAATTGGCAGTGTTCCTATCAGGACGGGGTGGGGTAGCAGGTGGCGCTGCTATCCTTAAAAATGCCCCAGATGTCCTATGACGGGTTCATCAGCGGGTAAGGGCCGCTATAAGCCCTAGCTACGGGGTGGGATCCCCGGAGAAACAATCCCCCCTGTGCTCCCAGGGCAGGACGTACGGGCCAGGAGCTAAGGGCGGGGCAACCCCTACAGAAAACCTAGAAGGCTGAAGACAGAGGTACCGGGCCAGCGTGCGCCTTCTAACAAACCACGGTACCATGCACTTATCGTATAATGGCTACACACTCATCGAGTTCAGACGAGACATCACCCGGACTCAGCTGATTGTGTAGCAGCGAACGCCAACAAGAAGAAGAAGGATGATCGTTTTGGTGACGTCCACTCTCATACATCGACAACATAACCAACATCAATGACCTAAATATTCAAGAAGGTGTCCACAAAAGTCAAGACAGAGACATCGACAACAAAACCAACATCAATGACCTAAATATTCAAGAAGGTGTCCACAAAAGTCAAGACAGAGCAGCGACAACATAACCAACATCAGTGACCTAAATATTCAAGAAGGTGTCCACAAAAGTCAAGACAGAGCAGCGACAACATAACCAACATCAATGATCTAAATATTCAAGAAGGTGTCCACAAAAGTCAAGACAGAGCAGCGACAACATAACCAACATCAGTGACCTAAATATTCAAGAAGGTGTCCACAAAAGTCAAGACAGAGCAGCGACAACATAACCAACATCAGTGACCTAAATATTCAAGAAGGTGTCCACAAAAGTCAAGACAGAGCAGCGACAACATAACCAACATCAGTGACCTAGCCTGTTTATTCAAAAAGTTGTCCACCAAAGTCAAGACAGACCAGAGGGTAGTGCCGGTGTCAAAGAGCGGCCAACAGTGAAACCCAGTGACGCCGACAGGTAAGACAGGTGATCGCGCTATTCTTCAAACTCAGTTGTCAGCATTGCACATTACACATAATTACAATATATCAATGGGGGTTTTTTTATATAGCGCCATTCTCCAACCTCAGTTCTCCTCATTACCCATTACACATAATTGTGATAGCAGGGGAGACGTTGGATGACCAAGGCCAGGAACTAAACCATAGTGCCAAGGACATCCACGCTGATGGTTCTGGTGCGGATTTTGCACAAGCTCTTAACGCCAAACGTGAAAACTCAATTTGCCGCCTGCCGGTGCAAAAGAACAATGGGAGAAATTAGATGAGGAACTTGTCCTTAAGCTGAATGCGCTAATAGGGAACAGTACGCTGGAACACAAACTTGACACATACGGAGACATCATATACTCTATCTACAGGGACACTTATGGAGTGAAGCAGCCAAAGACAAAAACGCCTCCCCAGAAATCCAAAAGACAGCAACAGATGGAGAGCATCCGGAGGGAGAAAAGGAAGCTTAAAAAGCGAATGAAAACTGCCTCAGAATTCGAGAAGCAAGGGCTCCTGGAACTCTGGAAAGATCTGAAAGCCAAACACAATGCTCTCAGCAAAGTGGAATCAGCAAGGCGAAGAAAGAGCAAAAAGAAGAAGACTTAAGATCGTTTCTTCAAAGATCCCTTTGACTTTGCAAGAAAGCTGTTTGAACAACCCAAATCAGGGACTCTCACAGTGGGCAAGGAAACCCTAGAGCAGCATCTCAGGGAAACATATTCCGATTCTCAGCGCGAGTCACCACTTGAAATCCAGAATCTGGTCTGGCCTGCAGCGCCAGAAGGAAAATTCAATAACAAACCACCAACACTGGATGAAGTGAAGAACGTAGTAAAGAAAGCCAGAGCCAAGTCAGCACCTGGACCAAACGGAATACCATACCTGCTCTACAAGAAATGCCCAAAAGTGCTCGAGTGGCTCCACAAGATGATTCGATCAGCATGGAGGAACCAGAAGATCAGCGACCAATGGATGAGAGCTGAGGGAGTGTACATTCCGAAGGAGCAGAACTCCAGCAGCATCAACCAGTTCAGGCCAATATCACTTCTGAACGTCGAGGGGAAAATCTTCTTCTCTGTTATGGCAGCAAGATTGACAAAATACCTGACTGAAAACAAGTATCTGGATATGTCAGTCCAAAAGGGAGGCATACCAGGAATGCCTGGATGCTTGGAACATGCCACGTTGATTTGGGATGCCATCCAAAAAGCAAGAACAGAGAAGAGAGACATTGACGTAGTTTGGCTTGATCTGGCGAATGCATATGGATCAGTTCCACACGATATGATCCAGCTGGCTCTTGAAATGTATCACATCCCAGAAAACATCCAAACAATGCTGAGGAAGTATTTCCAAGGGTTCTCAATGCGGTTCTCTACCAAAGAATACAACACGGACTGGATAGACCTAGAGGTGGGCATTGCAATGGGCTGTGCAATCTCTCCCATACTGTTCGTGTTGGCAATGGAAGTCATCTTGAAAGCTGCAATGAAGAGTTCAGGTCCAGTGAATCTGGGAGATGGACACCAGATGCCTCCTCTGAAAGCTTTCATGGATGACACAACAGTCTTGTCCACGGATGAGGAAGAGACACACCAAATCTTAAAGCAGCTGGATGAGCTGGTGGCCTCTTCAAGAATGAGGTTCAAACCAAAGAAATCCCGAAGTCTCTCACTGCGAAAAGGAAAAGTGGCAGATTCAGTCAAATTCATGGTAGCCAACCAAGCCATCCCCACTGTCACAGAAGAGCCAGTAAAAAGTCTCGGAAGATGATATGATGACTCCCTGAAAGACACACAAAGGGGATGTGAAATCAAGCAAACAGCAGAAGAAGGCCTGAAGAAAATAGATAAATGCGGACTGCCAGGCAAATACAAAGTCTGGTGTCTACAGTTCATGCTGATACCAAAGCTGCTGTGGCCACTGCTAATCTATGACATTTGCACCAGCACAGTGGAAGCAATGGAAGCCAAAATCAACAAATACACAAGAAAATGGCTCGGTGTCCCACCTGGTCTCACTGATGTTGCATTCTACTGTCGTCAAGCAATGCTGAAGCTACCTCTCAAATCCATAGTGGAGGAATACAAAGTTGGAAAAGCAAGACTGTTGGAAAAGCAAGACTGTTGGGCATGCTGGAGGAATCGGAAGACAATATCGTGAGATCAGTTCAGCCAAAGCTGAGAACTGGCAGAAAATGGAAAGTCCAAGAGGCTGTAAACAATGCCAAGAGAAACCTCAGCATCAAAGAAATAATTGGACACACGCAAACCAACAGACAGGGACTGGGAGCAACAAAAATGCAGTGGTGGTCCAAAGCCAAAGGGAAGGAAAAAAGAGACATGATCATACAGGAGTTGAAGAAAGAAGAAGATGTCAAAAGAGTGCAGAAGGCAGTCCAGCAAGGTCAACAGGGGCAATGGACAACATGGGACAGCGCACTCCAAAGAAGTCTCAGCTGGAACGATATGTGGCACATGGCTCCTCTAAGGATAAGCTTCCTCCTCAGATCTGTATATGACCTGCTCCCCTCGAATGCAAACTTAGTGAAATGGGGGAAATCAGATGACCCAGCATGTCCGCTCTGTCAGAAGAAACAAACAGTGGAACATGTCCTAAGCTCTTGCAAAGTAGCGCTAGCCCAAGGAAGGTATACATGGAGGCACAACCAAGTTCTGAAAGTGATCACAGACGTGGTTAGCGAAAAAACCATGACCCCAAACGCACCAATTGCTATGACAACGTTCTACAAATCAGGAGGGAAACAGGTCTGGCCCGAAATTGCTATGACAACCAGCACATTGCCAAAGGGTCTTCTGGATGGAGCAGTCGACTGGGAGTGTACAGCAGACCTCCCAGATGGAGAAATTACCCAGATGTCATCAGCAAGACAGGCATGAGACCAGACATCGCTGTCCACTCTGACTCCTCGAAACAAGTGATTCTGATAGAACTCACTGTGCCATACGAAAGCAGAATGGAAGAAGCACATATCTACAAGACCGAAAAATACGCCGGTCTTGCCAGCACCCTGAAGAAAGCATGTCTGCGGGTCAAAATCTTCGCCATAGAGGTCGGGGCAAGAGGGTTTGTGGGCACCTCCGCTTATGATCTCATGAAACAACTCGCCATTTCTGGGAAGAAGAGGACTAGAGCCCTTAAAGCGATGGCAGAGGCAGCAGAAAGGAGCTCAAGCTGGATCTGGGCAAGGAGGAACCAAAAATGAACTTCATAAGGATTAAATTCCCTACAGATGATGTGTGTCCCGTTAGCACATTGGTAAAACCGCGTACCGCAGTTCTGATGCGCAGAATCGCCCAGGTTCGCTCCCAGGCGTGGGGGAAAAAAAATAGACAACAGCAGAAGGGCATCCAGGAGTCATGACCCCCCGAGAGGTGCCGAAACACTTGTCTAAAGGGGGTTACTTCTCTGAAGACCTTCTGTTGTCTAGCTCTCCCTAGAGTTTCTTTCTACCAAATGATTTTTTTAGTATAGCGCTATTTTCCAAACTCAGTTGCCTCCATTGCGCATTACACATAATTGTAACATATAAATGATTTCTTTTTATATAGCGCCATTCTCCAACCTCGGTTGCCCTCATTGCGCATTACACATAATTAATTGTAATATATGAATGATTTTTTTTATTTAGTATAGCGCTATTTTACAAATTTTGTTGTCCTCATTGCGCATTACACATAATTGTAATATATAAATGTGTTTTTTTTAGTATAGCACTATTTTCCAAATTCAGTTGTCCTCATTACACATTACACATCATCATATAAATGAATTCTTTCTTACATGGCTCTCTTTTCCAAGTCAGTTATCCTAATTGCGCAATACACATAAATTATATTGTATAAAAGTTTTACATAGCGCTATTTTCCAAATCAATTATCCTAATTGCACATTACACATAATTATAATGTATAAAATTTTATATAGCGTTATTTTCCAAATCAATTGTCCTGATTGTGCATTACACATTATTATAATGTATAAACAATTTTTACTTGTGCTATTTTCCAAATCAATTATCCTAATTGCGCATTGTACATAATTATATTGTATAAATAAATTTTGTATAGCGCTATTTTCCAAATGAATTGTCCTAATTGCGCATTACACATAATTATAATGTATAAATAATTTTTGTATAGCGCTATTTCCCAAGTCAATTATCCTAATTGCGTATTACAATAACTATACTGTATAAATCATTTTCATATAGCACTATTTTCCGAGTCAGTTTTCCTCATTGCGCATTACACATAATTATAACATATAAATGATTTTTTATATAACGCTATTTTCCAAATCAATTGTCTTCATTGCGCATTACACATAATTATAACATATAAATGATTTTTTATATAGCGTTATTTTCCAAATCAATTGTCCTCTTTGCGCATGACACATAATTATAAGGTATAAATAATTTTTTGGATAGCGCCATTCTCCAAAATCAATTGTCCTAACTGCGCATTACACACAATCACAACATATAAATCATTTTTTATATAGCGCTAATTTCCAAAGGCCTGAAGAAAATAGATAACTGCGGACTGCCAGGCAAATACAAAGTCTGGTGTCTACAGTTCATGCTGATACCAAAGCTGCTGTGGCCACTGCTAATCTATGACATTTGCACCAGCACAGTGGAAGCAATGGAAGCCAAAATCAACAAATACACAAGAAAATGGCTCGGTGTCCCACCTGGTCTCACTGATGTTGCATTCTACTGTCGTCAAGCAATGCTGAAGCTACCTCTCAAATCCATAGTGGAGGAATATAAAGTTGGAAAAGCAAGACTGTTGAGCATGCTGGAGGAATCGGAAGACAATATCGTGAGATCAGTTCAGCCAAAGCTGAGAACTGGCAGAAAATGGAAAGTCCAAGAGGCTGTAAACAATGCCAAGAGAAACCTCAGCATCAAAGAAATAATTGGACACACGCAAACCAACAGACAGGGACTGGGAGCAACAAAAATGCAGTGGTGGTCCAAAGCCAAAAGGAAGGAAAAAAGAGACATGATCATACAGGAGTTGAAGAAAGAAGAAGATGTCAAAAGAGTGCAGAAGGCAGTCCAGCAAGGTCAACAGGGGCAATGGACAACATGGGACAGTGCACTCCAAAGAAGTCTCAGCTGGAACGATATGTGGCACATGGCTCCTCTAAGGATAAGCTTCCTCCTCAGATCTGTATATGACCTGCTCCCCTCGAATGCAAACTTAGTGAAATAGGGGAAATCAGATGACCCAGCATGTCCGCTCTGTCAGAAGAAACAAACAGTGGAACATGTCCTAAGCTCTTGCAAAGTAGCGCTAGCCCAAGGAAGATATACATGGAGGCACAACCAAGTTCTGAAAGTGATCACAGACGTGGTTAGCGAAAAAACCATGACCCCAAACGCACCAATTGCTATGACAACGTTCTACAAAGCAGGAGGGAAACAGGTCTGGCCCGAAATTGCTACGACAACCAGCACATTGCCAAAGGGTCTTCTGGATGGAGCAGTCGACTGGGAGTGTACAGCAGACCTCCCAGAGTGGAGAAATTACCCAGATGTCATCAGCAAGACAGGCATGAGACCAGACATCGCTGTCCACTCTGACTCCTCGAAACAAGTGATTCTATAGAACTCACTGTGCCATACGAAAGCAGAATGGAAGAAGACACATAATCTACACCTAAGACATTCGCCGCATAGAGGTCGGGGCAAGAGGGTTTGTGGGCACCTCCGCTTATGATCTCATGAAACAACTCGCCATTTCTGGGAAGAAGAGGACTAGAGCCCTTAAAGCGATGGCAGA
Source organism: Monoplex corrugatus (assembly GCA_030674185.1). Classification (NCBI taxonomy): domain Eukaryota; kingdom Metazoa; phylum Mollusca; class Gastropoda; order Littorinimorpha; family Ranellidae; genus Monoplex; species Monoplex corrugatus. The sequence goes on from CM060308.1 coordinate 31,057,788, forward strand.
GGCAGCAGAAAGGAGCTCAAGCTGGATCTGGGCAAGGAGGAACCAAAGTGAACTTCATAAGGATTAAATTCCCTACAGATGATGTGTGCCCCGTTAGCACATTGGTAAAACCGCGTGCCGCAGTTCTGAAGAGCAGAATCGCCCAGTTCGCTCCCCGGCTGGGAAAAAAAAATAGACAACAGCAGAAGGGCATCCAGGAGTCATGACCTGGATGTGGCCCGGCCCCCCGAGAGTGTAAGGAGTTCAGGGCCGAAACACTTGTCTAAAGGGGGTTACTTCTCTGAAGACCTGCTTTTGTCTAGCTCTCCCTAGGTTTCTTTCTACCAAATCAATGGTCTTAATTGTGTATTACACATAATTGTAATATATGGTATATACATGAATCTTTTCTTATACAGCGCTAGTTTCCAAACTGTATTATGTAACTTGCGCATTACCAAGACAATAATTATAAATCGTGCTTCTGTAGCGCTGTTCTCAAAACTTAGTTGGATTCACTACGCATCACGCATGATTCTCAATTATAAACCGTAATTTCGTAGCAGTGTTCTCTAAACTCAATCGGACTCATTGTGTGTTATACATAATTATAATTATTACCGGAACACAGATAACTCCAGCTGACAGGCGAGCTGATAACACTCATTTACCTTGTTGTACAGTCTGCATGTGTGTGTGGTGTGTGGTGTGTGCGGTGTGTGTGTGTGTGTGTGTTAGTGCATTTTGGGCATATCTGTATATCATCTTTAACCCTTTGACTCCCGCACCCTATCCACCAACTGCAAAAACTTAAACCCTTGGACTCCCTCACCCTATCCACCAGCTTCCTGCAGGACGCTGGTGGATAGGATGAGGGAATCAAAGGGTTAAGTTTTTGCTTTGCAAGCATGGTTGACAATATAGAATGCTGCTGGACAGAGAGCAGGAGTCAAAGGGTTAAGGTGCCTATTTGATATTTCTGACGTGCATTTTTGATATTCTATGTTTCCATAGGCCAACCACTGACATGATCTTACGCGTGATCTTTAAGGTGCATATGCAATATTTCATGATTCTAACGTGCATATTTAATATTCTACATGTCTATACACACAAAAGGGTTTGGACACTGACATTTCCGCGTGCATTGACCTGGGAGATTGGGAAAATCTTTACCCTTAACCCAGTAGGCGCAAGTGACCTGGGAGATTGGAAAAATCTTTACCCTTTACCCAGAAGGTGGAAGTGACCTGGGAGAGTGGAAAAATCTTTACCATTTACCCAGTAGGCGGAAGTGACCTGGAGATTGGAAAAGTCTTTACACTTTACCCAGCACTCGGAAGTGATCTGGGAGATTGGAAAAACCTTTCCCCTCTATCCAGCGGAAAATTTTGACCCTTTATCCAGTAGGCGGAAGTGACCCGGGAGAGTGGAAACATCTTAACCCTTTACCCAGTAGGCGGAAGTGACCTGGGAGATTGAAAAAATTGTTTACCCTTCACCCAGTAGGCGGAAGTGACCTTGGAGAGTGGAAAAACCTTTACTCTTTACAAAATAGGCGGAAGTTACCTGGGAGAGAGGAAAAAAATTTCACCTTTTACCCAGTAGGCGGAAGTGACCTGGGAGAGTGGAAAAATTTTTACCCTTTACCCCGTAGGCTGAAGTGACCTGGGAGAGTGGAAAAATTTTTACCTTTACCCGTAGGCGGAAGTGACCTGGGAGAGTGGAAAACTCTTTACCATGTAGCCTATGATTACCACCAGTAGGTGAAGTGACCTGGGAGATGGAAAAATCTTCACCTTTACCAGTAGGTGGAAGTGACCTGGGAGAGTGGAAACATCTTTACCCATTACCCAGTTACCCAGTAGGCTGAAGTTACCTGGGAGAGTGGAAAAATATTTACCGTTTACCCAGTACGCGGAAGTGACCTGGGAGAGTGGAAAAAATCTTGATCCTTTACCCAGTAGGCGGAAGTGATCTAGGACAGTGGAAAAATCTTGATCCTTTACCCAGTAGGCGGGAGTGGCCTGGGAGAGTGGAAAAGTCTTATCCTTTACCCAGTAGATGGAAGTGACCTGGGAAAGTGGAAAAAATCTTTACCCTTTATCCAGTTGGCGGAAGTGACCTGAGAGATTGCAAAAATATTTACCCTTTACCCAGTAGCCGGAAGTGACCTGGGAAAGTGAAAAGTCTTTACCTTTTACCCAAGTAAGCCCGGGGAAGTGACCTGGGAGATTGGAAAGATGTTTAGCCCTTACCCGTGGAAAAATCTTTACCCTTTACCCATCACGCGGAAGTGACCTGGGAGATTGGAAAAATCTTTACCCTTTACAAAGTAGGCGGAAGTACCTGGGAGAGAGGAAAAAATCTTTACTTTTACCCAGTAGGCGGAAGTGAACTGGGAAAGTGGAAAAATCTTTACCTATTACCCAATAGGCAGAAGTGACCTGGGAGATTGGAAAAATCTTTACCCTTTACCCAGTAGGCGGAAGTGTCTTGGCAGATCGAACCCAGGAACCTCCGTTTGGAAATTCGACCTTTAACCACCTAACCACCGCACTTATATATACCAGGTCACAGAGGAAAAAAAGTAGGTATGATAACGTCTTTAAAATGCTACTATAATATTCTAACTTCGTGTATAGACTAAAAGACGAAATGTACAACCATGGCATTATGGCATCTTGTCACTGTTTCACCTTGGGGGACAAAAAAGAAAGAAAGAAAAGAAAAATAAAGAAAGAAAGCGGGGGTGAACAAAGACAGAGAACAAAAGTTTTGAAAATCGGGTTGGGGGAGTGGAAAGAAGAAATAAAAGGAAAAACAAGACGATCAAACCATTGAAACGATCTCACTTTTTATACAAAAACCATAACAGAAAAAAAATCCCATATTTTAAAGCTCTCAGTGTGAACAGCATGTTCTCGGGAACACATCCATAGAATTTTCTGGGAATTTCTGACAATATTTTTAGTCTTTGTTTTCACTGTTGTGACAGTATACCTGTTGTCCTTGCTTTAAGCTGAATGTTCTTTGGTCTGATACTTCTTTAAGATCACTGTGCAAAAATCTGGATTTTCTGTAAGAAGATTTGTATTAAAAGGGAAAGTGTTAAAATGGCTTGGTCATCTTGATTTTATTATCATCATTAGTAATATCATCATTGTTATTAATGTCAGAATTATGCAGTGTTAGCCAAGCTGAGAGAAAGATTAATGTCGACATACAGAATGACGGCAATGTTCGGTCACTCAGGACACGCATGTAACACACACAAACTTCCTGTCGTTTGCCTTTGGATTTTAAAATTACGTGCTGTGATTCATCTTCAATTCGCTTTTCAGACGCCGTGACATTGACGCAACATATTTATCGTTGTCATTAACATGCAATGTTGCCATTCGAAGCTGCAATCTTCTCGTTATCATTTTTGTTTTCTTCTGCTGCTTGTCCTACTATTTTCTTGCTGTTGTTGTTGTTGTTGTTGTTGTTTCTTCTTCTTCTTCTCTTCTTCTTCTTCTTCTTCTCTCCCATCCTTCTTCTTCTTTCTTCTTCTTCTTCTCTTCTCCTCTTCTCCTCTCTCTCTTCTTCTTCTTCTTCTTCTTCTTCTTCTTCTTCTTCTTCTTCTTCTTCTTCTTCTTCTTCTCTTCTTCTTCTTCTTCTTCTTCTTCTTCTTCTCTTCTTCTTCGCATTCTTCTTCGCATTCTTCTTCTTCTTCGCATTCTTCTTCTTCTTCTTCTTCTTCGCATTCTTCTTCTTCTTCGCATTCTTCTTCTTCTTCTTCTTCTTTTCTTCTTCTTCTTCTTCTTCTTCTTCTTCTTCTTCTTCTTTTCTTCTTCTTCTTCTTCTTCGCATTCTTCTTCGCATTCTTCTTCTTCTTCTTCTTCGCCTTCTTCGCATTCTTCGCATTCTTCGCATTCTTCGCATTCTTCTTCTTTTTCTATATCTCTCGGGCCTGGCTGTTACCAGGATATATTATGATAGTAAACGTAGAATACAGCCGTGTCACGCAGTCTCAGTCTTAGATGGAACTCCATAGCATCATGATTATCATCCTCATCGACATCCTCCTCCTCATCATCATCATCATCATCGTCATCAGCATCATCATCATTATCACCATCATCATCATCATCATCGCATTGTAAAAAAAAAGACTGTGCCAGCTTCTGTGGCCATTAAGGTGGCGTGGAAAATGGGACGGAAAAAAAAAAGGTGAGCGATGATCGTAAAAAAAATGTTAAAAGTCCTGGTCCTTCAGGTTTTGTTTGTGTAAGCTGGACTGGTTTTTTAGTTATTTGGTTTGAAGCAAACTGACCACCAGCGTTCGAATAAATCAAAACCACAACATAATTATGGAAATGGGCAGAGAACGCGTGATTTAATCGACGAGGCAAGACAGGGTAAAGGTTTGGCTTGGCCTTTGTCGAGCATATATACAAGACAACAACAACAACAATAACAACAAAAACAAATTCAGGAAATGAATTAAAAAACCCGCGTTCTCATTGCTTTCATTTCTTTATTTAAGGTTGGTTGTTTTTTTGCATGTTTGTTTTGTTTTTGGTTTTGGTTTGTGTGTGTGTTTTGTTTTTGTTTTGTTTGTTTGTGTGTGTGTGTGTGTGTGTGTGGTTTTGTTGTTGTTGGGGGGGGGGGGTTGTTGGTTTTTGTTTTTATTTTTGCTTTTGTTTGTGTTTGTTTGTTTGTTTGTTTGTTGACTGTTTATTTGGTCAGTTGACTTTTGTATTTATTTCGTTGTTGTTGTTGTTTTTCCATGGGCTAAAAGTGCCCCATATATAACATAGCTGTTTATAGAAACCATAATGTCGCTGCTGACTCTTTAGGTACACTCAGGTCCGCAGATCCATGAAGGTCTTAAAGAAGTAAGCTTTATTCTTACAGACAGAGACAGAGAGACAGAGAGAGACACAGAGAGACAGAGAGAGAAAGAGAGAGAGAAAGAGAGAGAGAGAATAAGAGACAGGCAGACAGATATAAGGTCATTTGTCCATAAACTAGTCAACCATATAAGATATGTAATATGGTTATATGATTATACAAGGGTTCTAAGCTTTAAAGACACTGTGTTTCTTGGAGCATCTCTCAGCTCAAGATGGATGCGGACTGACTTCATAATACTGTTTGCTAAAATATGTATTTATAAATGTAAGACTATAATACTTTGTCAGGCGCTTCGATTTTTGAAAAATGAGCTGAAATATAAGCAGAAAAACAAAAAACAAAACAAAAACCCAACTGAATAAACATACTGCTTAAAGTCAACTGTGGCTATATATCAAATTTCAGGAAGAGTGGTTGTGTTGTTGTTGCTGCTGCTGCTGTTGTTGTTGTTGTTGCTATACCTCTTAAAATCAAAGGTGGCCATATATCAAATTTCAGGAAGAGATTGGTTTTGTGTTGTTTGTTGTGTTGTTGTTTGTTGTTGTTGTTGTTGTTGTTGTTGTTGTTGTTATACTTCGTAAAATCAATGGTGGCCATATATCAAATTTCAGGAAAAGAGTGATTTTGTTGTTGTTGTTGTCGTCATTGTTATGCCGTTTAAAATCAAAGATGGCTATATATCAAATTTCAGAAAGAGATTGGTAGTTTGTTGTTTGTTGTGTTGTTGTTGTTGTTGTTGTTGTTGCTATACCTCTTAAAACCCAAAGGTGGCCATATATCACACTTCAGGAAGAGATTGGTTTTGTTGTTGTTGTTGTGTTGTTGTTATTATACTTCGTAAAATCAAAGGTGGCCATATATCAAATTTCAGGAAGAGAGTGATTTTGTTGTTGTTGTTGTTGTTGTTGTTGTTGTTGTCGTCATTGTTATGCCGCTTAAAATCAAAGATGGCTATATATAAAATTTCAGAAAGAGATTGGTTGTTTTGTTGTTGTTGTTGTTGTTGTTATATCTCTTAAAATCAAAGGTGGCCATATATCAAATTTCAGGAAGAGAGTGGTTTTGTTGTTGTTGTTGCTGTTGTTATACCTCTTAAAATCAAAGGTGGCCATATATCAAATTTCAGGAAGAGAGTGGTTTTGTTGTTGTTGTTGTCGTTGTTATACGCTTAAAATCAGAGGTGGCTATATATCAAATTTCAGAAAGAGATTGGTAGTTTATTTGTTGTGGTTGTTGTTGTTGTTGTTGTTGTTGTTGTTGTTGTACTGCTTAAAATCAAAGATGGCTATGTATAGAATTTCAGGAAGAGAGCGGTTATTGTTTGTTTTGTTGTTCTTCTTCTTCTTGTTATAATGCTTAAAATCAAGGTGGCTATATATAAAATTTCAGGAAGAGAGTGGTTGTTGTTTGTTGTTGTTTTCCTCTTCTTCTTGTTATAATGCTTAAAATCAAAGATGGCTATATATCAAACTTCAGGAAGAGAGTGGTTGTTGTTGTTTTGTTGTTGTTGTTATTGTTGTTGTTTTTGAATTGTGATCCCAGCATTGCAAATGGACGAGTTCCGACAATATTCTGTAATGTAGCATTTGTTTGTTTGTAGTTGCGAGTACGTACGATGAGATGTTATGGCAAAATACTAAATATCAGATGGTATCACCAATGAATGAGTGCACCAAACCATCAAGCAGCCCACTGAACCACGCACGCACGCACACACACTACACGTACACACATGTATACATATACACACGTATACACACACACGTGCGCACGCACACACACACACAAACACAAACACACACACAAACACACACACACATACACACACACCACATCACACACACACACACAACACACACACACACACACAACACAACACAACACACACACACACATACACACACACACCCACACGCACACACACACACACAACACACCACACACACACACACACACACACACACACACACACACACACACACACACACACACACACACACACACACACAAGCAGACTACTGAAACATATCAAGATTTGCTGTCTTCAGTAAAAAAGAAAAATAATAAAATAAAGAAAACTACGTTGGCACGGTCACGTCACACAATCCGGTGGCCTTGGCTAATCAATCCTCTATGGAACTTGTTGAGGGAGGGAGATGGAGGGCGTGACAGGGGGTGGGGGTAGGTGGGGGTGGATGGGGTAGTGGGGGAGGGGGAAGATGGAATCACAACATTGCAGAATGGATAGAGAAAAACCATCCGCAGAGACCCAGGCTTTGGCAAACAGCTGACAGAGCTGGAAGAATCTGGTGACAGTTCTCTAAATGCTTCGCCC
>CM060308.1:31070003-31077503 GCA_030674185.1 Monoplex corrugatus
GGGAAAAAAAGAAAAAGAAAAGAAACATTGCAATCATTTAACTTAGAAACTTCATCTTTAGAAAAAATGTATAAAAGAGGTCGAACAGTGACCTTGTTCAAAGAAAGAATGGCAGAATGGTTCAGACGTTCGCCTGCCAATGACAACTCGAGGTTCCAGGGTTCGCTCCCGTAGAGGCCTCAACTTTTCTCCTCAGTTTGACCGGAAAATCGAACTGAACGTCTAGTCCTTCGGAAGGGGACCAAAAACGAGTCGGACCCCTTCTGGCTGCACATGCTGAATATCCCACGGCAGTTGAAAATCGTGAAGAGCAGGGCATTGCCCGCCTACCTTGGTAAAAAAAAACATTGGAGAGATATGTTGATCCCACTCCTTGAAGACCAATTAGCTTTCTTGCCTTTCTGAAGTCTTGGTTTAAAAAATCTGAATATGAATATCAATTTGAAGCAAAGGAGAGGGGATGGGCGCCGCCCTCGTGGTGCCGGCCCCGGGTAAAGTTGAGGTCTCTGCCTCCTCACTCATCTAAGACCCAAGGGTTATGGCACTATCTAGGTAGGACCTCAGGACCTGGCCAGCTCATGGGTTTATGTACAGGCTTAAGGCTTGTGCCGTGTTCATTCTGGATCTTCGCCATCACATGGCACCTGTGACGTTAGTGCATATGGGATTCATTCCGAGCACGGAGACGTCATCTTGCGAAACTGAAACTGAAATTCAAAGCTGGTGTCTTACTTATTTACTTACTTATTGGCCATTATGACATTGACATATAAAACAACAACAAAGGTTCTTCACTGCTGTCTATTCTGGGCCAGCCTCTGTTGGACGATTCTGGAAGCCCATCACGCGCAGAAGTCTTGGTTTCTTCGAATGCTGTTTCCGTAACAGTTTCAGCTTCAGTTTTAGTTTCAATTTCTCAAGACACCTCTCCACGCTCGGAACGAATTCCATATGCACTAACATCACAGGTGCCATGTGATGGAGGAGATCGAGAACGATCACGGCACAAGCCTTAAGCTTGCACATAAACCCACGAGCTGGCCAGGTCCTGAGGTCCTACCTAGATGATGCCATAACCCTGAGGTCGTCGAGGAGTAGGGTGGCAGAGATCTCAACTTTTCCCGGAGACAGCACCACGAGGGCGGTGCCCATCCCCTCCGTAACAAGTCCTTTTTTTTCTCCCTGGGCTGGGTCGATAGCCATACGCCCAACCCACAACTTGGAAGCCAGTGGATCGCTCTGTTGAAAGCTAATATCTGTGTTCAAGTCAGTCAGACTCAGGAACACAGGAAAACAGAACATAAACGTTTATCTAACGAAATAAGAGGGAAGCAGGGAGAATTTTTATATAATATAATCAAAGGACATAACTCTTGAGAATTATCTACCATGTGGTATAGAACATTGGTAAAACCGCGTACCGCAGTTCTGAAGCGCAGAATCGCCCAGGTTCGATCCCCGGCGTGGGAAAAAAAATATATATATAGACAACAGCAGAAGGGCATCCAGGAGTCATGACCTGGATGTGGCCCGGCCCCCCGAGAGTGTAAGGAATTCAGGGCCGAAACACTTGTCTAAAGGGGGTTACTTCTCTGAAGACCTTCTGTTGTCTAGCTCTCCCTAGAGTTTCTTTCTACCTGCACATGGTCAGTCCATTGACTTCCGGGAATAGTTCGGAGGACATTCGGGAAAGACCGAAGGACACTGGGAAAGACTAGATCTGCGGGCTTTGTGGGTTGGCTTCCCACCTTGCCTTTGATAACATGCCACGAGTTTTCCAAATGAAAGATGCTCCCAGGATTCACCGAAAGGGGGAGAGAATGATGAATCCATTGGCACTGACTCCATCACGACTGGAAACGCACAACGGACCATGATTGATGACCAGTTGGAATTTCCGTGTGCGTGTGGAAGGAGATTCACCACCAAACGCGGCATGAAGATCCACAGGACAAAAATGGGCTGTTTGAAGACACATACGAACCAGCAGCAGCGCACTGCGATAGCAGGTGAGACGTTGGATGACCAAGGCCAGGAATTAAACCATAGTGCCAAGGACATCCACGCTGACGGTTCTGATGCGGATTTTGCACAAGCTCTTAACGCCAAACGTGGAAAACTCAATTTGCCGCCTGCCGGTGCAAAAGAACAATGGGAGAAATTAGATGAGGAACTTGTCCTTAAGCTGAATGCGCTAATAGGGAACAGTACGCTGGAACACAAACTTGACACATACGGAGACATCATATACTCTATCTGCAGGGACACTTATGGAGTGAAGCAGCCAAAGACAAAAACGCCTCCCCAGAAATCCAGAAGACAGCAACAGATGGAGAGCATCCGGAGGGAGAAAAGGAAGCTTAAAAAGCGAATGAAAACTGCCTCAGAATTCGAGAAGCAAGGGCTCCTGGAACTCTGGAAAGATCTGAAGGCCAAACACAATGCTCTCAGCAAAGTGGAATCAGCAAGGCGAAGAAAGAGCAAAAAGAAGAAGACTCAAGATCGTTTCTTCAAAGATCCCTTTGACTTTGCAAGAAAGCTGTTTGAACAACCCAAATCAGGGACTCTCACAGTGGGCAAGGAAACCCTAGAGCAGCATCTCAGGGAAACATATTCCGATTCTCAGCGCGAGGCACCACTTGAAATCCAAAATCTGGTTTGGCCTGCAGCGCCAGAAGGAAAATTCAATAACAAACCACCAACACTGGATGAAGTGAAGAACGTAGTAAAGAAAGCCAGAGCCAAGTCAGCACCTGGACCAAACGGAATACCATACCTGCTCTACAAGAAATGCCCAAAAGTGCTCGAGTGGCTCCACAAGATGATTCGATCAGCATGGAGGAACCAGAAGATCAGCGACCAATGGATGAGAGCTGAAGGAGTGTACATTCCGAAGGAGCAGAACTCCAGCAGCATCAATCAGTTCAGGCCAATATCACTTCTGAACGTCGAGGGGAAAATCTTCTTCTCTGTTATGGCAGCAAGATTGACAAAATACCTGACTGAAAACAAGTATCTGGATATGTCAGTCCAAAAGGGAGGCATACCAGGAATGCCTGGATGCTTGGAACATGCCACGTTGATTTGGGATGCCATCCAAAAAGCAAGAACAGAGAAGAGAGACATTGACGTAGTTTGGCTTGATCTGGCGAATGCATATAGGATCAGTTCCACACGATATGATCCAGCTGGCTCTTGAAATGTATCACATCCCAGAAAACATCCGAACAATGCTGAGGAAGTATTTCCAAGGGTTCTCAATGCGGTTCTCTACCAAAGAATACACCACGGACTGGATAGACCTAGAGGTGGGCATTGCAATGGGCTGTGCAATCTCTCCCATACTGTTCGTGTTGGCAATGGAAGTCATCTTGAAAGCTGCAATGAAGAGTTCAGGTCCAGTGAATCTGGGAGATGGATACCAGATGCCTCCTCTGAAAGCTTTCATGGATGACACAACAGTCTTGTCCACGGATGAGGAAGAGACACACCAAATCTTAAAGCAGCTGGATGAGCTGGTGGCCTCTTCAAGAATGAGGTTCAAACCTAAGAAATCCCGAAGTCTCTCACTGCGAAAAGGAAAAGTGGCAGATTCAGTCAAATTCATGGTAGCCAACCAAGCCATCCCCACTGTCACAGAAGAGCCAGTAAAAAGTCTCGGAAGATGGTATGATGACTCCCTGAAAGACACACAAAGGGGATGTGAAACCAAGCAAACAGCAGAAGAAGGCCTGAAGAAAATAGATAACTGCGGACTGCCAGGCAAATACAAAGTCTGGTGTCTACAGTTCATGCTGATACCAAAGCTGCTGTGGCCACTGCTAATCTATGACATTTGCACCAGCACAGTCGAAGCAATGGAAGCCAAAATCAACAAATACACAAGAAAATGCTCGGTGTCCCACCTGGTCTCACTGATGTTGCATTCTACTGTCGTCAAGCAATGCTGAAGCTACCTCTCAAATCCATAGTGGAGGAATACAAAGTTGGAAAAGCAAGACTGTTGAGCATGCTGGAGGAATCGGAGGACAATATCGTGAGAGCAGTTCATCCAAAGCTGAGAACTGGCAGAAAGTGGAAAGTCCAAGAGGCTGTAAACAATGCCAAGAGAAACCTCAGCATAAAAGAAATAATTGGACACACGCAAACCAACAGACAGGGACTGGGAGCAACAAAAATGCAGTGGTGGTCCAAAGCCAAAGGGAAGGAAAAAAGAGACATGATCATACAGGAGTTGAAGGAAGAAGAAGATGTCAAAAGAGTGCAGAAGGCAGTCCAGCAAGGTCAACAGGGGCAATGGACAACATGGGACAGTGCACTCCAAAGAAGTCTCAGCTGGAACGATATGTGGCACATGGCTCCTCTAAGGATAAGCTTCCTCCTCAGATCTGTATATGACCTGCTCCCCTCGAATGCAAACTTAGTGAAATGGGGGAAAGCAGACGACCCAGCATGTCCGCTCTGTCAGAAGAAACAAACAGTGGAACATGTCCTAAGCTCTTGCAAAGTAGCGCTAGCCCAAGGAAGGTATACATGGAGGCACAACCAAGTTCTGAAAGTGATCACAGATGTGGTTAGCGAAAATACCATGACCCCAAACGCACCAATTGCTATGACAACGTTCTACAAAGCAGGAGGGAAACAGGTCTGGCCCGAAAGGGCTATGACAACCAGCACATTGCCAAAGGGTCTTCTGGATGGAGCAGTCGACTGGGAGTGTACAGCAGACCTCCCAGAGTGGAGAAATTACCCAGATGTCATCAGCAAGACAGGCATGAGACCTGACATCGCTCTCCACTCTGACTCCTCGAAACAAGTGATTCTGATAGAACTCACTGTGCCATACGAAAGCAGAATGGAAGAAGCACATATCTACAAGACCGAAAAATACGCTGGTCTTGCCAGCACCCTGAAGAAAGCAGGTCTGCGGGTCAAAATCTTCGCCATAGAGGTCGGGGCAAGAGGGTTTGTGGGCACCTCCGCTTATGATCTCATGAAACAACTCGCCATTTCTGGGAAGAAGAGGACTAGAGCCCTTAAAGCGATGGCAGAGGCAGCAGAAAGGAGCTCAAGCTGGATCTGGGCAAGGAGGAACCAAAAAAGTGAACTTCATAAGGATTAAATTCCCTACAGATGATGTGTGCCCCGTTAGCACATTGGTAAAACCGCGTACCGCAGTTCTGAAGCGCAGAATCGCCCAGGTTCGATCCCCGGCGTGGGAAAAAAAAAATATATAGACAACAGCAGAAGGGCATCCAGGAGTCATGACCTGGATGTGGCCCGGCCCCCCGAGAGTGTAAGGAATTCAGGGCCGAAACACTTGTCTAAAGGGGGTTACTTCTCTGAAGACCTTCTGTTGTCTAGCTCTCCCTAGAGTTTCTTTCTACCTTCTCAGATCTAACACAGTTTGCGCTACCCAATCAGCTAGCATAGAAGCAGATACAAAGTACAAAAACAGTAAGCTCAGAACGTTCACTCAAATTGGACAGAAGTGAAGTTATGGCCAAATAGCCCAAGAGTTGTACCTTTTAAAGCCCCAAAGTTGTGCTTGCCAAATAGGCAAAAATTTGTACCTGTTTTTCGTCGAAAATGCGTACCTCTTTTTTTCTTAAGAAAAAAAAACACAACAAAACACCAGCACTACTCTTCCTCTCCTAGGGCTGCAAAAACGTACCAGCATTTACTCTAATCTTGACTGGTATTTAGTTACATACAACCTTGACAGTATTTTCGCTTTCTTTGACACAGGAAGGATTCCTTTTATCTTTTATTTATTTTTTTTTGTCCCAAGAAAATTGGCATGGTCAGATGGTCAGAACTTTGCATGGCTAGTTTCGTTTAATTACAATGGAATTTCTTCTTCAAAACAACATTCTTTGTTTGATAAGAAACAATCAATATTTGGGGTAAATTCCTTTTTGTGTCTTTTTCTTCTTCCTCACAATCAACAGAGAAATAAAAACTAACAAAATACTAACAATAATGAAAAACGGCAAAATTTTAAGTGTATTTCATTAATTTTAACAGATTTCACAAATTTGACGCGTAGCGAAGGTAACAGCTTACTCGATAGTCACTATTAGTATTGAGAACCAGAAGACGACAGATGGTTATCACTGAGGACCAGTCAACCTGAATGAGCGGCAAAAGACTTTCTCAGGATGAGATCCACGATGTTGTCGAAAACATTTGGTGCACACAGGGTGTCTTGACACTGAGGCAACACACGTTACGTTCGTGTGCACGCGCGAAGGAAAGAGAGACACACAGCTAGACAATTGTCACATTAGCCCCTCCCATTTTCTCTCGTCCCCCCCCCTCCTGTCTCTCCCTCCCTCCCTTCCTTCCCTCTCTCCCTCTTCTCTCTCTCTCTCTCTCTCTCTCTCTCTCTCATTATTCCTCGACTTCCCTAGAGAATATCATCATCGTCATCATTATGTGCCCTTCCGCATGGTCACAGCCTTCCTTTCAGTTCCAGTTTCTCAAGATGACGTCCGCACTCGGGACGAATTCCATTTGGAGTTAACGTCACAGGTGCCATGTGCATGGTTATCATGGCACAAACCTTAGACCTGCGCATAAACCCATGAGCTGGCCAGGTCCTGAGGTCCTACCTAGCCTATGTTTTACCTTTTTTTATATTTCATAATGGTATTGCATCTGCCTGTCGTTGGAATAGTCGTTGGTTACATTTAAATTACATGTGTATCTGTGTATCTTAGCTTAAAAAAAACATATATATATGAAGAAAATGAATAAATAATTAAAGGTCTGAATCACAACACAATTGCCTAATCTGTATGAACTCGTCTCACATGACAGAAAGCCTCCCCCCTCCCGCCCCCACTCCAGTAAATGCACAAAGTCTCAGCTGTCTATCAATAAGGTGAAGACAATATTTTCTTAATCATAGCCCCACTAATCTGTCGTTCAATGGCCTCCATACGATCTACCTTTTGTCGCCGTAAATACATTTCCTATCCTTTCTGTGTTCATCCATTCCTGCAAGTCTGTCCAATATTTTCTCCCTGCAATATAAACGAAATGTCTATACCACCATCTACATGTAAATCAGACGATATCTTTCGTCCATGGAGGTCCCTTCAAGATGGAATAACGCCGGGACCACAGCCTCAATAGCGTCCAGTCTCAGCTGCAGGAACTGTTAACTAGAACCAGGAAGAAAACAGCCATATTGGTTGCCAGAGGTGTCCTGATCGTATAAATGTGGACGAAACAAGAACATGTTCTGCTTTTGACTTTCTCTCATCCCCAATCATTATCATTATCATGTGTCCTGTAACATGGCGTTGGCGATCATGGCCCTCCATACGAATCTATCCATTGTGGCTGCAAGTACATCCCCTATCTTCTCTGTCTTCGTCCACTCCGCGGGTCCGTCCAATACTTTCTCCCTGGGTCTACCTGGTGCCCCATATTACCATCAAATTAAAATGACATATACACATCCATATGTATTTTTTTCTCCAGCTCAAAGAA
>CM060308.1:31082503-31090003 GCA_030674185.1 Monoplex corrugatus
TCAAACACACACACAAACACACACACTTAAACACACACACACAAACACACACAAACACACACGACACACAAACACACACACACAAACACACACACACATACACTCAAACACACACACACACACTCAAGCACACACATACACAAACACACACACACACACACACACACACACACACACACAGACACACACACACATACTCACTCGCAATCACTCTCACACACATAATAATCAGGGAGGACGACCAATAAAAGGAATCCAGTTTCATGGTGTAGGACACAAAATTTTCCAATTTCCTGATGACACTCAATTTAATAAACATAGTAGATGAAACCCCTTTCGAAAGATCTGTGCGTAAACTTGATAGGTACAGCACAGTTTCAAGCTTATTTATGAACAAGAAAACGCAAGTAATATGGATAGGGAGTGAGAGAAGATCAGAAAGAAGCATACTATCGCTATTTAAAAGCGAAATGGAATCCTCATAAATTGAAAAGTATTTGGCATTTAGTTCACTCAAGACCTAATAAATTGTTAAACCATTAATCAAAAGGCAAATTGTCAAAAGTAAAAACATTTATTTAAATTTGGTCACAAAGAATCGTCATTCAAATTGGTAAAGTTGCAGTTCTAAAATCTCTTGTGCTATCTACGCTTGTACTTTTGTAGATATTATTGCTGGATCCACCTGATCACCTTATACAAAAGTTACAAAATTCATATTTTCAGTTTGTATGGAACGGAAAGCAAGATAAAATCAGCAGAAGGATGCCACCAAAAGCATAAAGCAAGGGGGACAGTATATCTGATTTGCATAAATTTGCATGCATATATACATAAGCACCAGGTAGACCCAGGGAGAAAATACTAGACGGACTTGCAGAGTGGCTGAAGACAAGCAGGGTGGAAGAGATGCTTGAGGCAACAAGAGATAGAGACACATGGAAGTCCATGATCGCCAACGCCATGCGGCAGGGCACCTGATGATGATACATGGTCTCAAACTTACATGGACAAAAAATGGAAAAGTGTTGCAACTGAACATATCAATTTATTAAAAAAAAATTTTAATACTATGGACCAGCGACTGTTTCATATTTCATGAAGAACAATCTTTTTGGACCCATATATTAAGACCTACAGGACATTTTGTGATTAGTAAATTGTTAGCTAATCTGCTTCGTGTAACGAAAAATAAAGGTGGATAATTTGATGATCAAAGACAATACACTGATCAAGATTGACAAATGAGTTCAGAATATACTTAGTTTCCAAAGACTACTAAATTATGGGACTCAAAATTGATCAGTATAATTCCAAAATAAACTGTTTGTGTGAATGCTCAATGAAATAACTATATGCCAATGTTTTCTCATAGAGAACAAAATCATCTTTATGTCCATGTACTTAAATTTTGTTGTCCACTTTGAAACCACCACCATATAAAACATTTTTGTATATGTTCTGTGTGTTGTGTGCTGTTCATATGTCAACAATGCTTTTTTTTCCTTTGTATATGAATTGATGTCTTTTTTTGTTTGTTTGGTTTGGTTTGGTTTTGTTTGTTTGGTTTGTGTTTTGTTTGGTTTGGTTTGGTTTGGTTTGGTTTGGTTTGGTTGGTTTGGCTTGGCTTGGTTTGGTTTGGTTTGGTTTGGTTTGGTTTGGTTTGGTTTGGTTACCACATTTTATGTTGATGTCTGTATGGCGCGTGCTGATATCATTCTGTTCAAATTCAAAGCTACGGAATGTAAGATTACAGTCGGCAAGGACCAGTACAAAGAAATGGACCAAACAATAGAGACAATTCTGGGCGACAGTTTTGAAATCCGGAAAGAAACTATGATTTTGAAAGAAAAATATAGACCATTTTTAAGTAAATATTTAGAAGACACTTTTTGAAGAAGTGGCACGTTTGAAAAAAAAATGATAAAAGAAGAGAAAGAAATGTGAAAGGAATTGGAACAATAAAGAAGAAGAAAAAACACATCAAAATAATAAATTGCAGGAGACAAAAAAAAAAGAGAGAGAGAGAGAGAGAGAGAGAGAGAGAGAGAGAGAGAGAGAGAAACTGAAAAGAGTGTCATAACTTTTCTTTCACAACAAACTGGGACTCCCAGACATAACACTTAAACAAATAAGTATCACACACAGAATAGGACAATTCAGGCAATTTCAGAACACGCCCGTTATTGTCAAGTTCACCCCCAGAAAAACCACAATGTTGGGTACGAAAAACAGACAAAAGTTCTGAAAAACAAATAACTACAAATCCATATCAATGATGATTTAACACCTTTCAGAACTACAGAAACATGTGGGTGTCCTGTCAGGTTTTAACCAAGGGAACCTATACTGCAAACTACTCAACGTACGCGTGACCAAACTAGAAAACGGCGATCTCAGCGTGACTGACAGAAATAATACCATACACGACCAACGGATTATAACAGCAACTCTACCGGATCAACTTTCAAGGCAGAGGTGGACGACAAAGCCAGGTGTCAGCCTTTAGTCGTGATAAAAAAAAAGGGGGACCAAGGCACAGAGAGAGAGAGAGAGAGAAGGGGGAAACCACAGGGGCGTGGCAGTCTTGTAGGTGGACACAAACCCCCGTGGAGATGCCGGAGACTCTTTCAGAGTACATAGTATCCCCCACCTTCTGGAAATTCTGTGCTACAAATTTCCTCTTTTCTGTCACTCTCTTTCTTTCTGCCTTATTCCTTTGCTTTCTGTCATTTCTTCCTATCATTTTCTGCCTTGCTGGTACATTCACCTGTATGTGTTCGATAAAGTCTTACATACTTTCTCTTAGGATTGATAATTGAAAACATGTATTAAGTGCATTTTGGCTCTCGGGAAATGAGATGTGCAGGACCAATTTTAGGTAATTCAGGCCCTTTTTTATATATGTTTTAATGTCCCTAGTTATCCTTGAATTTGTATTCAGGTATGTTTTTTTTAATCCCCTGTGAGATAAATTCAACGGAGTGGTCAACGGTAGGAGATATCATTAAATTATGAGCGCGAATGCATTGATATGCGTACTTAATTTTCTTTTCCTTTTTCCCCCCTGTTGAAGTATTGTGTCTGTCTTGAAACAGTTATAGCCTGATACTGCTTTACAGAGTCGGCTGTGTTTTTTAAACAAAAACAACAGTAACTGGTGTGCACAACGTGGTATTCTCAGGGGGAACAATGACAGAAAGCAGTCGACCAGCCAGTAGGGTGTGTGTGGTGTGTGTGTGTGTGTGCGTGCGTGTGCGTGTGTGTGTGTGTGTGCGTGTGTGTGTGTTGTTTGTATGTGTGTGTGTGCGTGCGTGCGTGCGTGTGTGTGTGTGTTTATTTGTGTATGTGTGTGTGTGTGTGTGTGCGTGTGTGTCTGTGTGTGTGTGTTGTGTGTGTGTGTTAGTATGTGTGTGTGTGTGTGTGGTGTGTGTGTGCGTGTGCGTGTGCGTGTGCGTGTGCGTGTGCGTGTGTGTGTGTGTGTATGCGTGTGTGTGTGTGTGTGTATGTGTGTGTTTGTTTGTGTGTGTCTGTGTGTGTGTATTTGTGTTTGTTTGTGTGTGTGTGTTTGTGTTTGTTTGTGTGTGTGTATATGTGTGTGTGTGTGAGTGTGTGTGTGTATGTGTGTGTGCGTGCGTGCGTGTGTGTGTGCGTGTGTGTGTGTGTGCGCGCGTGCGTGCGTGCGCGTGTGTGTGTGTGTGTGTGTGTGTGTGTGTGTGTAATAATAATAATAATAATGGGTACTTTTTGAGCACACTATCCAGACAAACTGCTCAAGGTGCTTCACAAATCGATGCTAGATCTATACACAATTGTAGCACATTACGTGGACATAGACATGGCATTGTAGACAAAAGAAACATGACATGAGCAATAACATACAAAATAGTATTGCATTACAAAATCGACACAAACACTCTAGTCATTAGACAACAGAGGGTAGCAAACCGATACAAAATACCGTGTTTAACATGCGCACATACGTCAGCATCCTATACACACAAGCACATAAAATACATTCCACTTACTTACACACATTCTAAGTACAGTCACTAACAGACTAAGCAATGTCCAAGTTTTCCACTCACACAATATACACGCACGTGCACACAGCTACATTTATCCCCCTCCTCCCCCCACATACACACTGACATGCATGCACACACTCGCTTATGCACATGTGATAGTGACTCACAGACATGTCTTCTGTTAAGTCGTATCCGAGCTCTTCGAGAAGAGATGTGACTTTAGACAGATTTGAAAGAGACGAGGGAGTCAGAGTGACGAAGGCTGCCAGGGAGTTTGTTCCATATTTTGGGACCTTGGAAAGAGAAGGACCTTTCACCATAAGTCTTAGTTCTTGCAGATGGTATCGTGAGAAGTCGAGTGTCAGAAGAGGAACGCAGTTGGCGGGATGGAGTATACACTGGGAGTAGTTCAGAAAGATATTCTGGCCAGAACCACAAACAGCAGAAAAGGTCAAAGTAGATACTTTGTACGATATACGATCAGGTACAGGAAGCCAATGGAGAGAGCGAAGAAGAGGAGTGATATGTTCAGATCTAGAAGCTTTACAGACGAGCTAGCAGCATTGTTTTGGATTCGCTGGAGTCGGTCTAACATTTTTTTTGCGTGCACCTCTGTGTGGTGTGTGTGTGTGTGTGTGTGTGTGTGTGTGTGTGTGTGTATGTGTGTGTGTGTGTATGTGTGTGTGTATGTGTTGTGTGTGTGTGTGTGTGTGTGTGTGTGGTGTTGTGTGTGTGTGTGTGTTGTGTGTTCGTGTGTCTTGAAGTTTCGACAGACAGCAAAACACTCAGACTGTCTTACCACACCATTTGGAGGACATGTCCACCACACCCAGACAACCAGACAGTGACTCTATAGACCAGGATACGGACCCCCAGTTATACTCACCAGGTGTTTCAAACCCCTTTCATCACCACTCCCCCCCCCCCCCAGCCGCTGTCAACTGCAGGTGAGAGCCTACAGACACACGTGACCAAGAGGAAATTGTTGATGGTTCAGAAACAACCGGCGTGCCTCCAGAGTCCCAGAGACAAAATTAATGTATGGACAGTGGTAAAGCCAGATTTGTTTTCTAAAAGAAAATACACACACACACACACACACACACACACACACACACACACACACACACACACACACACACACACATACACACACACATACACACACACACATACGCACACACACACACACACAACACACACACACACACACACACACACACACACACACACACAGAGGTGCACGCAAAAAAAATGCGTACATGCAAGCAATAAACGCGCACTCCTGCATGTACGAAGGGCTTTAATTTGAGGCCATGCACGCATTGAGGAGTAAAAGAGAGAGAGAGAGAGAGACAGAGACAGAGACAGAAAAAGAGAGAGAGAGGCAGACAGACAAACAGACAGAGACAGAAACAGAGACAGAGAGAAAAAGAGAGAGAAAGAGAGAGACAGAAAGGCAGAGAGAGATAGAGACAGAGAAAGACACACAGACAGAAACAGCAAGGCACAGAGAGAGAGAGAACTGTGTGTTGTATGAACCCTCCCTCCTCAAAATTTGATGAAAAGCACGTGTTTGTGTGACCTGTCTCATATGATTACTGATGTTAATGTGACAGTTATTTTACATACAACTTTTCATATACTTACCTGACAGACTATCGTCGGCAGAATAAAGAGGGGCGAGAGAACACATAAGTGCAAGCGCACGCACAAAAGCAAGCGCGCACATAGACACGAACGCATACATATACGCATGGAGGTTGTGTACTAGAGGCTACGCGCGGGCGCGTGGGCGCGTGTGACAGAAGGGGATGGAGGATGAGGTGCAAAATATCAGGATTGAATATGAATTGTAAAAAAACCCGAAAACATCTGTTGTATGGCTTGACAGTGAAAAATTGCCCAATATGAAATATATCCCTCATCTAAAAATGGAATGGAATCCCTCAATATTCAAAATACTGGGTATATGGTTTACCACCGATTTGAAACGTTGTGTGGCCATGAATTGTTTGCAAAAGTTTCATCATCATCATCAAGTGCCTTGCCACATGGCATTGGCGATCATGGTCCTCCATATGTATCTACCCCTTGTTGCCGCAAGCACATCTTCCACCCTCTCTGTCTTCAGCCACTCTGCAAGTCCGTCCAATATTTTTTTCCTGGGTCTACCTGGTGCTCTCTTTCCCTCCAGCTTTCCTATTGTGACCAGGTACTCAAATTTCCCTTTCCTCATAAAATAGCCTATAAATGTTGCCTGTCTTTTCCTTACCTTCCCTATGAATGATCTTCTTGTGTCTGCCTCTATCAAGACTGTCTCGTTTGTTTTCTTTGCTGTCCATGGAACTCTCAACATTCTTCTTAGAAACCACATCTCGGTTGCCTCAATCTTGTTCTGGCTTTGCTTGTTGACTGTCCACGCCTCATAACCGTATAACATTATCGGTTCTATATAACATTCAAACACTCTCTTCCTGGTGTTAATTGATAGGCATTTGTTGGTAAGAATGCTTTTCATCTTCATGAATGTTGCTTTGGCTTGGCCGGTTCTGCTGGCTAATTCTGATGTGCATCTGCTGTCTGGTGAAATGATCGTTCCCAGATATTTAAACTTATCAACCTGTCTGAAGGTTCTGCCGTTTTCTGTTATTTTGCAAAACGCAAAAGTTTACAGAAGTAAAAAGATTGTATAAAATATTGGTCAAAATGATACTGTGCCTTTAGGTAGGACAGCTGTTCTCAAGTCATTAATTTTATCCAAATTTTATACCTATGGCTTCTTCTGCCTAATCCTCTGCATAAATTTATTTTTCTTAAAAAGTTTGCAGATACTCGTTTTTTTTAATTTGTTTGGAAAATAAACAAACAAAACAGAATAAATAAAAAGACTGCTTTTAAGAGTATCAGGAGTTGTGTTATGGGAATACCAGAACTAAACAGTTTTGTACAGACTCAAAGATTGACTGGATAACGAAATTAAAAACTTCAGCACATAAATGGAAATCGGTTAAAAATACCAAAACTAACGGCTGTGGAAAGATATGGTCCAAATTTTCCACCAACTTTAGACAGTAGGAATGCTTTTTGGCTGGATGTGTTTCAGACATGTAAAAAAATTGGCAATACTGTTAAACTCATTAGTGAGTGCTTGTATGTGTGTATATGTGTGTGTGTGTGTGTTTGTGTATGTGCTTTGTGTGTGTTTATGTATACAGATTATTTTTTTCTTTTAGAATCATCGCACTTAGGGAAGTTACCTTTTATTTTCGTCCCATTTTCATTTTCCATTGCATGGCCAGAGAAGCTGGCACTTTTTCTTTTTTTTTTTCAATGCAATGATGATGATGTCGATGATGATGACAGTCATGATACTATGAAGTTCCATCTGGGATTGAGACTGCGTGACAGGGCTGTACTCTACGCTTGTTATCATAATATATCCTGTCGTCGACCTGCGGTGCTGGTCAGA
>CM060308.1:31095003-31100003 GCA_030674185.1 Monoplex corrugatus
AAAAAAAAAAAGACTATACATTGTCCACTGAACAGGCTGAAATTCGGGATCATCTTCTTCGTGCAAGAGACCAGACAAAAGAGGATGATGCTGGTTGGTGTCAGTCTCATCTTCATCGAAATCATCGTCATCTTCTCCCAAAAAGTCCTCTTCATCACTGTCTTGGTCATTTAGGACTTCATCTAAAACTTCCAATACGGAAAACCGTCGGAAAACTGATCGAAGTGGTCGACCAGACGAGCTGCCTGAAGCGTCCGCCATCTTGGATATGCTATCGGTTTCTCCGAAAGTCTTAGAAATTCCAAGAAAAAATACGGTGACTAACCAATCATTGGCCAACAATCAAAGGCTGCAACCCTGATTTTACCTTCCTAGATAACAGTGAAACAGTTTGTAGTGTTATTTCCCTTACAGTTTTGCCAGGCGAAGCCGACGAAAAATGAACGTGAATTTCACGTTGTTAGGCGCCTGCTACTACCAAAATACAACGTGACAGTTACGTTCTAGGCAGTCAAGGGGTTTAAGGATATAGCCATCTCAAAAAGTACGAAATACTTCACTGGAAAAGAACATTAAATACACATATCAATGCATTCATGCACATAATCTAAGGATATGCCCCTGGAGTTGACCACTCCGTCTAATTTATCACCAGGGGATACAAAACAAAAAACAAAACAAAAACGTGAATAACATGAGAATAAGAACTTAGCATTCATAAAACGGGCCTCAGTTACCTAACATTGTTTCAGCTCATCACATTTCCTTACAATTAAAAGTGTTCTGAATACATGTACCCAATTATCAATTCTAAGAAAAAAGTATGTCAGACTTTTTTCTCTCTGTCTGCCTGTCTGTCTGTCTGTCTGTCTGTCTGTCTGTTTGCCTGTCTGTCTCTGCCTCTGCCTCTGTCTGTCTGTCTCTCTCTCTCTAAATAATTGATCGATTGATTGATTGAGTGAGTGAGTGATTACGTGAAGTGATTGTTACTGAAGTGATATTGATTGTACAGTTGGTTGATGCATCTGACCCAGTCAATTGAAAGCTGATTTGTCAGTTGATTCACAGGCTGAATGGCGGATTATTTGATTGATCAATTGGTAAATCAGTTGATTGATTGGTTAATTGATTGGTTGACTGATTGATTGATTGATTGGTTGGTTGATCGATTGATGGATTGATTGTTTATGTCAAGTAGCTGTGGTTGAATGTATTGATCAACTGTATGATCACTGAAGGGTACAATAAACGTCAGATCTGTGCACTAATTGAATCGTTTGTTTGTCTGATAGCCAGTTATTGTAAAATTGACAGTTGGATGAATGATATAGATGCGGTTAATGACAAATATTCTTAGCTGGCCAGTTAAGGAATATGGACCAGAATATAAATGAAAGGACTACTGTAAATGCAAAGATGAATGTATGTGACGGTAAACGATAGAAGAGGACAATGTGACAGAGTTCACTGCAGTTTGATAGTATAACTTGTATGAATGTATAAGAAAACCTGATCTCCTCCCCTCCCCTTCCCCATGCATGTATAATGGCCTAAGGCCGATGTACAATAAACATTTTCTGAATTCTGAGTTCTGAGTTCTCTCTCTATCTGTCTGTCTGTCTGTCTTCCTGCCTGCCTGCCTGTCTGTCTGTCTGCCTGTCTGTCTCTGCCTTTGCCTCTGTCTCTGTCTCTGTCTTCTCTCTCTCTCTCTCTCTCTCTCTCTCTCTCTCTCTCTCTCTCTCTCTCTTCTGGGTGTGTGTGTGTGTGTATGTGTGTGTATGTGTGTGTGTGTGTGTTATGTGCAGAGGTGTGTATGTGCACATGCGTGTCTGCTAGTGAGAGTCTGGTTTAGTTTGTTGCAGTTGGTTTTGTTTTGGGTTGGTTTTTTGTTTTGTTTTGTTTTGGTCTGGGTTTTGTTGTTGTTGTTTTGTGTGTTTTTTGGTGTTGTTTTGGTTTTATCTATCTTTCTGTATGTGTCTGAGTCTGTGAGTAAATGGATATGTCGTTGTTAGTGATCTCGTTTGTGATAATAATTGAGGGCGAATTTTCTGAATGGTTTCTTTTGATGTGTTGTTGTTTTGTTGTGTTTGTTGTTTTGTTTTGGATTTGTTGTCATTGTTGTTGTTTTGCAGATTGCAGACACAAGAGGATCATTCATAAGGAAGATTAGGAAAAGACAGGCAACACTTATAGGCCATTTTATGAGGAAAGGGGAATTGGAGCACCTGGTCACAACTGGAAGACTGGAGGGAAGGAGAGCGCCAGGTGGACCCAGGGAGAAGATGTTGGACGGACTCGCAGAGTGGCTGAAGACAAAGAGGGTGGAAGAGGTGCTTGAGGCAACAAGAGATAGGCACTCTTAAGTTTACGACAACCTACCTATATTTGGTTATCTTAGGGTTTCAAAAACGTACCTACATCGCGCTTGACCTATGGAAGGCCATTATCACCAACGCCGTGTGGCAAGGCACCTGATGATGATGATGATGATGATGATGATGATGTTGTTGTTGATTTTGTGTTGTTGTTTTTTGTTGTTGTTGTTATTGTTTACTGTGTCTTGGTTTGTTTTTGTTGTTCTTGTTGTTGGCGTGTTTTTGTTGTTGTTGTTTTTTCTCGGGAGGGGTAGGGGTGGGAGACGGGGCGTTGGTCTTAATGAAATGTTCACTTGTTCCTTATGCAGTACGATATCACTCATGCGACATTTTTTTTTCTCAGGAAAGTTTGTCATCTCAGTTTACAAACCAGGGCTCAATCAAGTCAAACATTCCGATAAGACAGCTGAAGATTAAGTAATGCAAACAGAAAAAGCTTACATATTATTGACTAGAGAGAAGGTGGCTGATACCAATATCTCTACGCAGATAAAATATTTTGTCTACCTAAAGTCTAAAGACTACTGGCCGTGGATCATACAGCCTATACATTTCAGAGTCGAAACTCTGAAAGCTTGCTACAGACAGAAAATTCTAGAGACAGTGCATGTGAGATAATAGAGAGCCCTTAGAGAGCCCAGTAAAGGTAGGTCAAGCGCGATGTAGGTACGTTTTTGAAACCCTAAGATAACCAAATATAGGTAGGTTGTCGTAAACTTAAGAGTGCCTAATACAGATACATTGGTGCAACCCAAAGAGAGTCCAATATAGGTAGGTTGTTGGAACCCAAGAGAGCCCAATATGGGTAGGTTGTTGCAACCCAAGAGTGCCCAATACAGGTAGGTTGTTGTTAACCCAGGAGAGCTTAATACACATACGCTGATGAAACCCAAAGACAGCCCGATGTAGGTACGTTGTTGCAACCCAAGAGTGCCCAATATATTTAGGTTGTTGCAACCCAAAGAGAGTCTAATATAGGAAGGTTGTTGTAAACCCAGGAGAGCCCAATATAGTTAGGTTGTTGTAAACCCAAGAGAGCGTAATACAGATACCCTGATGCAACCCGAAGAGAGCTCAATATAAGTACGTTGTTACAACCCCAAGAGTGCCCAATATAGATAAGTTGTTAGGATCCCAAGGGAGCCCGAGTTCGATGCTTTGTTTTAACCCAAAAGTGCCCAATGCAGGTATGTTTTTGAAACCTCAAGAGAACACAATATGGATACTTTGTTGGAACCCTAGGGTACCCAATGCAGATATGTTTTTTTGGAACTCCAAGAGAAACCAATATAATCCGTTGTTGCAATCCAAAAGTGCCTAATGCAGGTATGTTGTTGAAACCCCAAGAGACCCCAGTATAGGTACGTTGTTGCAAGCCAAGAGTGCCCAATATACGTACATTGTTGCAACCAAAGAGTGCCAATATACGTACGTTGTTGCAACCCAAGAGTACCCAATATAGGTAGTTGTTGCAACCTAAGAGTGCCCAATATAGGTACGTTGTTAGAATCCTAAGGGAGCCTGAGTTCGGTATGTTGTTGCAACACAAGAGTGCCCAATATAGGTACGTTGTCACAGCCCCAAGAGAGCCCACTGTAGGTAATTGTTGAAACTCCAAGAAAGCCCAATTTAAGAGCGTTGCTGTTGCAACCCTGACAGTGCCCAGTAGAGGTACCTTGTTGCAACCTGAAGAGAGTTTGATCTATAGGTATGTTGTTGCCATCCCAAGAGAACCCAATATTGATATGTTATTTCAACCTTAGGAGAACCCTATATAAGCACGTAGTTGCATCAGCAAGAGTGTCTAATGTAGCTACGTTGTTGCAGACCCAAGAGAGTTCAATGCTGCAATACGAAGAGAGTGCTGTGTGTTGTTGCAATACGAAGAGAATGCAATGTAGGTATGGTTTTGCCATTCCAAAAGTGTCCAATATACGTACGTTGTTGTAAACTAAAGAAAGCCCTACTCCCCTTCTCTTGGGGCTGCAAGGACGCACCTACATCAGAGATGAATACACACGTGTTCCCCTTCTTAGTTGTCCTCCTGGGTTCCAGCTTAGGACTTTTCTTTAGGATCATTGCACTCAGGGGTGTTACCTTTGTGCTCACCTTTTCTTTCCTCCCATTTTCTACGCCACCTTAATGGCTACGGAAGCTGGAACAGGTTTTTACAATGCGATGACGATGATGTCGATGAGGGTGATAATCATGATGCTAGGGAGTTCCATCTAGGATCGAGACTGCGTGACAGGGCTGTATTCTACGCTTACTATCATAGTATATCCTGGCGTCAACCAGGCCCGAGAGATACAGACACCTGTGGTGCTGGTCAGAAACTTTGAGCAGTACCTTGAATGACGCATCCGTGAAGTGGATGAGTCTCGACTGTGTGGTCCCAGTCTTCCCAATGAGCCCAAAGCACGCCCAATTTTGACAGTACTCTGATGACGCATCCGTGAGTGGATGAGTCTCGACTGTGTGTCCAGTCTTCCAATGAGCCCAAAGCACGCCCAATTTGAGCAGTACTCGAATGACGCATCCGTGAAGTGGATGAGTCTCGACTGTGTGGTCCCAGTCTTCCCAATGAGCCCAAAGCACGCCCAACTCTAGGTAGGAGCCGGTTAG
>CM060308.1:31105003-31122503 GCA_030674185.1 Monoplex corrugatus
CGGCCAGCAGGTGAGCGCGACGGTCCACGTGGTCGGATGTGATGCCCATGCCGACACCCACGCCGATGGGAGCCATGAGAGCGAAGAGCAGAAGCAGCAAGAAAGCCTTCCAGGGTTTAGCCGACATCGCCGCCGCCAGTTCCAGACCCAGAGAAATGGCCACGATGGTTTTGTGGATGCTGATAGCCACGGTGGTGGTCCAGATGTTGGAGTCTGTCTCCTGCAACCCCACAGCCAGCCCGTCAAAGATGGTGTGGAAGGACAAGGCCAGGAGAATGATGATGGCCTTGACCCCTGTTTGACCCGAGATACTGACAGCTTTCGCTCTGTTTACCTCGCTCATTTGAGTGTTAGCGCAATCGGTTGACGACAGAACATTCTGTTCTGCGTATACATTTCGATTATCAGCACAATTGTTGGGCTGGCTGCTGTTTCCCTCAGATGAGTCGACGTACACGTTTTTGCTCCCGTGTGTCACCTCGATCTTTGTGCCAGCATCAGCGTCAATCTTACCATTACCAACTGATTGCATGTGTATGCCATTATGATTCTCTGCGTTGTCTTCCTCATCTCTAGCTCGAGTGCTGTTGCCTGGAGTTCTGGTTAGCACGACCGCCAGTCTCTCGATTAAGGCTACAATGAAGAGACCCAGACCAATGGCCAGATGAAAGAAAGGGTACTCGTTATCGAAATCTGCCAACACCTTAAAGCCTTCGTACTGTTCGAAGCCTTCCACGAGCAGGTTGAGAAGACAAGTGGCCAGGAAGACGCCCCCAGCGAAACAGGTGAGAAGCGACATGATGGTCTGACCTCGCCTGGAAGACAGTCTTCTCCGACACTGAGAAAAGATGAGGATGGGGATGGTTCCAGCGACGATCGTTATGAAGAAGAAAATCACCAAGCTGATGCCTTTGTCCGTGTTGGTATCCATTGTTTGAAACCTACAAAAAAGAAAGAAACAATATTTCTGAGTGGTAAGTGTGTCTCACTGGTAACAGTTTTCCACAGGTAATGGGTTCTCACTGGTAACAGTTTTCCACAGATAACGTTTTCTCACTGGTAACAGTTTCTCCTTAGCAACTGTTTCTCAATGGTAACTATTTCTTCCTTGATAATCGTTTTTCAATGGCAAATATTTCTCCCTGGTAACTGTTTCTCCCTAGTAACTGTTTCTCACTGATAAATGTTTCTCATGGGTAACTGGTTTTCACTGATAACTGTTTCTCATTGATAACTGTTTCTCACTCATATATCTTTCTCGTTGATAGCTGTTTCTCACTGGTAATCATTTCTCATTGGTTATTATTTCTCATTGTTCACAATTTTTCGCCAGTAACTGTTTCTCACTGGCACCTTTTTCTCATTGGTAACTCTTTCTCGCTTCTCGTTTATGCAGTCATTTAAACACAGTTTGGGCTTTGTCACCTTCTACATATAATACTATCAAACTTGCGACATATTTCTACCAAGTTGTGATTTCATTCTGACTCTCTCTCTCTCTCTCTCCTCTTTCTGTCTGTCTATCTCTGTGTCCTTCTTTCAGTCAGTCTCGAGGTTTAATTCGACGTGGCGTGTACACCTGTTCAAAGACCCCTGCAAGCTGTTATACAATATATTCACAGTGTTGTCTGTGTGAGTGTGTGCTGTCTCCAACGAAAAGAAGTGGGACAGCTGATACTGCTGTGCTCAGCGCTGGCTGGTGGAAAACTGCTTTTAAGTAACTGAACTTTTAACTGTGCCGAGTTTGTCTCTTCGTTTTTGTTTGAGCCGAAGTCCTACCCCACCGCCACAGTGTTTTCGAGGACTACCTGCGGAGGGCGACGAATCCTGTCCTTTTTATACACTGCTGGTCCGGCAATGTATCCCTTAAAGGTGTTATGACAAGACTGACGTACACCACTGATTTGGCATGTGGTGTGTGTGTGTGTGTGTGTGTGTGTGTGTGTGTGTGTGTGTGTGTGTGTGTGTGTGTGTTTGTAAGTGTGTGTGTTTGTAAGTGTGTGCGCGGTGTGTGTGTGTGTGTTGTAAGTGTGTGTGTTTGTAAGTGTGTGCGCGTGTGTGTGTGTGTGTGTGTGCGAGCGTGCGAGCGTGCGTGCGTGCGTGCGCGCGCGCGTGTGTGTGTGTGTGTGTGCGTGTGTGTGTACGTGCACGTGCCTGTGTTGTAGCTTAAGGCAGATGCATATGTAAAACCTGCCATGCTAGGCGAAATACAGAAAGTACGAGACAAACATAATCTGATCACGAATCAAATTGTGAAACATAACTACGAGCATGCTTTAGTAATCAAATCATGTTACAGGCAAGGCGGTAGTGTATACTAAACAAACGAATAGCAGCGATGGGAAAGAAAAAAAGTTTGGTACATAACTCAACTTATCACAAAGTCAAAAAAAGACGATGGTAAAAGTAAAAGTACTTAACTTTGGGGAAAAAAGTTAGGCATATAACTCAGCTTATTCCAGAGTCAAAAAAGACGATGGCAAAAGTAAAAGCACTCAACTTTGAGGAAAAAAAGTTTGGTACATAACTCAACTGGTCACATGGTCAAAAGAAGACAGTTGTAAAAGTAAAAGCACTTAACTTTGGGGAAAAAAGTATGGTACATAACTCAATTTATCACATAGTCAAAAAGACGATGGTAAATGTAGAAGCACTTAACTTTGGGAAAGAAAAAAGTTTGGTACATAACTCCATTCATTACATAGTCAAAAAAGACGATGGTAAATGTAGAAGCACTTAACTTTGTGAAAGAAAAAACTTTGGTACATAACTCAACTTATCACATAGTCAAAAAAGACGATGGTAAAAGTAACAGCACTTAACTTGTATCATTCACTGTTAAACGAAAGCCAGCTTGTCTGTTGTCTTGATTTAGTCTGTATCCCAGATTTTGGCCATGGCCATGGCCCCAAAGCCCAGCACAGTGAAGAGGATTTTGATGACGGTGCTGTGGTGATGACCCAGCTCCTCACCAAGCACTTCAAAGAATGTCACATACAGAAAGGATCCCGTGGCCACACCTTGCATCAAACCACCGGCCAGCAGGTGAGCGCGACGGTCCACGTGGTCGGATGTGATGCCCATGCCAATACCCACACCGATGGGAGCCATGAGAGCGAAGAGCAGAAGCAGCAAGAAAGCCTTCCAGGGTTTAGCCGACATCGCCGCCGCCAGTTCCAGACCCAGAGAAATGGCCACGATGGTTTTGTGGATGCTGATAGCCACGGTGGTGGTCCAGATGTTGGAGTCTGTCTCCTGCAACCCCACGGCCAGCCCGTCAAAGATGGTGTGGAAGGACAAGGCCAGGAGAATGATGATGGCCTTGACCCCTGTTTGACCCGAGATACTGACAGCTTTCGCTCTGTTTACCTCGCTCATTTGAGTGTTAGCGCAATCGGTTGACGACAGAACATTCCGTTCTGCGTATACATTTCGATTATCAGCACAATTGTTGGGCTGGCTGCTGTTTCCGTCAGATGAGTCGACGTACACGTTTTTGCTCGTGCGTGTCACCTCGATTTTTGTGCCAGCATCAGCGTCAATCTTACCATTACCAACTGACTGAGTAAGTACGCCATTGTGATTCTCTGCGTTGTCTTCCTCATCTCTAGCTCGAGTGCTGTTGCCTGGAGTTCTGGTTAGCACGACCGGCCAGTCTCTCGATTAAGGCTACAATGAATAGACCCAGACCAATGGCCAGATGAAAGAAAGGGTACTCCTTGTCGAAATCTGCCAACACCTTAAAGCCTTCGTACTGTTCGAAGCCTTCCACGAGCAGGTTGAGAAGACAAGTGGCCAGGAAGACGCCCCCAGCGAAACAGGTGAGAAGCGACATGATGGTCTGACCTCGCCTGGAAGACAGTCTTCTCCGACACTGAGAAAAGATGAGGATGGGGATGGTTCCAGCGACGATCGTGATGAAGAAGAAAATCACCAAGCTGATGCCTTTTTCCGTGTTGGTATCCATTGTTTGAAACCTTCTACAAAAAAGAAAGAAACAATATTTCTGAGTGGTAAGTGTGTCTCACTGGTAACAGGTTCCCTCAGGTAATGGGTTCTCACTGGTAACAGTTTTCCACAAATAACGTTTTCACACTGGTAACAGTTTCTCCTTAGCAACTGTTTCTCAATGGTAACTATTTCTTCCTTGATAATCGTTTTTCAATGGCAAATATTTCTCCCTGTTAACTGTTTCTCCCTAGTAACTGTTTCTCACTGGTAAGTGTTTCTCATGGGTAACTGGTTTTCAGTAACAACTGTTTCTCATTGATAACTGTTTCTCACGCATATATCTTTCTCGTTGATAACTGTTTCTCACTGGTTATCATTTCTCATTGGTAATTATTTCTCACTGGTCACTATTTTTCGCCAGTAACTGTTTCTCACTGGCAACTTTTTCTCATTGGTAACTGTTTCTCGCTTCTCGTTTATGCAGTCATTTAAACACAGTTTGGGCTTCGTCACCTTCTACATATAATACTATCAAACTTGTGACATATTTCTACCAAAGTTGTGATTTCATTCTGACTCTCTCTCTCTCTCTCTCTCTCTCTCTCTTTCGTCTGTCTATCTCTGTGTCCTTCTTTCAGTCAGTCTCGAGGTTTCATTCGACGTGGCGTGTACATCTGTTCAAAGACCCCTGCAAGCTGTTATACAATATATTCACGATGTGTGTCTGTGTGTGTGTGTGTGTGTGTGTGCTGTCTCCAACGAAAAGAAGTGGGACAGCTGATACTGCTGTGCTCAGCGCTGGCTGGTGGAAAACTGCCTTTAAGTAACTGAACTTTTAACTGTGCCGAGTTTGTCTCTTCGTTTTTGTTTGAGCCGAAGTCCTACCCCACCGCCACAGTGTTTTCGAGGACTACCTGCGGAGGGCGACGAATCCTGTCCTTTTAATACACTGCTGGTCCGGCAATGTATCCCTTAAAGGTGTTATGACAAGGCTGACGTACCCCACTGATTCGGCATGTGGGTGGTGTGTGTGTGTTTTTGTGTGTGTGTGTGTGTGTGTGTGTGTGTGTGTGTGTGTGTGTGTGTGTGTGTTTGTTTGTAAGTGTGTGTGTTTGTAAGTGTGTGCGCGTGTGTGCGTGTGTGTGCGTGCGAGGGTGCGTGCGTGCGCGCGCGCGTGTGTGTGTGTGTGTGTGCGTGTGTGTGTACGTGCGCGTGCCTGTGTTGTAGCTTAAGGCAGATGCATATGTAAAACCTGCCATGCTAGGCGAAATACAGAACGAACGAGACAAACATAATCTGATCACGAATCAAATTGTGAAACATAACTACGAGCATGCTTTAGTAATCAAATCATGTTACAGGCAAGGCGGTAGTGTATACTAAACAAACGAATAGCAGCGATGGGAAAGAAAAAAAGTTTGGTACATAACTCAACTTATCACAAAATCAAAAAAAGACGATGGTAAAAGTAAAAGTACTTAACTTTGGGGGAAAAAAAGTTAGGCATATAACTCAGCTTATTACAGAGTCAAAAAAGACGATGGCAAAAATAAAAGCACTCAACTTTGAGGAAAAAAAGTTTGGTACATAACTCAACTGGTCACATGGTCAAAAGAAGACAGTGGTAGAAGTAAAATCACTTAACTTTGGGAAAAAAGTTTGGTACATAACTCAACTTATCACATAGTCTAAACAAAATACGATGGTAAAAGTAAAAGCGTTTAACTTTGGGGGAAAAAGTTTGGTACATAACTCAACTTATCACATAGTCAAAAAAGACGATGGTAAAAGTAACAGTACTTAACTTGTATCATTCAATGTTAAATGAAAGCCAGCTTGTCTGTTGTCTTGATTTAGTCTGTATCCCAGATTTTGGCCACGGCCATGGCCCCAAAGCCCAGCACAGTGAAGAGGATTTTGATGACGGTGCTTTTTGATGACTCAGCTCCTCACCAAGCACTTCAAAGAATGTCACATACAGAAAGGATCCCGTGGCCACACCTTGCATCAAACCCCGGCCAGCAGGTGAGCGCGACGGTCCACGTGGTCGGATGTGATGCCCATGCCAATACCCACACCGATGGGAGCCATGAGAGCGAAGAGCAGAAGCAGCAAGAAAGCCTTCCAGGGTTTAGCCGACATCGCCGCCCAGTTCCAGACCCAGAGAAATGGCCACGATGGTTTTGTGGATGCTGATAGCCACGGTGGTGGTCCAGATGTTGGAGTCTGTCTCCTGCAACCCCACGCCAGCCCGTCAAAGATGGTGTGGAAGGACAAGGCCAGGAGAATGATGATGGCCTTGACCCCTGTTTGACCCGAGATACTGACAGCTTTCGCTCTGTTCACCTCGCTCATTTGAGTGTTAGCGCAATCGGTTGACGACTGAACATTCCGTTCTGCGTATACATTTCGATTATCAGCACAATTGTTGGGCTGGCTGCTGTTTCCTCAGATGAGTCGACGTACACGTTTTTGCTCCCGTGTGTCACCTCGATTTTTGTGCCAGCATCAGCGTCAATCTTACCATTACCAACTGACTGAGTAAGTACGCCATTGTGATTCTCTGCGTTGTCTTCCTCATCCCTAGCTCGAGTGCTGTTGCCTGGAGTTCTGGTTAGCACGACCGCCAGTCTCTCGATTAAGGCTACAATGAATAGACCCAGACCAATGGCCAGATGAAAGAAAGGGTACTCGTTATCGAAATCTGCCAACACCTTAAAGCCTTCGTACTGTTCGAAGCCTTCCACGAGCAGGTTGAGAAAACAAGTGGCCAGGAAGACGCCCCCAGCGAAACAGGTGAGAAGCGACATGATGGTCTGACCTCGCCTGGAAGACAGTCTTCTCCGACACTGAGAAAAGATGAGGATGGGGATGGTTCCAGCGACGATCGTTATGAAGAAGAAAATCACCAGGCTGATGCCTTTGTCCGTGTTGGTATCCATTGTTTGAAACCTTCTACAAAAAAGAAAGAAACAATATTTCTGACTGGTAAGTGTGTCTCACTGGTAACAATTTTCCACAGGTAATGGGTTCTCACTGGTAACAGTTTCTCCTTAGCAACTGTTTCTCAATGGTAACTATTTCTTCCTTGATAATCATTTTTCAATGGCAAATATTTCTCCCTGGTACCTGTTTCTCCCTAGTAACTGTTTCTCACTGATAAATGTTTCTCATGGGTAACTGGTTTTCACTGATAACTGTTTCTCATTGATAACTGTTTCTCACTCATATATCTTTCTCGTTGATAGCTGTTTCTCACTGGTAATCATTTCTCATTGGTTATTATTTCTCACTGGTCACTATTTTTCGCCAGTAACTGTTTCTCACTGGCACCTTTTTCTCATTGTTAACTTTTCTCGCTTCTCGTTTATACAGTCATTTAAACACAGTTTGGGCTTTCTACATATAATACTATCAAACTTGTGACATATTTCTACCAAAGTTGTGATTTCATTCTGACTCTCTCTCTCTCTCTTTCTGTCTGTCTATCTCTGTGTCCTTCTTTCAGTCAGTCTCGAGGTTTCATTCGACGTGGCGTGTACACCTGTTCAAAGACCCCTGCAAGCTGTTATACAATATATTCACAGTGTGTGTCTGTGTGAGTGTGTGTGCTGTCTCCAACGAAAAGAAGTGGGACAGCTGATACTGCTGTGCTCAGCGCTGGCTGGTGGAAAACTGCCTTTAGTAACTGAACTTTTAACTGTGCCGAGTTTGTCTCTTCGTTTTTGTTTGAGCCGAAGTCCTACCCCACCACCACAGTGTTTTCGAGGACTACCTGCGGAGGAAGACGAATCCTGTCCTTTTTATACACTGCTGGTCCGGCAATGTATCCCTTAAAGGTGTTATGACAAGGCTGACGTACCCCACTGATTCGGCATGTGGGTGTGTGTGTGTGTGTGTGTGTGTGTGTGTGTGTGTGTGTTGTGTGTGTGTGTGTGTGTGTGTGTTGTGAGTGTGTGTGTGTGTTTGTAAGTGTGTGTGTGTGTGTTTGTAAGTGTGTGCGCATGTGTGTGTGTGTGTGTGGGTGCGTGCTTCCTCTGTGTGTGTGTACGTGCGCGTGTGTGTGTGCGTGTGTGTGCGTGCGTGCGTGTGTGTAGTTGGTGGTGTGTGTGTGTGTGTGTGTGTGTGTGTGTGTGTGTGTGTGTGTGTGGTATACAAGTATGCCTGGAAATGAATGCACAGTGTGTTAAATCCACGTGCTATTAACTGAATGGTCAAGGGACTATGTGGTTGAAGACAAAAAACGATAACAACAACAGAGTATCGTAATTACCTACACTACAAGTTTTTTTACCGTCTGGGCACAATAACTGTCGTCAAAAGCTGTTTTGCAACTTTTATCTGATACTTATCTGAGAGCCATTTATTTGCTTAGCTTTCCCCAGTCTGCCGATCGCCCATACCATAGTAGTGAGGCAGCGACGTTCTGCTGATTTGGATATTGGTAAAGTGTTCGTCTTGACTCTTCTTGATTTTTCTGCTGTATTTGATGCCATAGACACCATGGTATTCTTCTGTCTCACCTGTCGGCATCACTGGGTTAGATGCTGGCCGCTGCATATCTGGATGCCACCATCTCCCTCCAGACTACACTGTCTTGACTTTTGTGGACAATTTCTTGAATATTTAGGCCACTGATGTTGGTCATGCTCTCGATGCATAACATTTGAGGTCTGCCTTTCTTCCTTTCTGCCATGTTTTTTTTTTTTTCTTGAAAGATGGTTGCCATGAGGTCCATGTTTTTGTTGCATGACACATGGCTTATGTACTGGAGTCTTCTCTTGTTGATGTCTGCTAGTAGTTTTCTGGTGTATCAAGTTCTTCCAGGACACTTTCATTAGTTCTTCTATCTGTCCATTTGACATGAAGTAGTCTCTGATAAAACCTCATCTCTGCTGCCTCAATTCTTCTGCAATCTGTTTTTTTCTATAATGTTTTTCTATGAGTCCGGGCTCTGCAGCCATAAGTCATGATTGGCCAGATCAAACATTTTAGAAGTCTAACTTTCAGGCCATTTAGTATGCCTCTGTCTTTCCAGATGTTGTTGAGTTGGACCATTTTTTGCTTTGCCATTCCAATTCTTATTTTGATGCCTCCTGTATGGTTTAGAAATCTTTATGGTATTTCAGGTACAAATCTTACCTCGATGGCAGACTTAATTTGTCAATGACCATAGTTAAACCCTTTGACTACCGCACCATATCCACCAACTGCAAAACACTTAACCCTTTGATTCCCTCAGCCTATCCACCAGCTTCCCGCAAGAACCTCATGGATAGGCTGAGGGAATCAAAGGGTTAAGTTTTTGCTCTACAAGCATGATTGACAATGCAGGTATGTGGTGGACAGGGTGCGAGAATCAAATGGTTAAAAATGTCCTGACGCACGGTTTAGAGTTCCACAAGGCTGCGTTCTTTGTCCAATTGTGTTTAGTATGTATACATAACTCCTTTATTTGTTGATCGGAAGACCAGAAACAGAAAAGAAGCCAGACAGGCTGAGCGCTTCATTGAAGTTTTGAATACACACGTCTTCACGATCAACAGACACACTCACACACACACACAAACACACACACACACACGCACGCACACACGCACGCATGCACACACACACACACACACACACACACACACACACACACACACACACACACACACACACACACACACACACACGCACACGGAGGTGACAGAAACAGTGTAAATACGCGCTTAGGT
The DNA here is from genome assembly GCA_030674185.1 of Monoplex corrugatus. Taxonomy (NCBI): domain Eukaryota; kingdom Metazoa; phylum Mollusca; class Gastropoda; order Littorinimorpha; family Ranellidae; genus Monoplex; species Monoplex corrugatus. The sequence continues at coordinate 31,114,675 of CM060308.1, forward strand.
ATTGACTGTCTATAGACCGATCAGTGTCAAAATAAAAGTATGTTAGATGTTACCAGTGAACGTGGCGGTGTGTTTAGGGCAACAGACTGCAAAATGCCAGGTCATGGGTTTAAACCTCCATCAATCCATAAAATCATTGTGGGATTTTCCGGCCCCCACCGGCTCCTGCCCAGAATTGAGCATTCTATGAACTCGCTGGGAAGACTTGGAACAACACCGTCGTGTCTTATCCACTTTACACGTGCATCATTGAGAACGTTGTTCATATTTCCAGACCAACACCGCAGGTGTCTGTATCTCTTGGTTGACACCATGAAACACTTCATGAAATAAACGTTGAGTTCTTGTTATCTATTGTTATTTTTGTTTAAACCCCAGCTGACTGCATACAACCATATCAAGGATGTAACCATCTCAAAAAGTACGAAATACTTCACTGGAAAAGAAAATTAAGCACTCATATCAATGCGTTCATGCACATAATCTCAGGATATGCCCCTAGAGTTGACCACTCTGCCCGAGTTATCACCAGGGGATTTTAAAAAAACTGACTACAAATTTAGATATAACCTAAGCATTCATAAAAACGGGCCTCAGTTACCTAACATTGTTCAGCACATTACATTTCCTTTAAACCAAAAATGTATTTAATACATGTACCCAATTATCAATTCTAAGAAAAAAAATGTCTACTACCAATTTAGATAAACCTAAGACTAAGAACTTTGCATTCATAAAAACGGGCCTCAGTTACCTAACATTGTTCAGCACATTACATTTCCTTAAAACCAAAAATGTCTGTAATACATTGTACCCAATTATCATATTCTAAAGAAAACAAAAAGTATGTCAGGCTTTATAGAATGCATACAGGTAAATAAACCAGCAAGGCAGAAAATGATAGGAAGAGATGACAGAAAGTAAAGGAGCCAGCAGAAACAAAGAGAATGACAGAAAAGAGGAAATTGCTAGCACACAATTTCCAGAAGGGGGGATACTATTTACACTGATAGAGCCCACCTGCAAGACTGAAGAGATGACAAAATACAAAGGAGCGAACAGAAACAAAGACAGCGACAGGAAAGGGGAAATTGCTAGCACATAATTTCCAGAAGATGGGGATGCCATTTATACTGAAACAGCGCTAGGCATCCTCGCGGAGGAAAGAGTATAGTTCTGTAAATGCTGTCTGAATCCGAAATAGAACTCCGCAGCATCATCTCTCTCATTTCTATTCTATTCTCATCATCACAGCATTGTGAAAAAAAGTGTCCCAGATTCTGTGGTCTCTGATAACCTGCTGTCATAGTTACTATAGCTGTAGGCTGATAAAATACTGTATAAAATATAGACCAGGTAAAACATAGTCCAGGTAGGGCCTCAGGACCTGGCCAGCTCATGGGTTCATGTGCAGGCTTAAGGCTTGTGCCATGATCACCATACACATGGCACCACCTGTGACGTTCGTGCATATGTAATTCGTTCCGAGCGCGGAGACGTCATCTTGAGATACTGGAACTGTCATAGTGATCTCAATTTTGGTCGGTCCCGAGGTGTGCTGAAAGAGCTGTAATGAGCAAAATGGAGTGAATAACACAGGTACCTGCCGTCCACAAGGTAAGGAGCAAAACGAAAACGAACAAAACACAAAGAAAAAAGAAAAGAGAGTATGGTCGATGTTCTCTCTCTCTCTCTCTCTCTCCTCTCTCTCTCTCTCTCTCTCTCTCTCTCTCTCTCTCTCTCTCTCTCTCTCTCTCTCTCCTCTCCTCTCACTCTCTCTTTCTCTCTCTCTCTCTCTCTCTCTCTCTCTCTCTCTCTCTCTCACTCTACTCTCACTCTCTTCTGTCTGTCTCATTCTCTCTCTTTTCACTCTCTCCTCTTCTCTCACTCTCTCTTTCTCTTCTCTCTCTCCTCTCCTTCACTCTCACTTCTGTCTGTCTGTCTTACTCTCTCTCTGTTTCACTCTCTCTCTCTCTCTCTTTTCTGTGTTTTGTGTGTGTGTGTGTGTGTGTGTGTGTGTGTGTGTGTGTGTGTGTGTGTGTGTGTGTGTTTTGTGTGGTGTGTGTGTATGTGTGTTATGTGTGTAGGGGTGTATGTGCGCATGCGTCTATACTAGTGAAAGTGTGGTTTTGTTGTTAAAGTCGTTTGGTTTGTTGGCTTTGTTGTTGTTGTTCTTGCTGCTGCTGCTGCTGCTGTTGTTGTTATCGTTGTTGTTGTTGCTTTTATAGAGGTCAGCTGATTTTCAATAATAATAAAATTCTCGAAACGTCCTTGTAGAACCATATTGTCAAAACTCACCTGCGCACGCTTGCACATTGTATACACAGGGTGGCTAATACCAATATCTCTACGCAGATAAAATATTTTGTCTACCTAAAGTCTAAAGACTACTGGCCATGGATTATACAGCCTATAATTTTCAGAGTCGAAAATCTGAAAGCTGCTTCAGACAGAAAATTCCAGAGGCGATGCAGGTGAGATAATAATTCATTAGATATATTGTCTTCAGAAGAGAACGACGCCAGATCATGCATTGCTAAGTATAGTAAATGTAGGTGCCTTGTTGCTATCCAAGAGAGCCCAAAGTAGGTACGTAGTTGCAACCCTTAGAGAATCCAGTATATATAGGTTGTTGCAACGCCAACAAAGTCCGATGTATGTGCGTTGTTGCAATCCTAAGAGAACCAGATATAGGTAGATTGTTAGAATCCCAAGAGAGCTTAATACAGATATCCCAAGACAGCTTAATACAGATATCCCAAGACAGCTTAATACAGATATCCCAAGAGAGCTAATACAGATATCCCAAGACAGCTTAATACAGATATCCCAAGACAGCTTAATACAGATATCCCAAGAGAGCTTAATACAGATATCCCAAGAGAGCTTAATACAGATATCCCAAGACAGCTTAATACAGATATCCCAAGACAGCTTAATACAGATATCCCAAGAGAGCTTAATACAGATATCCCAAGAAGCTTAATACAGATATCCCAAGACAGGTTAATACAGATATCCCAAGACAGCTTAATACAGATATCCCAAGAGAGCTTAATACAGATATCCCAAGAGAGCTTAATACATATATCCCAAGACAGCTTAATACAGATATCCCAAGAGAGCTTAATACAGATATCCCAAGACAGCTTAATACAGATATCCCAAGAAGGTTAATACAGATATCCCAAGACAGCTTAATACAGATATCCCAAGAGAGCTTAATACAGATATCCCAAGAGAGCTTAATACAGATATCCCAAGAGAGCTTAATACAGATATCCCAAGAGAGCTTAATACAGATATCCCAAGACAGCTTAATACAGATATCCCAAGAGAGCTTAATACAGATATCCCAAGAGCTTAATACAGATATCCCAAGAGAGCTTAATACAGATATCCCAAGACAGCTTAATACAGATATCCCAAGACAGCTTAATACAGATATCCCAAGACAGCTTAATACAGATATCCCAAGAGAGCTTAATACAGATATCCCAAGAAGCTTAATACAGATATCCCAAGAAGCTTAATACAGATATCCCAAGACAGTTAATACAGATATCCAAGACAGCTTAATACAGATATCCCAAGACAGCTTAATACAGATATCCCAAGACGAGTTAATACAGATATCCCAAGACAGCTTAATACAGATATCCCAAGAGAGCTTAATACAGATATCCCAAGAGAGCTTAATACAGATATCCCAAGACAGCTTAATACAGATATCCCAAGAGAGCTTAATACAGATATCCAAGAGAGCTTAATACAGATATCCCAAGACAGCTTAATACAGATATCCCAAGAGAGCTTAATACAGATTACAGAAGTCAATACGATATCCCAAGACAGCTTAATACATATCCAAGAGAGCTTATAACCAGATACGTTGTTGCAACCGCAGGAGAGCCCAATATACATGTAGTAGTTGTTGTAAACCCAAGGAGAGCCCAATATAGGTGGGTTGTTGTAAACCCAGGAGAGCCCAATATAGGTAGATTGTTGTAAACCCAAGAGAGCCCAATATAGGTAGGTTGTCGTAAACTTAAGGCCAAATAGGTAGTTGTCGTAAACTTAAGAGTGCCAATACAGATACTTTAGTGCAACCCAAAGAGAGCCCAATATAGGTACGTTGTTGTAAACCCAAACCCAAGAGAGCCAATATAAGTACGTTGTTGTAAACCCAAGAGAGCTCAATACAGATACGCTGATGCAACCCAACAGTGCCCAATATAGGTACATTGCTGCAACCCAAGAGTGCCCAGTATAGGTAAGTTGTTAAAATCCCAAGGCAGTCTGAGTTCGGTACTTTGTTGCAACCCAAAAGTGCCCAATGCAGGTACATTTTGGAACCCCAATAGAGCCCAATATAGGTACTTTGTTGCAACCCAAGAGTGCCCAATATAGGTGCATTGTAAGAATCCCAAGGGAGCCCGAGTTCGTACTTTGTTGCAATCCAAAAGTTCCCAATGCAGGTATATTTTTGGAACCCCAAGACAGCCCAATATAGGTACGTTGTTGCTACCTCCACGTGCCTAATGGAGGTATGCTGTTGGAGACCCAAAAGACCCCAATATAGGTACGTTGTTGCAATCCAAGAGTGCCCAATATAGGTACATTCTAAGAATCCCAAGGGAGCCCGAGTTTGGTCTTTGTTGCAACCCAAAAGTGCCCAATATAGGTACTTTGTTGCAAACCAAAAGTGCCCGATATAGATACTTTGTTGCAACCCAAGAGTGCCCAATATAGGTACTTTGTTGCAACCTGAAAGTGCCCAATGCAGGTATATTTTTGGAACCCCAAGACAGCCCAATATAGGTACGTTGTTCCAACCTCCAAGTGCCTAACGCAGGTATGCTGTTGGAACCCCAAGAGAGCCCAGTACAGGTACGTTGTTGCAATCCAAAAGTGCCCAATGCAGGTATGTTGTTTCAACCTTACGAGAGCCCAATGTAAGTACGTAGTAGCAACATCAAGAGTGCCTAATGTAGCTACATTAACACAGCCCCAAGAGAGCCAAATATATGTTGCAACCCAAAAGTGCCCAGTGCTTGTATGTTGTTGCAACCCAAGAGTGCCCTATATAGGTACATTGTTGCAACCCAACAGTGCCCAATAGAGATACGTTGTTAGAATCCCAAGGGAGCCTGCGTTCGGTACTTTGTTGCAACCCGAGGGTGTTCAATGCAGGTATGTTGGAATCGCAAGAGAGCCCAATATAGGTACGTTGTTGCAACCCAAAAGTGCCCAATGCATGTATGTTGTTGTAATCCCAAGAGACCCCAAATATGGGTATGTTGTTGCAACCCAAAAGATCCCAATTTAGGTGCGTTGTTGCAACCCACAAGAGCCCAATGTAGGTACGGTGTTGTAACCCAAGAGTGCCCAATACAGGTAAGTTGTTAGAATCCCAAGGGAGCCCAAATTCGGTTCTTTGTTTCAACCCAAAAGTGCCCAAATCAGGTATGTTTTTGGAACCCTAAGAGAGCCCATTATAGGTACGTTGTTGCAACCCAACTGTGCCCAATGTAGATACATTGTTAGAATCCCCAGGATCCTGAGTTCGGTACGTTGTTGCAAAAAAGTGCCAAATATATGTACGTTGTTGCAACACAAGAGGCCAATATAGGTACGTTGTCACAGCCCCAAGAGAGCCCACTGTAGGTAATTGTTGAAACTCCAAGAAAGCCCAAAGTTAAGAACGTTGTTGCAACCCTGAGAGTGCCCAAAAGAGGTACGTTGTTGCAACTTCAGGAGAGTTTAATATATAGGTATGTTGTTGCAGGCCCAAGAGAACCCAATATAAATATGTTGTTTCAACCTTAGGATAGCCCAATGTAATTACGTGGTAGCAACATCAAGAGTGTCTAATGTAGCTACGTTGTTGCAGACTCAAGAGAGTTCAATGTTGCAATACGAAGAGAGTGTTGTGTGTTGTTGCAATATGAAGAGAGTGCTGTGTGTTGTTGCAATACGAAGAGAGTGCAGTATTTTGTTGCAATGCGAAGAGAGTGCAGTATGTTGCTTCAATACGAAGAGAGTGCAGTATGTTGCTTCAATACGAAGAGAATGCAGTATGTTGCTTCAATACGAAGAGAGTGCAGTATGTTGCTTCAATACGAAGAGAGTGCAGTATGTTGCTTCAATACGAAGAGAGTGCCGTATGTTTTTGCAGTAAGAAGAGAGTGCAATGTATGTATTTTGTTGCCACTCCAGAAGTGTCCAATATACCTACGTTGTTGTAAACCAAAGAAAACCCTACTTCCCCTCTCTTGAGGCTGCAAGGACGTACCTATATCGGAGATAAATACGCACGTGTTCCTCTCCTCAGATGTCCTCCTGAGTTCCAGCTTAGGATTTGGTTGACAGTGTAGAGACATCGTCCAGCCAACTCAATCAACGCCTGTGGCTGATGTTGGTAACTGGGGTCTGTTTGCTTCTTGACCTTACTTCATCGTTTGTCAAAAAAGTCTTTCAGTTTGGTGCCCAAGATCTTGTGTAGGCACTTAAGGTCAAAGGAGTCAAGCTTCTTCTCCTGGTTTGTTTTCAGATGCCACGTTTCATAGCTGAGCAACGAAATTGACAGAACGTCGGAATTGTTGAAATGCACGCTTAGTTCAAAGGTCGAAGGGGATTTTCTTGCTGTTCCATGTTTTTGACAGCTTGGTGAATGCTTTTGTTGCTTAGCTCATGCGACACTTCATATGTTCAACGAATAACATTTAAATGAACACTTTTTATTCAACTTTAAGTCTTCTTTTCTTATTTGTTTTCCTCCTCTTCTTACTTTCCTATTACATTTTTTTGTAATTTGTTTTTATCATCTTCCTAAGTTTTTATCAATATCCGTGACGAAATGTCATTTTTATATTTGTATGATTATATTATATCGTAGAGTACCAGGGACTAGTTACTGGACCTAATAATATTATTTCTGAATACCAAAGTGTTTGAAATTTTCAACTTTTCACTTTCATGACCGGCGTGGTTGTTCCAGAGAGATGGGGGTGGGGATAGGGAAGGGGAACTCGCTGAAATTATATAGCAGCAGACAGAATTCTCCCTCTCTGTCTCTGGAACGCAGGAGCAAGCGATTCAGATATACTGAATTTGGGTGTAGTCTTTGATATTTGTCGACCGCCTCTTTCTGTTTCGGTTTCAGTTTCAGTTTCAGTTTCTCTTTCTGTATCTCCTCGGTGACAACTTCCTTGCAGGTTGCCCCAAAGGATGCTCCGCCTTTGTCCTTTATCAGGAGTAGGAGAGGCATGTAATGTCTCGTTAGCGTGAGGTATGCTTTGGCAGGTTTGGCTGTTTACTCCTGCATTTTCCCTCGCCCCCCCCCCCTACCCCCCTTTTTTTCAAACAAAAAGGGGGAGTGTTTCGTACCGACTGAAGAGAGGAGTGTGGCTGTGTGTGTGTATGCGAGCGTGAATGTCAATGCGTATGTGCGTGTGCGTGTGAGTATGTGTGTGTGTGTGTGTGTGTGTGTGTGTGTGTGTGTGTGGTTGTGTGTGTGTGTGTGTGTGTGTGGTGAGTGTCTGTCTGTCTGTCTGTCTGTCTGTCTGTCTGTCTGTCTGTGTCTGTTTGTTTCTGATGACTGGGTAGTCGCGAATGAGTGAGTTTGGAAATAATTGCAATAAAGCTAAAGCCACATGGACCATAAAAGATCCTCAAATCAGCTCTATTTTTGTTTGTTTGTTTTTTAGGAAGATTGGTGGACAGCACTTTCTCGGAAACTTCTGGCAATATGTACATTCTATTTTAATTGTTTAAAAACAGTCTACCATCGTTCTTGCTTCACGTCAAGCTCTATTTCATCCGATGCT
>CM060308.1:31127503-31137503 GCA_030674185.1 Monoplex corrugatus
TATATATATTGTGTATATATATATATATATCCACCCTTACCCTCCCTGGGTCTATTTGCAAGTCCACGGGACCTAATGCTACTTTCTTCAAGTAATAAAGTATTCTGGTCTAAATCTGAACTCTCTCTCTCTCTCTCTCATCTCTCTCTCTCTCTCTCTCTCTCTCTCTCTCTCTCTCTCTCTCTCTCTCTCTCTCTGTCTTCCCACCCCATTCTCTCCGATTGTGACGTGTATGTGCATGCGCGTGTGTGTGTGTGTGTGTGTGTGTGTGTGTGTGTGTTGTGTGTTCGCGTGTGTGTTTGTGCGCGTGCCTGTGTTGTAGCTTAAGGCAGATGCATGTCTTAAACCTGCCACGCCATAAGAAATAAAGAAAGTACGAGACAAACATAATCTGATTACGAACCAAATTGTAAAATATAACTACAAGCATGAGCGGAAATCAATTAATGTTACAGGCAAGACGGTAGTGTATACTAAACAAACGAATAGCAACGATGGGAAACAAAATTTGGTAAATAACTCAGCTTATCACATATTCAAAAACGACAGTGGTAAAAGTAAAAGCGCTAAATTTGGGGAAAGAAAAAAGGTTGATACATAACTCAACTCATCACATTGTCCAAAAAGACGATGGTAAAAGTAAAAGCACTTAACTTTGGGGACTATAAGTTTGGTACATAACTCAACTTATCACATAGTCAAAAAAGACGATGGTAAAAATAACAGCGGAGAACAGGAAGAAGTGGAGAAAGGTTGTTGTCAAGTCTTCGGAGGCGCTCCGACGGACGGCCAGTCTAAGGGATCAGTGATAGTGACGGGTGAAAAGTAACAGCACTTAACTTGTATCATTCACTGTTAAATGAAAGCCAGCTCGTCTGTTGTCTTGATTTAGTCTGTATCCCAGATTTTGGCCACGGCCATGGCCCCAAAGCCCAGCACAGTGAAGAGGATTTTGATGACGGTGCTGTGGTGATGACCCAGCTCCTCACCAAGCACTTCAAAGAATGTCACATACAGAAAGGATCCCGTGGCCACACCTTGCATCAAGCCACTGGCCAGCAGGTGAGCGCGACGGTCCACGTGGTCGGATGTGATGCCCATGCCAATACCCACACCGATGGGAGCCATGAGAGCGAAGAGCAGAAGCAGCAAGAAAGCCTTCCAGGGTTTAGCCGACATCGCCGCCGCCAGTTCCAGACCCAGAGAAATGGCCACGATGGTTTTGTGGATGCTGATAGCCACGGTGGTGGTCCAGATGTTGGAGTCTGTCTCCTGCAACCCCACGGCCAGCCCATCAAAGATGGTGTGGAAGGACAAGGCCAGGAGAATGATGATGGCCTTGACCCCTGTTTGACCCGAGATACTGACAGCTTTCGCTCTGTTCACCTCGCTCATTTGAGTGTTAGCGCAATCGGTTGACGACTGAACATTCCGTTCTGTGTATACATTTCGATTATCAGCACAATTGTTGGGCTGGCTGCTGTTTCCTCAGATGAGTCGACGTACACGTTTTTGCTCGTGCGTGTCACCTCGATTTTTCTGCCAGCATCAGCGTCAATCTTACCATTACCAACTGACTGAGTAAGTACGCCATTGTGATTCGCTGCGTTGTCTTCCTCATCCCTAGCTCGAGTGCTGTTGCCTGGAGTTCTGGTTAGCACGACCGCCAGTCTCTCGATTAAGGCTACAATGAAGAGACCCAGACCAATGGCCAGATGAAAAAAGGGTACTCGTTATCGAAATCTGCCAACACCTTAAAGCCTTCGTACTGTTCGAAGCCTTCCACGAGCAGGTTGAGAAGACAAGTGGCCAGGAAGACGCCCCCAGCGAAACAGGTGAGAAGCGACATGATGGTCTGACCTCGCCTGGAAGACAGTCTTCTCCGACACTGAGAAAAGATGAGGATGGGGATGGTTCCAGCGACGATCGTGATGAAGAAGAAAATCACCAAGCTGATGCCTTTTTCTGTGTTGGTATCCATTGTTTGGAACCTTGCTTTTACAAAAAGAAAGAAAAAATATTTCTGACTGGTAAGTGTGTCTCACTGGTAATAGTTTCCCACAGGTAATGGGTTCTCACTGGTAACAGTTTTCCACAGATAACGTTTTTTCACCGGTATCAGTTTCTCCTTGGCAACTGTTTCTCATTAGTAACTATTTCTCCCTTGATAATCGTTTCTCAATGGCAAATATTTCTCCCTGGTAACTTTCTCACTGGTAACTGTTTCTCACTGGCAACTGTTCCTCACAGATAACTGGTTTTCAATGATAACTGTTTCTCAATTATAACTGTCACTCACTGGTAATTGTTTCTCACTGGTAATTGTTTTTGACTGGTAATTATTTCTCGCTGGTCACTATTGCTCGCTAGTAATTGTTTCTCACTGGCAACTTTTTCTCATCGGTAACTCTTTCTCGCTTCTCGTTTATACAGTCACTAAAACACAGTTTGCGTTTTGTCACATTCTACACATGATGCTATCAAACTTGAGACATGCTTCTCCCAAAGTTGTGCTTTTTCTCTCTCTTTCTCTCTGTCTTTCTTTCAGTCAGTCTCGATGTTTGATTTGACGCAGCTTATGCACCTGTTCAAAGACCCCTGCAAGCTGTTACACAACAATATGTTCACAGTGTGTGTTTCTGTGTGTTTTGTCTCCAACGAAATGTAGCGTGAAAGATGATACTGCTGTGCTCGGCGCTAGCTGGTGGCGAACTGTCTCTAAAGTAACTGAACTTTTTTAACACTGCCAAGTTTATCTGTTCGTTTCTGTTTGAACTGAAATCCTACCCCACCACCGCAGTGTTTTCGAGGACTACCTGTGGAGGGCGACGAATCCTGCCCTTTTTATACACTGCTGGTCCGGGAATATATCCTTTAAAGGTGTTATGCCAAGGCTGACGTACCTTGCTGGTTCAGTTTTAACGCGTATTTGTATCTATCTGTTACTCATAGGAGACGAAGTATGCAGACTTGCGATCACAACAACAACAAAAACAAGAACAACAACAACAACATCAACAGCAATAACGACAATAGTAATAGTGATAATAATGCACAACTATAACAAAAACAACAACAAAATCATCAAGAGGATGATGATGATGATGATGATGATGATGATGATGATGATGACGACGACGACGACGACGATGATGATCATGATGATGATGACGACGACGACGACGACGACGACGACGACGGTGATGATGACGATGATGATCATGATGATGGATCATCATCATCATCATCATCATGAAGATGATCATGATGACGATCGTGATGAAAAACAACATCATTGTCGTCATCGCTATCATTATCATAAACAGAGACGGAGGGAGACAGGGACAGACAGACAGACAGAGACATACAGACAGGCAGGCAGGCAGGCAGGCAGGTAGACAGACAGACAGACAGAGAAATTAGTAAACAATTTATTACTCAATGATAGTGGCACCAAAGTCCCATTAGATCAGCCTTACAGCTAGTCTTTGTTCTTCTGTAAATGCATACGCATACAAACATAAGCAAGAGAGAGAGAGGGGGGGGCCCACAGAGATAGACACACACACACACACACACACACACATACAGAGAGACGGACAGAAAGACAGAGACAAAGAGATACACAGGGAGACAGAGAAATACACAGAGACAGAAAAACACAGACAGACATCGAGACACAGAGAGATACATAGAGAGACACAAAGAGAAACAGAGAAACAGAGACAGACAGAGGCACAGAGAGACAAGAGATTTCATTACTGGGAGATTGGGCAAAGCATGCATGGAACTGAGTGTGACGTGATGATTTCGCCTGGAACAAAACAGTCATATTTCAAAAACATCAATAACAATATCACTTTTCTTGGGATTTCCATCTTTAACCGTAATACCAGGAAGTAAGCATACACGTGTTTGAATCCGGATCCATCGAAACAAGTTCTAAGCCTAACATCGAATCACAACTGACCATATCAGCTTTGACTTGTTGTCTGTATGTCATGAAACTGTGTGTACGAAAAGCCTCTGACCCTTTCACTGTCCGTCTCCCTCTGGATCCACCAATTTACTTAACAATTAGCCATGATAGCAAAGCTAACACTTAATCCATTTTTCACCCGTCATCGTTCACAACTTCTTCTTTCCTTTCACTCCTACCTATCTACCAGCTCTTTAAACCTTTCACTTTTCTCACCCTTTCCACCAGCCCACTCACCCTTTCCCCCACATCACCACCACAGCTCCTCACCTATCAACATCCTCACTATCCCTTTCACCACATAGCTCCCTCACCCTATCCACTAGCCCCTCACCCTATCCACTAGCTCCTCACCTACCCTGTCCTCACCTACACACTCCTCACCTATCCACTAGCTCCCTCACCCTATCCACTAGCTCCCTCATCCTATCCACTAGCTCCCTCCCTATCCACTAGCTCCTACCTACCCACTCCTCACCCTATCACTAGCTCCCTCACCCTATCCACTACTCCCTCACCTATCTCCCACACTAGCTCCCTACCCTATCCACTAGCTCCCCATTCCACAGCCCTCACCTATCCACTAGCCCTCACCTATCCACACTCCCTCACCCATCCACTAGCTCCCTCACCCTATCCACTACTCCCTCACCCTATCACCTCCCTCACCATCCATAGCTCCCTCACCCTATCCACTACTCCTCACCCTATCCACAGCTCCTCACCCTATCCACTAGCTCCCTCACCCTATCCACTAGCTCCCTCACCCTATCCACTAGCTCCTTCACCTATCCACTACCCCTACTCTATCCACCAACTCCCTCACCCTATCTACTAGCTCCCTCTCTCTATCCACAGCTCCTCACCCTATCCACTAGCTCCTCTCATCACCATCTACCTCATCCACCCCTTACTTACCCTATCACCACTCTGCTATCCCACACCTCCCTATCCACCAACACCTTACCCTATCCACCACTACCCTTCACCTCCACAACTCACCCTATCCACCACAACCCTCACCCTATCACCAACCACCCTCACCCTATCCACACCAACCCCTCACCTATCACAACACCCTTACCCTATCCACCACACCTACTAACCACTCCTACCCTATCCACCAACACCCTCATCACACCAACACCCTCACCTTCCACCAACCCTACCCTATCCACCAACACCCTCACCCTATCCACCAACACCCTCACCCTATCCACAACACCCTCACCCTATCCATCAACACCCTTACCCTATCCACCAACACCCTACCCTATCACCAACACCCTCACCCTATTCCACCAACACCCTCACCCTATCACAACACCCTACCTATCCAACATCACCCTATCACCAACACCCTTACCCTACAAACGATCCTCACCCTATCCCCAGCTCTCACCATCCACCAGCTCCTCACTCTATCCACTTCCCCCATCCTACCATTCATTCTTTACCCTATCCACCAACTCTCACCCTATCCACCTACACCCTACCTACCAATCCACCTATCAAACAATCCTCACCCTATCCCCACTCTCTCACCTATCACTAGCTCCCTCACCCTATCCACCAACACCCTCACCCTATCACACCATACCCTACCATCCACCAACCCTTACCTATCCACACACCCTCACCCTATCCACCAACCACCCTACTCCACCAATCCACCCATCCACACACCTCACCCTATCCACACACCCACCTATCACTATTCCCTCACCATCCATCAACACCCTCACCCTATCCACCAATCCCTCACCCTGTCCAACTCCTCACCTCTATCCACCAACACCCCACCAAACACCCCACCTATCACCATCCCACCTACCACACAACCACCCTATCCACCAACTCCCTCACCCTGTCCACCATCACCCTATCCACCAACACCACTCACCCTATCCACCAACACACTCACCCTATCCACCAACACCCTCACCCTATCCACCAACAACCCTCACCCTATCCACCAACACCCTTACCCTATCCACCAACACCTCACCTTCCACAACACCCTCACCCTATCCACCAACACCACTCACCCTATCCACACACCTCACCCTATCCATCACACCCTCACCCTACCATCACCCCTCACCCTATCACAACACCCTCACCTATCCACACAACACCCTCACTCCTATCCACCAACACCCTCACCCTATCCACCAACACTCACCTATCCATCACCCTCACCCTATCCATCAACACCCTCACCCTATCCATCACACCCTACCCTATCCACCAACACCCTCACCCTATCCACCAACACCCTCACCCTTCCACCAACACCCTCACCTCATCCACCTACTCACCTCACCCTATCCACCAACACCCTCACCCTATCCATCAACACCCTCACCCTATCCACCAACTCCTTACCCTATCCACCAGCTCCCTCACCCTATCCACCAACACACTCACCTATCCACCAACACCTCACTCCTACCACCAACACACCTCACCCTACCACCAACACCCATCACCCTATCCACCAACCACTCCCTATCCACCAACTCCTCACCCTATCCACCAACCCTCACCCTATCACCAAACCTCACCTATCCACCACACTCACCCTATCCACCAACACCTCACCCTCCCAACACCACCTATCCACCAACACACCCCTATCCACCAACACCCTCACCTATCCACAACACCCCCTATCCACCAACACCCTCACCCTATCCACCAACCCCACCCTATCCACCAACACCTCACCTATCCACCAACACCTCACCCTATCCACCAACACACTCACCCTATCCACCAACACACTCACCCTATCCACCAACACACTCACCCTATCCACCACACACCTCACCCTATCCACCAACACCCTTACCCTATCCACCAACACCCTCACCCTGTCCACCAACACCCTCACTCTATCCACCTACTCCCTCACCCTATCCATCAACACCCTCACCCTATCCACCACTCCCTCACCCTATCCACCACCTCCCTCACCCTATCCACCAACTCCCTCACCCTATCCACCAACACCCTCACCCTATCCACCAACTCCCTCACCCTATCCACCACTCCCTTACCCTATCCACCAACTCCCTCACCCTATCCACCAGCTTCCTTACCCTATCCACCATCTCTCACCTTTTCGACCAGCCCTCTCACCCTATCCACCAGCTCCCTCACCCTATCCACCAGCTTCCTGCCCGTGGGAAACAAAGTATGTGGGCAGAGTGAGAGAGTGAAACGTTTTCAACAGGATTCAATCATCTGTTGGATCAATCACTGCAAACCCATAGTGTGGGATGTGTGGACGTGTGTGTGGCCCCGTGGACATTCATTCACATAGGATACGAGACACCGGGGTTCAATTCCTGGTCGAACAGAGAGTTTTCTTTCTTACTGCAACCCCCCTCCCCCCCCCCCCCCCCCCCACACACCACACACACCACACACACACACACACACACACACACACACACACACACACACACACACCTTAGCCCAAGTAGATTTTGAGTATTGACCAGTCGCCGTGGTGTAGTGGTTAACGCAACGGACTACTGACTGGAAGGTTGTGGGTTCGAATCCCGATCAGTCCCTTCAAAAACTATATCATTGTGGGATTTTTCAGCTCTAACCGGCTCCTACCCAGAGTCGGGCGTGGGATGAGCCCATTGGGAGGACTAGGACCACACAGTCGAGTCTCATCCACTTCACGGATGCGTCATTGAGGGTGTTGCTCAAATCTTCTGACCAGCACCGCAGGTGTCTGTATCTCTCGGGCCTGGTTGACGCCAAGATATATTATGATAGCAAGCATAGAGTACAGCCCTGTCACGCAGTCTCAATCCTAGATGGAACTCCATAGCATCATGATTATCATCCTTATCGACATCATCATCATCGCATTGTAAACCAAAAAGTGTGCCAGCTTCTGCGGCCATTAAGATGGCGTAGAGAATGGGACGAAAAAAATTCTTTATGAGTATCGATCAGGAGGCTAGTCTTTCGGATAAGACTAAGATTCCCTATGCAACATACACTTTGGGTACGTTAAAAGACCCACGGCAATGTAGGAGGTAACCTTGGTAAAATTCTGAAGAAAAAAAAATGTGAAGATCCAGTCTTACACGTAAAAAAAAACATACAAGTGGACAGAAAAGAAAAGAAAAAAGTGGGTGGCGCAAAACTGTGGCGACACACTCTTTGCATTGAAAATAACCTGAATTTCACACTGCAAATCTGTCGTGAAATAAAGATACAAACAAATAGATAGCTGGATAGCTAGACAGATAGAAAGAGAGAGCGAGAGATACATAGAGAGATAGACAGACGGACAGACGGGTATCAGATAGACAGACAGACAGACAAATAGATACACAGACGGACAGACAGATATCAGATAGACAGACGGACAGACAGATATCAGATAGACAGACGGACAGAACAACATACATACATACATACATACATACATACATACATACATACATACATACATACATACATACATAGAAAGATAGACAGATATGTAGGGAGACAGACAGACAGACAGACATATAGATAGACAGATAGATAGATAGATAGATAGATAGATAGATAGATAGATAGATAGATAGACAGATAGATAGATAGATAGATAGATAGATTGATAGACAGACAGATAGATAGATAGATAGATAGATAGACAGATAGATAGAGATAGACAGACAGATAGATAGATAGATTGATAGACAGACAGACAGATAGATAGATAGATAGATAGATAGATAAGATAAATAGATAGATAGATAGATAAATAGATAGATGAACAGGTACCAAATAATATGATTATTCTTTCTTGCATGCTTGCTTGCTTGCTTGCTTTGTCTCTTATTCATTTATTCAATTATTCATTCAGTTAGAAATGTTCACCCCGTGGGAGTGCGGGGCTTTTTCAGTTAAATAGTATCCCCACTTTCTGGAAATTATGTGCTAGAAATTTCCTTTTTTCTGCCACTCTCTTTGTTTCTGCCTTGTTTCTTTGCTTTCTGTCATTTCTACCTATCATTTATTGCCTTATTGTTCCATTCACCTGTAAGTGTTCGATAAAGTCTTACGTACTCTTTCTTAAGATTGATAACTGGGTACATGTATTAAGTACATTTTTGGCTCTAGGGAGGTGAGATATGCTGAAGCAATTTTAAGTAATTTATGCCTTTATATATATATATGTTTTAGTGTCCTTAGGTATGCTTGTATTCAAATGCGTTTTTTAAATCGCCAGTGCGATGAATTGGACGGAGTGGTCAACACCAGGGACATGTCTTTAGATTATGTGCGCAAATGCACTGATCTGTGTGTGGGTTTTTGTTGTGGGTTTTTTTTTGCGTTTTTGTTTTTTGTTGTTGTTTTTTTTGGGGGGGTTTTTTGCGGTTGAAGTGTTGTGTGTTTTGAAGAGGTTATAACCCCGATATGGCTCTACGCAATCGGCTGGGCTTTAAACAACAATAACAATAACAATTTAAAATCTTGGGTTATGTAAAGCCCAACGAGCAGTGTGCTCTTCTTCGAGCGTTTGTTCACCTCTCTTATCGAATTATTCTTTATCAATATGGTTGCCTTTGTACAAGTGGTGTCCCTGACATTATTCAAAGCCGCCTTTTTGTTTTCCTTTTCAGTATCAGTTTTCGTTAAAAAAAAAAAAGAAAGAAAGAAAGAGAGAAAGAAAGAAAGACAGAGAGACAGAGAAACAGACAGAGAGACAGTAAGAAAGAAAGAAAGAGAGACAGACCTACAGAAAGAAAGGAAGAGCGACAGACATACAGAAAGACAGAAAGAAAGAAAGACAGTGAGACAGAGAAACAAGACAGACATACAGAAAGAAAGAAGGAAAGAAAGAAAGAGAGACAGACATACGGAAAGAAAGAAAGAGAGATAATCATACAGAAAGACAGACAGAAAGAAAGAAAGAAAGACAGACAGAGAGACAGAGAAACAGATAGACAGAGAGACAGTAAGAAAGAAAGAAAGAAAGAAAGAGAGAAAGAAAGAAAGAAA
>CM060308.1:31147503-31162503 GCA_030674185.1 Monoplex corrugatus
GTGTGTGTGTGTGTGTGTGTGTGTGTGTGTGTGTGTGTGTGTGTGTGTGTGTGTGTGTGTGTGTGTGTGTGTGTGTGTGTGGTGTGTGATGTGCTGAACAAAGTTGGTGATTGGTACGTGCTACTGTTGGCCGGTTTTAACGCCTGAAGTGACACATGGCATTATTCCAAAACATCGATAATCAAAGATATAAACATATAAAATAATAGCTTGGGCACCTTTCTGAACAATATATTTTCCTCCATCTAATAATCAAAGATATAAACATGTTAAATAATATTGTTGGACATCTTTCTGAACAATCATATTCTCCTCCATTAAACAATCATAGATATAAACATGTCAAATATATGCTTGGGCATCTTTCTGAACAATCATATCTTCTTCCATTTAATAATCAAGATATAAAATGTTAAATTATATGCTTAGGCACCTTTCTGAACAATCATATTCTCTTCCATTAAACAATCATGGATATAAATGTCAAATGATATCCTTGGGCACGTTCTGAACAATCATATTCTCCTCCATCAAACAATCATAGATATGAACATGTTAAATAATATGCTTGGGCACCTTTCTGAACAATCATATTCTCCTCCATTAGTCAGTCACAAGATAAGAGCAGAGGTAATAATCATGTATCGGATTATTCGATCTGTGCAAAGCTATATATCTCCTTTTTTTTGTTTGTTTGTTTGTTTGTTTGTTTGTTTGTTTGTTTTGTTTTGTTTATTTTGAGTGGTAGAATAGGAAAAGATGCTGGAACGGTACGTGAATAAGCTGTTCCATGTTATGTCACTGGATCGTCTTTTGTACGGTCGGAAGTAAACAATTTTGAAGTGGAAACATTTGAGGCTTCACTATCTGATATGCATTGTTTTTCCGTTTTATCAATAGCAGCAACTATAGACAAACAGTTTTTTAACCCTTTGACTCCAGCACACTATCCACCAACTGCAAAAACTTAACCTTTGACTCCCTCACCCTATCAACTAACTGCAAAAAAATTAACCCTTTAACTCCCTCACGCACCCTATTCACCAGCTTCCTGAAGGAAGCTGGTGGATAGGGTAAGGGAGTCAAAGGGTTAAGTTTTTGCTTTGCTAGCATGGTTGGCAATGTAGGATGCTGGTGAACAGGGTGCGGGAGTGAAAGGGTTAAACAGTGAATCAGACGTGTCGTTATGTTCTGACATGTTATTCAGTAACACTGATAATAGTTTGAAGGTCAACACCAAACAATAACAACAAGCAGATAAACCTGTCCCCCTCAGTGAAAACTCAGCGGGAAATTTGTGGTAGAAAAAAAAATGCAAGATAACTAGTTTAAAATAATGTATGTGATAGTAAAGAATCATCTGTTGAAAAGAAATCATTGAAACAGTGAGATATTTCATTGTAAGATCTACTCTAAAAATAATGCTGTTGGGGTCACTAAATTTACGAAATCTAGATCATGCGTCACAATAAAAAAAAAAAACAATGAAACAGTGAGATATTCATTGTAAGATCTACTCTAAAAATAATGCTGTTGGGGTCACTAAATTTACGAAATCTAGATCATGCGTCACAATAAAAAAAAAACAATGAAACAGTGAGATATTCATTGTAAGATTCTACTCTAAAAATAATGCTGTTGGGGTCACTAAATTTACGAAATCTAGATCATGCGTCACAATAAAAAAAAAACAATGAAACAGTGAGATATTCATTGTAAGATCTACTCTAAAAATAATGCTGTTGGGGTCACTAAATTTACGAAATCTAGATCATGCGTACAATAAAAAAAAAAAAAAACAATGAAACAGTGAGATATTCATTGTAAGATCTACTCTAAAATAATGCTGTTGGGGTCATAAATTTACGAAATCTAGATCATGCGTCACATAAAAAAAAAAAACAATGAAACAGTGAGATATTCATTGTAAGATCTACTCTAAAAATAATGCTGTTGGGGTCACTAAATTTACGAAATCTAGATCATGCGTCACAATAAAAAAAAAACAATAAACGTTGGTTTGATATGAATCGTCAGGTCAAATGAGCTGAATATTTCAGATTGAAACATGAAGTTAATCAAAAGCACGTATACGTCTTTCTTTGGCCTTATTCTACCTTCTCTATATTTCAGTGATCTAGAGCGACATCTGTTGAACAACAATTATTTACCGTATAGTATTGACTTTGGTTCTCACATTCAACCTATTGTACAATCATCATCATCATCAGGTGCCCTGCTGCATGGCGCTGGCGACCATGGACTTCCAACCATCTCTATCTCTCGTTGCCCCCACCATCTCCCCCACCCTCCTCATCCCCAGCCACTCTGCAAGTCCGTCCAGCATTCTCTCCCTGGGTCTACCTGGTGCTCTCTTTCCCTCCAGCTTTCCCGTTGTGACCACGTGCTCCAAATCCCCCTTCCTCATAAAATGGCCTATAAATGTTGCCTGTCTTTTCCTAATCTTCCCTATGAGTGATCTACTTGTGTCTGCCTCCATCAAAACTGTCTCGTTTGTTTTCTTTGCTGTCCATGGAACTCTCAACATTCTTCTTAGAAACCACATCTCGGCTGCCTCAATCTTGCTCTGGTTTTGCTCGCTGACTGTCCACGCCTCGCATCCGTACAACAGTATTGGTTCTATATAACATTCAAGGACTCTTTTTCTGATGATAATTGATAGGCATTTGTTGGTAAGAATGCTTGTCATCTTCTTGAATGCTGTTTTATTGTACAATACGGCTCTAAATTATGGGGTTTAGATAAAGCAGTGAGTGCAGGGAAGCGTGGGCTTTAGGCGGTCTTTATCCACTTGATGGCTCTGCCACGGAAGACTATAAGATATGTTGTAGATGTGACCTTGCTCCACCCCATCCTGATGAAAATCAATGCCAGTGGGTGTAGGACTGCTCATTCGTCCATCTGATAGAGCCATGGCCTCAAAATCTGATACCTCAAGTTCAGTCCCAGCCCGCCAAACAAAAAGTGGCTTACTGGATGACCATCTTAATGTTTGCATCATTCTAATGGTGTCAGCTTTACTGTTTCGTGGGCCTGTCTTCCCCCATCCCTCTCCACCCATTTCAAGACTGCCAGCGCGTTAGGTTTTTCCCAGGCACAGAGGGGGGGGGGGGTCTTTCTGATAGGCGCTGGCAGATTTGGGTGAAGCGCATATGGAACTGAGTGTCAGATGAACCCTTCTTGAGCACAATTCAAACTCCAAACTCCTGGCAAGTCTGGCGTATTTTTCGCAGCAGTCCTCTATATCTGAAAGTCATCCCACCTTCCACCACCTGCGGACCCGTTGGGTTGGAGATGGTCTCCTCAGTACCAGCTTGCAGCAAGCCTTTCCTAGAGGCGAGTATTTTACCACTGGTATCATTCCCGGCAATGCTGTGCAGGCAAAAAGGGGGATGTTTTGATTGTCAGAGGGCCTGGGAAAAAACCATACCGACGAAACGCCTAACGAGGATGTTTTCTTTGCCCTATTTCAGGGTTCAGGCAGAGCTGTGTTCTGTCAACAGAGTTGTTTTCACTTTACAGCGAAACAATCATGAGAAATCTAGACAAATGCCCTGGGTTTAAAGTTGGAGGAAGAATGATAAACAACATTCGTTACGCAAATGACATCGTGCTAATTGCAGAAAATGAAAAAGACCTGCAAAAGCGTGTGAATGTAATAGAAATAGAAAGCAAAAATAAAGGGCCGGAACTAAATAGCAAGAAGACTGAAGTCATGGTAACCAGTAAAAGATTTTTTTTAAATCCCCTCATGCAAAATAACAGCAAATGCTACAACTTTGAGACAGGCGGATAAGTTTAAATATCTGGGAACAGTCATCTCACCAGATGGCAGATGCACATCAGAAATAGTCAGCTATCGGCTAAGCTAAAACAGCATTCAAGAAGACAAAAAGCATTCTTACTAACAAATGTCTATCAATTAACATCAGGAAGAGAGTTCTACATTGTTATATAGAACCGATACTGTTATACGGTTGTGAGGTGTGGACAGTCAACACGTAAAGTCAGAACAAGATTGAGGCAACTGAACAATGTTGAGAATTCCATGGATAGCAAAGAAAACAAACGAGACAGTCTTGAAGGAGGCAGAAAAAAGAAGAACATTAACAAAGAAGATTAGGAAAAGACCAGCAACATTTATAGGGCATTCTATGAAGCAAGCGAAATTGCAGCACCTGGTCACAACAGGAAAGCAGGAGGGAAGAAGAGCACCACGTAGACCCAGGGAGAAAATATTGGACGGGCTTGCAGGATGGCTGAGGACAGAGAAGGTGGGAGATGTACTTGCAGCGACAAGGGATAGATTCGTATGGAGGACCCTGATCGCCAACGCCATACGGCAGGACACATGATGATGATAATGATCATTCTCGGCAATGCTTTGCAGGAGAAGAGGGGATGTTTTGATCGTCAGAGGGCCTGGGAAAACCCCCTACCGACGAAGCGCCTAACAAGGAAGTTTTCTTTGCTCTATTTGAGCATTTCAAGTCGAACCAGACTGGTACAGCACCCGTTTTCTCACTCCGACAAACAAGGGTACAGGCAGACACCAACGCCTGAGCAAACAGGCACTTAATTTAAGCACAGACACACAGCACACCAGGTCCGCATACACTTAGTTTAAAAAGGCCTAATAAAAACCACTGGGGTGGTCTGACCCAGACACTCTCTCTCTCTCTCTCTCTCTCTCTCTTTCTCTCTCTCCCCTTTCTCCCTCCCTCACTCCTTCCTCATTCCTCTCTCTCTCTCTCTCTCTCTCTCTCTCTCTCTCTCTCTCTCTCTCTCTCTCTCGAAGATGAATATGTTAATTTTCCTAGAGAAATTCGGAAATATCATTTACAGGAATTGTGTGTTGTGTGGAGGGGGAGTAAGCACGCGCGGGCTCGCGTGTGAATTTCTTTATTTAAATGTTTTTCACCTTAGTGTATTAGATTGTGTGTGTGTGTGTGTGTGTGTGTGTGTGGTGGTGTGATGTGTGTCGTGTGTGTGTGTGTGTGTGTGTGTGTGTGATGTGTGTGTGTGTTTGTTGTTGTGTGTGTGTGTGTGTGTAGTGGTCTTCGATTTAATGTCTATTCACTTAAGTGATTTTAGACAACAACAACACAAAAAGAAAAAGAAGGGGGGTAGAGGAGGAGTGAAGAGGATATTTGAAAATTGTCAATTTTGGTCTTGAGAAAGATGATCAGAAAAATGTTTCGAGGATGGGAAGGTTAAATTACAAATAACGTTACCATAATTAACGATTTAAACAAACAAACTGACAAACAAAATAAAAAATATCTGGAATGAATGAATAAAAATGAAACTAAGAATCAACTAACCACAACGGTGAACAAGTGAAATAACAATGTAAAAGTAATTTACTATAGAACTTTTTGACAGGCTAACAAAAAATTCATATATTAATGATGGTGAGGCAAATATGTCAGAAATTGTCTTCGTAGAGAGTGTAGGAATATGTCTTGTTACCCGGACACATGAAAGAATATGATTATGCGTTATATTCTTTCCACACAGACACACTATATTCCTAGTGTATTTTGTTTTGAATGCGTCAAGTTTCCACCTATACATAAGGGATTGTATAATTCTGCCGGCAGGAAACGGCTTAGGGGATTTGCTAATTTCAAAGTTCATGTAACATTTTTTATACTTTTTCTGTTTATCTTGGAAATGCTTCCATACGTAGGTGTCCACTAAGGTGTAGTACTCATGCAATGGGAGAGAAAGCTGTATATTATTTGAATCTGGTGAGCTCTTTGCCCCCCGGTTTAGCAGCCCTATCAACCATATCATTTGTAATGAAAAAAAACTTATGATATGGTATCCAGCAGAAAGTAATATCAGTGCCTTTTAAGGATAAACTATGAATCAACTGACTAATTTCCAGTCATTTCAGATCTTGTTTGTAATTTTGATAATTCAAGAGCTTGAAGTACAGATTTTGAATCAACGCAAAAAAGTGTGTGTGTGGGGTGTGTGTTGTGTGTGTGTGTGTGTGTGTGTGTGTGTGTTTGAGAGTGCTCATTTTTCATTTGATGTCTTTTCACAATGGGTAATATTAGATGGATGGATATATATATTATATAATATATACATAATATATTATACATATACATATACATTATATTATATATAATATATATATGTATGTATGTGTGTGTGTGTATGAGTGTGTACATCTGTGAGAGTGTGTGTGTGAGTGCGCACGTGTGTGTGTGTGTGTGTGTGTGTGTGTGTGTGTGTGTGTGTGTGTGTGTGTGTGTGTGTGTGCATGTGTGTGTGTGTGTGTGTGTGTGCATGTGTGTGTGTGTGTGTGTGTGTGTGTGTGTGTGTGTGTGTGTGTGTGTGTGTGTGTGTGTGTGTGTGTGTGTGTAGAACTTTTAACTTCCTGATACTTCATGTTGACGAGACGGACGGACGCCGCGTGGTTCAGTTATCAACTTTAATTTTGCCTAAAATAGCACAGAATGGCGACTGACTGTGTCAGGATGACAGGAGATAGTTCATTTGTTTGTTACCTGTCCCACTCCCCGACTTCTCTGTAATGTTTACAACATTCCATCAACTTCACAAAAACATAATGTTTACCATCAACTTCACAAAAACATAATGTTTACCATCAACCTCACAAAAACATCATGTTTACAACATACCATCAACCTCACAAAAACATCATGTTTACAACATACCATCAACCTCACAAAAACATCATGTTTACAACATACATCAACCTCACAAAAACATATGTTTACATACATCAACTCACAAAAACATCATGTTTACAACATACCATCAACCTCACAAAAACATATGTTTACACATAATCAACCTCACAAAAACATCATGTTTACCATCATACTTCACAAAAACATCATGTTTACTCATCAACTTCACAAAACATCATGTTTACCATCAACTTCACAAAAACATCATGTTTACCATCAACTTCACAAAAACATCATGTTTACACATTCACACCTCACAAAAACATATGTTTACAACATACCATCAACCTCACAAAAACATCATGTTTACAACATACCATCAACTTCACAAAAACATCATGTTTACAACATACATCAACCTCACAAAAACATATGTTTACAACATATCATCAACCTCACAAAAACATGTTTACCATCAACCTCACAAAAACATGTTTACCATCAACCTCACAAAAACATCATGTTTACAACATATCATCAACCTCACAAAAACATGTTTACCATCAACCTCACAAAAACATAATGTTTACAACATACATCAACCTCCAAAAAACATATGTTTACATCATCAACTACACAAAAACATATGTTTACAACATACCATCAACCTCACAAAAACATCATGTTTACCATCACCTCCAAAAACACATGTTTACAACATACCATCAACTTCACAAAAACATAATGTTTACCATCAACCTCACAAAAACATGTTTACAACATACCATCAACCTCACAAAAACATCATGTTTACAACATACCATCAACTTCACAAAAACATCATGTTTACAACATACATCAACCTCACAAAAACATCATGTTTACAACATACCATCAACCTCACAAAAACATAATGTTTACAATACCATCAATTTCACAAAAACATCATGTTTACAACATACCATCAACCTCACAAAAACATAATGTTTACAACATACCATCAACCTCACAAAAACATCATGTTTACATCAACTACACAAAAAACATAATGTTTACCACATATCCATCAACCTCACAAAAACATCATGTTTACAACATACCATCAACCTCACAAAAACATCATGTTTACCATCAAACTACACAAAAACATAATGTTTACCACATACCATCAACCTCACAATAACATCATGTTTACACATCATCAACCTCACAATAACATCATGTTTACAACATACCATCAACCTCACAAAAACATAATGTTTACAACATACCATCAACCTCACAAAAACACAATGTTTACAACATATATCAACCTCACAAAAACATAATGTTTACAACATACCATCAACTTCACAAAAACATAATGTTTACACATACCATCAACCTCACGAAAAAACATATGTTTACAACATACCATCAACCTCACAAAAAACACAATGTTTACAACATACTATCAACCTCACAAAAACATAATGTTTACAACATACCATCAACTTCACAAAACATAATGTTTACAACATACCATCAACCTCACAAAAACACAATGTTTACAACTACCATCAACCTCACAATAACATAATGTTCACAACATATTATCAACCTCACAAAAAACAATATTTACAACATATCATCAACCTCACAAAAAGTCCAGTTTTATTCAACAATACATATAAAATTTATGTTTCATTGTAGGAAAATGAGTGAAGAATGCAATGACCATATTTTGTGTGTGTTGAGAAAGATGAGATCACAATCATGGAAAGATAACCGAAAATTTTGTCATCGCTATTGTAATCCAAAACTAGAGTGACTGCCCGCGTTCAAGCAAACAGGAACCAGGAAAAAAAAAACACGAAAAAAAAAAGAATGAGAATGCATATTTAATACAACACGACAAGACAGGCGCAAATGTTCGGCCAACTGACCTTTGTCAAGCGTAAGATCACAAACAAACAAACAAACACCAGATACAAAAATTAAGAGAAAATGACTGAAACTTCCCTGCTGCTCCGTCCAATGTGAGAAAAGGAATCAACTTTTCTCACACTGGACAGAGCAGCAGGGAATTTCAGTCTTTTTTCCTAATTTTTGTATCTGGTCTTTGTTTGTGATCTTACGCTTGACAAAGGCCAGTTGGCCGAAAATTTGCGCCTGTCTTGTCTGGTTGTATTAAATATGCATTCTCATTCTTTTATCGTGGGTTTTTTTTTTTTTTTTTTGGGGGGGGGGTTCCATCGCTGTTGTAGTCGTGCGGCAAATCAAACAAACTTCTAGACATATCTTCTGCAGTGTGATCCCTGGCAGCCAGTCACGCTGACACGCTCAAGAACTTTGCGTTTTACAAGGAACAAAATACCGCATCAAAATCGAGCCAAAACTTGCCGAGGAACCGCTACAAATGCTCTTCATGCAAGGCAGTTGCCATTTGCAAGGAAGTGAATGTGAGCATGTGACTAGCTGCACTATTAATTATGCGATGACCCTTGACCCGCGGTCGGGAGTTAAAGGCTTGCGATTATATCCCTGGCGCCTGGCTATGCTCTGCTTTTGTCTGTCACCCATTATCTTCGGTGGACAGACTTTAGGTAAAAACTGTTGTTGAAATAAACATGTCGCTAAAAAGGAGGAAAGAAATGATAACAGGCTGTCCCGTCATTCTTATGGATGAGTACACACGCTGGTCTTTGTAAACAAATCGATGTTGTCATTGGTTTTTGTTATTTTTGTTTAAAGCCCAGCCGACTGCGTGGAGCCATATCTGTAATTATCTCAAAACTTACACAATAACTCACTGGGAAAAAAAACTGGTAAATAAAAATTAAGTACACTTATCAATGCATTCGCGGGCATAATCTCAGGATATGCTCCTGGCGTTGACCACCCCATCCAATTTATCAGGAGGGGGTTAGAAAACAAAGATAAAAACAAATTTGTATACAACTAAGAACACAAAACATACATAAAAAAGAGCCTGAATTACCTGAAATTACTTGTGCACATCACATTTCCTTAAAGTTAAAAATGCACTTAATACATGCACCTAAAAATCAGTCTTAAAGGAAAATACGTAAGGCTTTATAGAACTCATACAGGTCAATGGACCAGCAAAGCAGAAAATAATAGGAAGAGATGACAGACAGCAACGGAACAATTTCTAGCACAGAATGTCCACAAGGTGGGGATATTATTTATTTATAATGGCCACCTGGCTAAACTTGTCTCTCAGTAAAAAGGCTACTTACTGCGTAGCTTTCATCGGCGATCCGGCCGACTTCTTCAGCACAACTGCTGGGTTGAGAACTGGCTTCAGTGCACACCACCGTGAGCGAACTCACGACAGTGCGACTGAATAAGTGAGGAGTACACCGATGGCAGGTTGTGTCGGCCCCGGTCACGGTTGAGGGTGGGGTTCCTTGCGGCGATGTAGACTGCCTCCTTTACTCCCCTCTGGAACCATCTTGCTTCTATTTATTGTAAACCAGCCCTCGGCATTTCCTCGGGGATACTCGATGTTGTATCAGAATTCATTTTTTATAATTTCTTTGACGTCTGCAACTCTGCATGTAAATGATCACCCTTGCTTAGTCATTTGTTATTTTTGTTTAAAGCCCAGCCGACTGCGCAGAGCCATATCAGTATACACAGTCACAATATTTCAAGAGGAAAACAGGAAAAGAAAATTAAGTACACCTATCAATGCATTCGCATCCCAGGCGTTGACCACTCCGTTCAAAAAACATACATGAACACAAATTTAAACATAACCAAGGACACTAAAGCATATATAGAAACGGGCCTAAATTACCCAAGACTGCTTCCGCATATCTCATTTCCCTAGAGCCAAAAATGCACTTAATAATGTACCCAATTATCAATCCTTAGAGAAAGACTTTATCGAACACATGCAGGTGAATGGACCAGCAAGGCAGAAAATGATAGGTAGAAATGACAGAAAGCAAAGGAACAAGGCAAAAACAAAGAGAGTAACAGAAGAGGAAATTTCTAGCACAGAATTTTCAGAAGGTGGGGTTACTGTGTATACTGAAAGAGCCCACGGCATCCCACGCCCACGCTTTTTTTTTTTTCATTATCATTATGTTATTATCATTATTACACAAACGGATTACGTATTATGTGTAAGCATCCAGTATGCCAGTAGGAGGGTGTATGCAGTGGTAACGACTACGTTTGGAGACGATTTGATTACTTCTGGAGCATAGCTGTTTTAAGGTTTTTGTTTTGCGGTCTTTGATCCGTTGTTTGTTGTTGATGTTTGGTTGGTTCGGTTGCTTTGTTGGTTGGTGAGTTGGTTCGTATTTACTTTTGTTTTGTTGCAGTTTCGTGTGTGTGTGGTGTGCATGTGTTGTGTGTGTGTGTGTGTGTGTGTGTGTGTGTCTGTGTGTGTGTGTGTGTGTGTGTGTGTGTGTGTGTGTGTGTGTGTGTGTGTGTGTTTGTGTGTATCTGCGTGCGTGAATAGGTGGGTGGGTGTATGTATGTGTGTGTTCGTATATGTGTATGTGTGTATGTGTATTGGGTGTGTTTGTGTGTTTCTATGTGCATATGTTTGTGTGTGTGTGTGTGTATCGTGTGTGCGGGTGTAGGTGTGCGTCCATGTGTGCCTGTATATGTGTTGGTGTGCGTGTGTATGTGTGTGTGTGTGTGTGTGAATGCATGTGTGTGTGAATGCATGTGTGTGTGTGTTTGTGTTTGTGTGTGTGTATGTGTGTATGCGTGTGTGCGCACGCGCGCATGCGCGCGCGAACATGTGCGTTTTGGGTTTTCGGTTTTGTCAATCTAGTTGTAATGTTCACCTGACACTAAACAATTGATGATGATGACAATGGTAATAGTTTCACACGTTTTTCCTTTCTTTTTGTTTTCTTTCTTATTAGGAACATTGCTTTACAAATTGTTATATATTAACCGCTTGATCTGCAGTTTTGTCAGTTTTATTCGATTTTCTGTGTATCAAATCCTTATAAACCGCAAAAGCGCTATGACAGGGGTTAACGCTTCCTTACAATGCTTGATTTCAACATAGCACAATATACTTTATATTAAACTGACGATAAATCATTCTTTATATATATATATATATATATATATATAAAGAGAACACTAGTCAGGGACCGACTACAGAGTAAGATAACTCTAAACAGATTGTCATAGCCCCAAGAGAGGGAAAGAAGGGTTGTGTCCCACAACGAGGAGACCAAAAAAAAAGAGACAAAAGAGACCTTTTACTGAACAGAATAAAACGCCTGGTGTATTTGAACTGATACTCAGCCGTCAGCAGTCTTTCTTGTTCTCCTTCATCTTCTTCTTCTTATTCATGTTCTTGTTTTTCTTCTTCTCCTTGTTGTTGTTTTTGTTTGTTTGTTTGTTTGTTTGTTTGTTTGTTTGTTTGTTTGTTTGTTTGTTTGGTTGTTTGGTTGTTTGGTTGTTTGGTTGTTTGGTTGTTTGGTTGTTTGGTTGTTTGTTGTTTGTTTGTTGTTTGTTTTTGTTGTTGTTCTTTCTTCTTCTTCTTCTTCTTCTTCTTCTTCCATTCTTCTTCTTCTCATTCTTCTTCGCATTCTTCTTCTTCGCTTCTTCTTCGCATTCTTCTTCTTCTTCGCATTCTTTTCTTCTTCTTCGCATTCTTCTTCTTCTTCTTCGCATTCTTCGCATTCTTCTTCGCATTCTTCTTCGCATTCTTCTTGCATTCTTCGCATTCTTTCGCATTCTTCTTCGCATTCTTCTTCGCATTCTTCTTCGCATTCTTCTTCGCATTCTTTCTTCTTGCATTCTTCTTCGCATTCTTCTTCGCATTCTTCTTCGCATTCTTCTTCGCATTCTTTCTTCGCATTCTTCTTCGCTTCTTCTTCGCATTCTTCTTCGCATTCTTCTTCGCATTCTTCTTCGCATTCTTCTTCGCATTCTTCTTCGCATTCTTCTTCGCATTCTTCTTCGCATTCTTCTTCGCATTCTTCTTCGCATTCTTCTTCGCATTCTCTTCGCATTCTTTCGCATTCTTCCTCTTCTTCCTCTTCCCTTCTTCCTCTTCCTCTTCTTCCCTTCCTCTTCTTCCTCTTCCTTCTTCCTCTTCCTCTTCTTCCTCTTCCTCTTCTTCCTCTTCCTCTTCTTCCTCTTCCTCTTCTTCCTCTTCCTCTTCTTCCTCTTCCTCTTCTTCCTCTTCCTCTTCTTTCCCTTCTCTTCTCTTCTCTCTTCCTCTTCTTTCTTCCTCTTCTTCCTCTTCCTCTTCTTCCTCTTCCTCTTCTTCCTCTTCCTCTTCTTCCTCTTCCTCTTCTTCCTCTTCCTCTTCTTCCTCTTCCTCTTCTTCCTTCCTCTTCTTCCTCTTCCTCTTCTTCCTCTTCCTCTTCTCCTCTTCCTCTTCTTCCTCTTCCTCTTCTTCCTCTTCCTCTTCTTCCTCTTCCTCTTCTTCCTCTTCCTCTTCTTCCTCTTCCTCTTCTTCCTCTTCCTCTTCTTCCTCTTCCTCTTCTTCCTCTTCCCTCTTCTTCCTCTTCTCTCTTCCCTCTTCCTCTTCTTCCTCTTCCTCTTCTTCCTCTTCCTCTTCTTCCTCTTCCTCTTCTTCCTCTTCCTCTTCTTCCTCTTCCTCTTCTTCCTCTTCCTCTTCTTCCTCTTCCTCTTCTTCCTCTTCCTCTTCTCTTCCTCTCCTCTTTCCTCTTCCTCTTCTTCCTCTTCCTCTTCTTCTCTTCCTCTTCTTCCTCTCCTCTTCTTCCTCTTCCTCTTCTTCCTCTTCCTCTTCTTCCTCTTCCTCTTCTTCCTCTTCCTCTTCTTCCTCTTCCTCTTCTTCCTCTTCCTCTTCTTCCTCTTCCTCTTCTTCCTCTTCCTCTTCTTCCTCTTCCTCTTCTTCCTCTTCCTCTTCTTCCTCTTCCTCTTCTTCCTCTTCCTCTTCTTCCTCTTCCCTTCTTCCTCTTCCTCTTCTTCCTCTTCCTCTTCTTCCTCTTCCTCTTCTTCCTCTTCCTCTTCTTCCTCTTCCTCTTCTTCCTCTTCCTCTTCTTCCTCTTCCTCTTCTTCCTCTTCCTCTTCTTCCTCTTCCTCTTCTTCCTCTTCCTCTCTTCCTCTTCCTCTTCTTCCTCTTCCTCTCTCCTCTCCTCTTCCTCCTCTTCCTCTTCCTCCTCTTCCTCTTCCTCTTCCTCTTCCTCCTCTTTCCTCCTCTCTCTTCTCCTCTTCCTCCTCTTCCTCTTCCTCCTCTTCCTCCTCTTCCTCCTCTTTCCTCCTCTTCCTCCTCTTCCTCCTCTTCCTCCTCTTCCTCCTCTTCCTCCCTTCCTCCTCTTCCTCCTCTTCCTCCTCTTCCTCCTCTTCCTCCTTTTCCCTCCTCTTCCTCCTCTTCCTCCTCTTCCTCCTCTTCCTCCTCTTCCTCCTCTTCCTCCTCTTCCTCCTCTTCCTCCTCTTCCTCCTCTTCCTCTTCCTCTTCCTCTTCCTCTTCCTCTTCCTCTTCCTCTTCCTCTTCCTCTTCCTCTTCCTCTTCCTCTTCCTCTTCCTCTTCCTCTTCCTCTTCCTCTTCCTCTTCCTCCTCCTCCTCCTCCTCCTCCTCCTCTTCCTCTTCCTCTTCCTCTTCCTCTTCCTCCTCCTCCTCCTCCTCCTCCTCCTCCTCTTCCTCCTCCTCCTCCTCCTCCTCCTCTCCTCCTCCTCCTCCTCCTCCTCCTCCTCCTCCTCCTCCTCCTCTTCCTCTTCCTCTTCCTCTTCCTCTTCCTCTTCCTCTTCCCTCTTCCTCCTCCTCCTCCTCCTCCTCCTCCTCTTCCTCTTCCTCTCCTCTTCCTCTTCCTCTTCCTCTTCCTCTTCCTCTTCCTCTTCCTCTTCCTCTTCCTCTTCCTCTTCCTCTTCCTCTTCTTCTTCTTCTTCTTCTTCTTCGCATTCTTCTTCGCATTCTTCTTCGCATTCTTCTTCGCATTCTTCTTCTTTCGCATTCTTCTTCTTCGCTTCTTCTTCGCATTCTTCTTCGCATTCTTCGCATTCTTCTTCGCATTTTCTTCGCATTCTTCGCATTTTCTTGCATTTCTTCTTCTTTTGCATTTTTCGCATTCTTCTTCTTCGCATTCTTCTTCTTCTTCGCATTCTTCTTCGCATTCTTCTTCGCATTCTTCTTCGCATTCTTCGATTTTCTTCGCATTCTTCGTTCTTCTTCGCATTCTTCTTCGCATTTTCTTCGCATTCTTTTCGCTTCTTCTTCTTCGCATTCTTCTTCGCATTCTTTCTTCGCATTCTTCTTCTTCGCATTCTTCTTCGCATTCTTCTTCGCATTCTTCTTCGCATTCTTCTTCGCATTCTTCTTCGCATTCTTCTTCGCATTCTTCGTTCTTCTGCA
>CM060308.1:31167503-31175003 GCA_030674185.1 Monoplex corrugatus
CAGGCAGGATTTCGAAAAGGCAGGTCACCAGTAGAGATCCTAACAAAGCTAACTACTAACATAAAATAACAATTTG
Source organism: Monoplex corrugatus (assembly GCA_030674185.1). NCBI lineage: Eukaryota > Metazoa > Mollusca > Gastropoda > Littorinimorpha > Ranellidae > Monoplex > Monoplex corrugatus. The sequence continues at coordinate 31,167,580 of CM060308.1, forward strand.
CAAGACGTCAATGTGTTTTAGCTACATTTTTTATATAACTAAAGCATATGATCAAGTGTGGCACTCCCGATTGTTACTTAAATTTAAAAGTATTGGGCTGACAGATCACACTTTTGACTATGTGAAGTGTTTCTTAGAAAACAGAGTATTTCAAACGAGGATTGAAAATGTATATTCCACAAAACGAATTCTTCAAATGGGTATCCCTCAGGGATCCGTTATAGCTCCCCTTCTTTTCATGATATTAATGCATGACTTACCCAGTAAAATATCTAAGCATGTAGTTTTAGCTCAATATGCTGACGATGTATGCATGTGGATGCAGGTAAATATGAAAAGGAAAGCTCCTTTGCGCTGTATTAATTATACACGCAAGTGCTATCAATTAGAACTTGATAAAATAGCAAGATATATGGTAGAAAATGGACTGCATCTATCCCTGGAAAAAAACAAAAATAGTTTTATTTAATAGTGGAGCTAACCCAGCAAATATTCCCACTTTCAAACTGGGAGACACCCTTCTTCAGTTTAACGAGTCAATCAAATTCTTTGTTTTCCTTACAGCAAAATTATCTTGGAATCAGCATATTGAATACTTATTAACCAAAGCTCAGAAAATTTTTAATTTCTTAAAAATAGTTCGCAAATAGACATGGGGTCAAGATTTTCTTCAACACTTGTTCATCTTTGTAAATCGCATGTTAGATCCAAATTAACCTATGCCCAAGAAATCTTCTTCAGTGCACCGAAACACTTATTAAAAAAACTACTGAGCATAGATTGTAAAGGTTTCAAACTTGCGCTGGGTCTTCCAATGCGTGCTTCCTGTCTTCGTACATATAATGAAATCAAACTGTTGCCAGTTGATGAGCAAAAGAAAGTCGCTTCTACTAAATTTTTGTTAAGAAACACCACCGTAGAAAACATCTCAGAAACAGAAACTAAACTGAGATCAGATACTGACTTTCTAAAAAGAGCTAAATCAATATCTTCACAGGTCACACTTGCAACATACACATCTGACGTCACGAAAGGCTCAGGAATTGATCTACACGTAGATCCTGTATCTATAAGACCTTCCTTTTCGCCAGTACCCAGTTGGGAACTCCATAGAGCACGATTTGACGTACACCACACTAATTTAAAAAAGAAGACAATATAAACTTACTAACAAGTCAGGTTAAATGTCATATAGACGACTTGTATTCAATTCACTTGAAAATTTACACTGATGGATCAGTAATTGAAAGAAAAGCAGGCTCAGCGTTTTTAATACCTGCTCTCAAAATTGAAAAATCTTTCAATATAGCACTTGATAAAGCTGTCTTTACAGCTGAACTAAAACTACGCACAAAAAGTTAAGGATCACTTGCACAAAAATTCATAACTTTCAAAATAAGAAAGCCAATGCGTTGAAGTTTGGCAAACATTTAATTCCATGCTTTAGTGATAACGATACACAATTGCCTTCAATTTCGAGCAATCGTTTGGTGTGTACATTTGATCAAAGTGGGTACGTATCGAAATTTGATTTCCCAAAGTCATTGAAATCACAAGACAGGGCATTCTGATGCTCCCAAAAGTTCAGTAATGCATGTAACCACCATGGCTGTTCTGGCACTCGACGCAGCGAGTCCTCATCGAGTTGACCAGGTTGATGAAGATCCTCTGTGGAAGCGCCTGCCACTCAGCCTGCAGCATCTGGTAGAGGTGTTGGGCATCCCTGGGAGGGGGGTGGTTGCTCCTCACTTTGCGATCCAGCTCATCCCAGAGGTTCTCAATCAGGTTGAGATCGGGACTGCATGCTGGCCACTCCATTCTGTTGACTCCAGACTGCTGCAGGAAGTCGTTGACCACCCTTGCCCTGTGGGGGCGAGCGTTGTCATCCTGGTAGACAGCCGTCGGTCCCATCTGCTGCAGTGTAGGCACAGCCAGCGGTCGAAGGATCTCATCCCGGTATCGGAGGCCAGTCAGGTTACCCTGTACATGATACAAGGGTGTTCTGTGGTGAAGGCTGAAGGCCCCCCAGACCATTACAGAACCTCCACCAAAGGCCACCTTTTCTTGGATAGTGGTGTCAATAAAGCGTTGCCCTGGGCGCCTCCAGACCCTCAGTCGGCCGTCGTTGTGGTTCATGGTGAAGCGTGATTCATCACTGAACAGGACCTGGGACCATTGCTGACGTGTCCACCTCACGTGACGTCTGCAGAAGGCGCGGCGTGCTGCCCTATGGGCTGGAGTTAAGCGTGGCCGTACAGCTGGGCGACGAGAACGGAGGTTAAACCCATGAAGGCGGTTCCGTATGGTCTGCTGGCTGATGTTGATGTTAGTAGCCACCCTCAGCTGCCTTCGAATGATGCTGGAAGAGGCTGTTCTTGTCTGCAGGGCTTGTTCAATGAGACGATCTTCACGTGGGTTTGTCTTCTTTGGTCGACTAGATCTGCGTCTTTCATGGACCCTCACAGTGGCTGTGAAGCGTTGAATCAGTCTGACAATGACCGAGATGGACACCTGAAGTCGCCTGGCCACTTCTCGCTTGGGAACACCATCTTGGAACCATGCAACAGCTTGTCCCCTCTCAAACTCGCTCAATTTTCGTCGTGGAGGCATTGTCAGATCAGGCCTACTACTGGTGGAATGTCTTCTTATAAAGCCAAGCAAGAGACAGCATCTCACACATAAACAGCAGTGCTTGCACGTGCATAATGGTTTTTCCATCTGGCTTGTGCAATGTGTTCAGGCAGAACGGTCCAAAACAAGGTCCAAGGTCCGTTTGCGGCCAAGCTCAGTAGTAGAGAATCCCGTGCAATTTTCGCACTAACACAACATCGCCCACTTACAGCTGAACAAGAATTCATAACAATTTGGCTGGATTGAGAAATAAATAACAGTAGCGAACTGAGTTTATTACGCACCTGTTTTCTCATAGTGATCCTTAACTTTTTGTGCGTAGCTTATTTGCAATATTAATGGCTTTAAACTTTATGATAAGTCTTCCTAGGACAATTTTTCAGATACTTTTTTGCGTTGATTCAAAAATCAGTGCTTCAGGCTCTTGAATTATCAAAATTACAAACAAGATCTGAAATGATTCTGGAAATTAATCACTTGATTCATAGTTTATCTTTAAGAGGCACAGATATTACTTTCTGCTGGATACCTTCTCATAGTTCTTTTCGTTATAATGATAAAGTTGATAGGGCTGCCAAACGGGGAGCTAATAACTCACCAGATTCAAACAATATCCAGCTTTCTCTCTCGTTGCACGAGACTTACACTTTAGTGGACAACTATGTCTGGAAGCAGTTCCAATTAAAACAGAAAAAGTATGATAAATGTCACATGAACTTTGAAGTCAGCAAAATGCTTAAGCAGCTTCCTGCCAGCAGAATTATACAATCCCTTATGTACAGATGGAAACTTGATGCATTCAAAACAAAATACACCAAGATCATAGTGTGTCTGTGTGGAAAGGAGATAACACATAGTCATATTCTTTCTTGCGTTAGGGTAAAATGACATATTCCTACACTATCTATGAGTACAGTTTCTGACATATTTGCCTCATCATCATTATTATATGAATTTTTTGTTAGCCTGTCAAAAAGTCTTATAGCGAATTACCTTTAAAATGTTATTTCACTTGTTCACTGTTATGGTTAGTCAATTCTTAGTTTTACTTTTTATTCATTTCTTTTAGAAATTTATTAATTTTGTTTGTTAGTTAGTTTGTTTAAATCGTTAATTATGGTAACGTTATTTGTTAGTTTTACCTTCCCCTCCTCGAAACAGTTGTTTTCTGGATCATCTTTTCTCAAAACCAAACTTGACAATTTTCAAATATCTTCTTCACTCCTCATCTATCACCCCCTCCCCCCCCCCCCCCTTTTTTTTTTTTTGTTTTGTTTTGTTTTTGTTTTTGTCTAACACCACATATAATGGCAGACATATCTGGACAACAGTCAACAAACAGCCCACAACGCACACACAGACGGTTTGGCAAACTTCCTTGTTCCCCAGTTGTCTTTTCCTTTTCTTCACTTTTCCTTTATCTCTGTTTCGGGAAAAGCCCAAACACTGTATTCAGTAGTGAATGCCACCAAAACAAGTTTAACGAGTATCTTCCACAGTGTCAAAGAATAGGCGACATGGGATGTCCATGTAAAATTATTGTGGGATCCCTTGGCCACGTCCACCATCAATTCACAAGCGGACTTAAAACTTGCAGGCCTACCCCCTTAGCCCAGCCAAGGCCATATATGATAGCACACTACTGTTCCATCAGTGCTTTGATAGGTTCCCGGATAATATGGAGACAGAGATGCAGGGCCACTGTCCCTTTGTCCTTAACCATGTAGGGCCCTTTGTGACCTGTGCTATGGACATTGCAACGTGTTTGACTAAGTACGTAAGTGTGCAAATGTAGCTGCATGTGTATGGGGGTATTTCTCTCTCTCTCCTCTCTCTCTCTCTCTCTCTCTCTCTTCTCTCTCTCTCTCTCTCTCTCTCTCTCTCTCTCTCTCTCTCTGTGACTGTGTGTGTGTTGTGTGTGTCTGTGTGTGTTCTCTGTGTGTCTGTGTATCTGTGTGTGCGTGTGACTGTGTGTGTTGTCTGTGTCTGTGTGTCTGTGTCTGTGTGTGTGTCTCTGTGTGTCTGTGTGTGTATCTGTGTGCGTGCGTGTGTGTCTGTGACTGTGTGTGTCTGTGTGTGTCTGCATGTGTCTGTATGTGTCTGTGTGGATGTTTGTATGTGTGTGTCTGTGGGTGCATGTGTATGTGACATGTATGTCCGGTATACGTGTATGCGCGCAAGTGAGTATGTGTGTGTATGTCTTTATATGAGAGAGGGAGAGAGAGAATGTGCAGACTGACGAACTGTACCGAATGGCCTACTCTGTGCACATTCATTCATGTTAGTCATACAGAGAATCAAAATCCATCAGATGTGTGTGTCCCTTTGTCCTTAACCATGTGGGGCCCTTTGTGACCTGTGCTATGGACATTTATGTGTTTGACTATGAAAGTGTGCAAATGTAGCAAAATGTGTATGGTGGTATTTCTCTGTGTGTGTGTGTGTGTGTGTGTGTGTGTGTATGTGTATGTGTGCGTGTGTGTGTATGTGTTGTGTGTGTGTGTGTTTGTGTATATGTGTGTGTGTTCGTGCACGTGTGACAACGCATGTGCGAGTGTGTGTATGTGTGTGTGCGTGTGTGTGTGTGTGTGTGTGTGTGTGTGTGTGTGTGTGTGTGTGTGTGTGTGTGTGTGTGTGTGTGTTCGTGCACGTGTGACTGAGCGTATGTGAGAATATATATATATAATATATATATATATATGCGTGTGTGTACGTACGTGTGTGTGTGTGTATTCGTGCACGTGTGACTGAGCGTATGTGAGTATATATATATATATATATATATATATATATATATATATATATATATGTATGTATGTATATATATATATATATATATGTGTGTGTGTATGTATGTGTGTGTATGTGTGTGTGTGTGTGTGTACGCGTGTATGTGTGTGCGGTGTGTGTATGTAAGAGTATGTGTGTGTGTGTGTGTGTATTTGTGCACGTGTGACTGTGCGTGTGAAGTGTGTGTGCATGTGTGTGTGTGTATTTGTGCACGTGTGACTGTGCGTGTGAGCGAGTGTGTGCGTGTGTGCGTGTGTGTGTGTGTGTGTGTGTGTGTGTGTGGTGTGTGTGTGTGTGTGTGTGTGGGGTGCGTGCGTGTGGGCGAGCGTGTGTGTGTGTGTGTCTGCGTGGGGGTGTATGCATGCAAAGGTACATGCTCGCACACACACAAAAAAGAAAAGAAAAAGAAAATGCATGAGCCAAAGTATGCTGGTTGATGGCCACACAGTCACATCCTGTGTTTTTGTCATGAACACAGTGACAGGTCAAAAGCGGCAGCTGTTTGATATCAGTTTCAATCTTCTATTCACACGCGGACTTTAGTTTGGAGTTGGAGTGTATGCACGAGAAGTTCATCTCGCTCCGCCACTACCACGTCCACTCCACCCAATCTGTCACTATTACTGGCAGACTCCTTAAGCCTGCGCAAACCCCATATGCTGGCAAAGCATTGTGGGGCAAGGTGAGGGGATGAGGATGCATAAAACACTAAGCTGACAACAACGGTATGGGGCCCCAGTAGCTCAGCTGGTTGAGCGTCGGATTCACATGTTAATGGTTGTGGGTTCGAATTCCGAGGTGCGCCTATTGACTCCCTCACCCTATTCCATCAGCGTCCTGCATTGTCAGCAATGCTAACAAAGTAAAAACTTAACCCTTTTGACTCTCTCACCCTGTCACCAGCTTTCTGTGGGAAGCTGGTGGATAGGGTGAGAGAGTCAAAAGGGTTAAGTTTTTTGCTGTTGGTGGACAGGGTGCGGCAGTCAAAGGGTTTTAAAACTGACCTTGTGACTACCCCATCTTGACATCACCGTTGTTCTGGTGGCGTCAGTACAGGATTAGATAAATCCCCCTTTCCCCACTTCCCTGGGATGGTTATCTCCGTCGGCCATGTCACCTGAGGTGGTGTCGACGTAAAAACTGAACCAAATCAATCAATCAGCCAACCGGAATGAGCGGAGCGTTAAGATGGGGAGCGAACAGCCCAGTTTTCATATGTGACCCGTTTTCACGAAATGAGTCCTAACTCGCAGGCAGCGAAAAGCGTAGAGGCCCGGAAAAGGTGTGATGGGTCGATTTTGTCAATTTTTACTTTTCGTCAAAAATAATATTTAATCTTTAAATTACATGTACATGCACTCAGCACTTTATAATTCAATCGGAAAATGTATTTAAAATGCGTTTTAACCAGATAACGGCATGCTTTTTGTGTCAGAAAAAGGGATATATAAATTTAAATAACAAGACAATTACAGTAGATTTTCACACCAATATTTGTGTGCTATTGTGGCATGATGTGTTTTACCATGGTCCAAAATTTGGTAAAGATTGGTGAAGAGAAATACCTGTTGCTAAGGTAAAACTTCACTGAAGTGGTGAAAATTTTAAAACTTGATTTTCTCAAAATACCCGTTTGCTATGTTACACACTTCAAACACCCATAACTTTCTTATTTTTTGGAGTAGAATGATACATTTTATATGAAAAGAAAGTTAATAATCTGGACATTTCGAAAATCATAATATCCTAAAATCTGTTGTTTTCACCTTAGGACTCATTTTGTTAAAACGGGTCACATATTTCGGGCTGGGGATAAAATTCGAAACATCAGATCTTGAGTCCAAGGCTCCATCAAGGAGAAGTGTGGTACAATGGTTCAGACGTTTCCCTGTTAATAGCTAAACTTAAGATTCCAGGGTTAGTTTCCCGTTCCGGCCGCGAATGTTCTCCTCTGTTTGACTGGAAAATCGAATTGAACGTGTGTGTGTGTGTGTGTGTGTGTG
>CM060308.1:31177503-31190003 GCA_030674185.1 Monoplex corrugatus
TGGTCCGTCTTGTCTCCATGTCTCGACTCATAGACTCTAAGACTTTCTAAACACATCACATTATTCTATGACCCTCGATCTGTTCATTCCCTATTTTTTTTTTTTTTTTTTTTTTTAGCCGTTCTTGCGAGAGAGAGAGACAGAGAGAGAGAGAGAGAGAGGAGAGAGAGAGAGAGAGAAAAGCAGACAGACAGACTGAGACAGAGATAGAGAGATAGAGACAAATATTGGTTGAATGAGTGATTTATCTTTATTTTCCAGTGGTAAAGACAAGGGCAGATTACACCACCGTTTTGTCAACAACAACAAAAGTTTGAATACCATTTTGAAATAATACCCCCTTGGCAACGAACCCGACGTTAATGTAAAGTAAAATTAGCATTTACGGTCATCGAACAAAGCAATGCCGAATCTCAGTATACAACAACTGTATTTGTAAGGTCTGAAAGTTTGAGACAGTTTGAATGAAGTTTTTTCACGAACAGATGAATTTAAAAAAAACATGTTGCCTATGTCCAATGTCAATTTTCATTTTCAGTTTCTCAAGATGATGTCTCCGCGCTCGGAATGAATTCCATATGCACTAACGTCATAGATACTATGTGATGGAGAAGATCCATAATGATCACGGCACAAGCCTGAAGCCTGCACATAAATCCATGAACTGGCCAGGTCCTAAAGTCTTAACTAGATAGTACCATAACCCTGAGGTCGTAGGGGAGTGAGGTGGCAGAGACCCCAACTTTTCCCGCAGCCAGCACCACGAGGACAACGCCCATCCCCTCTCCCTCGCTTCAAATTCATATTCATATTCACTTGTTTTTCTACCAAGACTTCAGAAAGACAAGAAGGCTAATTGGTCTTCAAGGGGCGGGACCTGGGAAATCAGCCTACTTCTCCAATGACTTATACCAAGGCAGCCGAGCAATGCCCTGTTCTTATTGGTTTTCAACTGCCGTGGGATCTTTAGCGTACGCAGCCACAGGGCACATGGGTCTGACTCGTTTTCGTCCCCTTCCGAAGGACTACACGTTCATTTCTATTTTCCGGTCAAACTGAGGAGAAAAATCGAGGCCTGTACAGGGAGCGAACCTTGGAACCTCGAGTTTAGTTATTGGCAGGCGAACGTCTAAACCATTCTGACACTCTTCTCCCTTCAGTTTTCTCCTAGTAACCACCTCTTTCAGAGCACCAGGTAGACCCAGGGAGAAAATATTGGACGGACTTGCAGGGTGGCTGAGGACAGAGAGGGTGGGAGATGTGCTTGCAGCGACAAGGGATGGGCCATGATCGCCAACACCATGCGACGGCAGGGCACGTGGTGATGATGAACCACCTGTTTACCTACTCCGTTTGAATAGCTGTAAGTAGGGCAGTATTGACGTAAGAGATTTCATTTAAGCACCATTGGAAACACTATCTATTGCACTGGTCAATGGCAGAAATAGCTCTTAGCATCACCACCACCCCCACGCGTCCTCACGAAATGAACGTTGGCCCTTCCCGTGTAAGAATGTTTCACGTATCGAAGTGGTTGTAGATTACATTTGACACGAAGCCAACAATGTGTGTGTGAGTGTGTGTGGTGGTATATGTATGTAGTGGTGGTGATGGTGGTGGTGGTGGTGGTGGGGTGTGTGTGTGTAGGGGTGTGTGTGTTTTGTGTGTGTGTTGAGGGAGAGAGAGAGAGACAGACAGACAGACAGATAGACAAACAGACATACAGAGACAGAGTACGTATGTGTTTATGTATGTATGCTTGTGTTTGCATGTGTGTGTGAGTGTTCGTGTGTATGTGTCTGTTTGCGTGTGGTGTGTGTGAGTGTTCGTGTGTGTGTGTGTTTGCATGTGTGGGGGAGGAGTGCGTATGTGTGGATTTTTAGTTGTGTGTGTGTGTACGTGTGTGTGTTGTGTTGTCTGTGTGTGTGTGTGTGTGTGTGTGTGTGTGTGTGTGTGTGTGTGTGTGTTGTGTCTGTGTCTGTGTGTGTATGTGTGTCTGTGTCTCTGTGTTTCTCTGTGTGTGTCTGTGTGTTTCTGTGGTGTGTGTGTATTTATTGTGTGAGTATGTATGTTTGTGTGTGTATGTGTTTGTGTGTATCTGTGTGTCTGTCTGTCTGTGTTTGTGTATGTGTACGTATGTGTGTATGTGCGTGTGTGTGCGCGCGCGCGTGTGTGTGTATGTGTGTGATTTTTAAATTTTCAAGAGTAGTCTACACATACAATTTATAAGTGCAATACAGTTTCTTTAATTAAACGTGTTCAACATAAATCGTTTTCAGCATCATTCTTATTTGCCTAACAGCACCCCACCCACCAGCCCCAAATATAAAAAAAAAACCTATACAGGAATAAAACATACAACGTATCTTGAATATATGTCTGGAATGCTTAGCACCTCTGTCAGTGTGGATGGTCCGTCTTGTCTCCATGTCTCGACTCATAGACTCAGACTTTCTAAACACATTATTCTATGACCCTCGATCTGTTCATTCCCTATTTTTTTTTTTTTTTTTTTTTTTTTTTAGCCGTTCTTGCGAGAGAGAGAGACAGAGAGAGAGAGAGAGAGAGAGAGAGAGAGAGAGAGAGAGAGAAGCAGACAGACAGACAGAGACAGAGATAGAGAGATAGAGACAAATATTGGTTGAATGAGTGATTTATCTTTATTTTCCAGTGGTAAAGACAAGGGCAGATTACACCACCGTTTTGTCAACAACAACAAAAGTTTGAATACCATTTTGAAATAATACCCCCTTAGCAACGAACCCGACGTTAATGTAAAGTAAAATTAGCATTTACGGTCATCGAACAAAGCAATGCCGAATCTCAGTATACAACAACTGTATTTGTAAGGTCTGAAAGTTTGAGACAGTTTGAATGAAGTTTTTTCACGAACAGATGAATTTAAAAAAAACATGTTGCCTATGTCCAATGTCAATTTTCAGTTTCAGTTTCTCAAGATGATGTCTCCGCGCTCGGAATGAATTCCATATGCACTAACGTCATAGATACTATGTGATGGAGAAGATCCATAATGATCACGGCACAAGCCTGAACCCTGCGCAACTGGCCAGGTCCTAAAGTCTTAACTAGATAGTACCATAACCCTGAGGTCGTAGGGGAGTGAGGTGGCAGAGACCCCAACTTTTCCCGCAGCCAGCACCACGAGGACAGCGCCCATCCCCTCTCCCTCGCTTCAAATTCATATTCATATTCACTTGTTTTTCTACCAAGACTTCAGAAAGACAAGAAGGCTAATTGGTCTTCAAGGGGCGGGACCTGGGAAATCAGCCTACTTCTCCAATGACTTATACCTAGGCAGCCGAGCAATGCCCTGTTCTTATTGGTTTTCAACTGCCGTGGGATCTTTAGCGTACGCAGCCACAGAGCACATGGGTCTGACTCGTTTTTCGTCCCCTTCCGAAGGACTACACGTTCATTTCTATTTTCCGGTCAAACTGAGGAGAAAAATCGAGGCCTGTACAGGGAGCGAACCTTGGAACCTCGAGTTTAGTTATTGGCAGGCGAACGTCTAAACCATTCTGACACTCTTCTCCCTTCAGTTTTCTCCTAGTAACCACCTCTTTCAGAGCACCAGGTAGACCCAGGGAGAAAATATTGGACGGACTTGCAGGGTGGCTGAGGACAGAGAGGGTGGGAGATGTGCTTGCAGCGACAAGGGATAGATGCCTATGGAGGGCCATGATCGCCAACACCATGTGACGGCAGGGCACGTGGTGAGGATGAACCACCTGTTTACCTACTCCGTTTGAATAGCTGTAAGTAGGGCAGTATTGACGTAAGAGATTTCATTTAAGCACCATTGGAAACACTATCTATTGCACTGGTCAATGGCAGAAATAGCTCTTAGCACCACCACCACCCCCCACGCGTCCTCACGAAATGAACGTTGGCCCTTCCCGTGTAAGAATGTTTCACGTATCGAAGTGGTTGTAGATTACATTTGACACGAAGCCAACAATGTGTGTGTGAGTGTGTGTGGGGGTGGTGGTGGTATATGTATGTGGTGGTGGTGATGGTGGTGGTGGTGGTGGGGTGTGTGTGTGTGTAGGGGTGTGTGTGTGTGTTTGTGTGTGTGTGTGAAGGAGAGAGAGAGACAGACAGACAGACAGATAGACAAACATACACACAGAGACAGAGTACGTATGTGTTTATGTATGTATGCTTGTGTTTGCATGTGTGTGTGAGTGTTCGTGTGTATGTGTCTGTTTGCGTGTGTGTGTGTGAGTGTTCGTGTGTGTGTGTGTTTGCATGTGTGGGAGGAGGAGTGCGATGTGTGGATTTTAGTTGTGTGTGTGTGTACGTGTGTGTGTGTGTGTGTCTGTGTGTGTGTGTGTGTGTGTTTGTGTGTGTGTGTGGGTGTGTCTGTGTCTGTGTGTGTATGTGTGTCTGTGTCTCTGTGTTTCTCAGTGTGTGTCTGTGTCTGTGTGTTTCTGTGGTGTGTGTGTATTTATTGTGTGAGTATGTATGTTTGTGTGTGTATGTGTTTGTGTGTATCTGTGTGTCTGTCTGTCTGTGTTTGTGTATGTGTACGTATGTGTGTATGTGCGTGTGTGTGCGCGCGCGCGTGTGTGTATGTGTGTGATTTTTAAATTTTCAAGAGTAGTCTACACATACAATTTATAAGTGCAATACAGTTTCTTTAATTAAACGTGTTCAACATAAATCGTTTTCAGCATCATTCTTATTTGCCTAACAGCACCCCACCCACCAGCCCCAACAAAAAAAAAACCTATACAGGAATAAAACATACAACGTATCTTGAATATATGTCTGGAATGCTTAGCACCTCTGTCAGTGTGGATGGTCCGTCTTGTCTCCATGTCTCGACTCATAGACTCTAAGACTTTCTAAACACATCACATTATTCTATGACCCTCGATCTGTTCATTCCCTATTTTTTTTTTTTTTTTTTTTTAGCCGTTCTTGCGAGAGAGAGAGACAGAGAGAGAGAGAGAGAGAGAGAGAGAGAGAGAGAGAGAGAGAAAAGCAGACAGACAGACAGAGACAGAGATAGAGAGATAGAGACAGATATTGGTTGAATGAGTGATTTATCTTTATTTTCCAGTGGTAAAGACAAGGGCAGATTACACCACCGTTTTGTCAACAACAACAAAAGTTTGAATACCATTTTGAAATAATACCCCCTTGGCAACGAACCCGACGTTAATGTAAAGTAAAATTAGCATTTACGGTCATCGAACAAAGCAATGCCGAATCTCAGTATACAACAACTGTATTTGTAAGGTCTGAAAGTTTGAGACAGTTTGAATGAAGTTTTTTCACGAATAGATGAATTTAAAAAAAACATGTTGCCTATGTCCAATGTCAATTTTCATTTTCAGTTTCTCAAGATGATGTCTCCGCGCTCGGAATGAATTCCATATGCACTAACGTCATAGATACTATGTGATGGAGAAGATCCATAATGATCACGGCACAAGCCTGAAGCCTGCACATAAATCCATGAACTGGCCAGGTCCTAAAGTCTTAACTAGATAGTACCATAACCCTGAGGTCGTAGGGGAGTGAGGTGGCAGAGACCCCAACTTTTCCCGCAGCCAGCACCACGAAGACAACGCCCATCCCTCTCCCTCGCTTCAAATTCATATTCATATTCACTTGTTTTTCTACCAAGACTTCAGAAAGACAAGAAGGCTAATTGGTCTTCAAGGGGCGGGACCTGGGAAATCAGCCTACTTCTCCAATGACTTATACCAAGGCAGCCGAGCAATGCCCTGTTCTTATTGGTTTTCAACTGCCGTGGGATCTTTAGCGTACGCAGCCACAGGGCACATGGGTCTGACTCGTTTTCCCTCCCCTTCCGAAGGACTACACGTTCATTTCTATTTTCCGGTCAAACTGAGGAGAAAAATCGAGGCCTGTACAGGGAGTGAACCTTGGAACCTCGAGTTTAGTTATTGGCAGGCGAACGTCTAAACCATTCTGACACTCTTCTCCCTTCAGTTTTCTCCTAGTAACCACCTCTTTCAGAGCACCAGGTAGACCCAGGGAGAAAATATTGGACGGACTTGCAGGGTGGCTGAGGACAGAGAGGGTGGGAGATGTGCTTGCAGCGACAAGGGATAGATGCCTTGAGGGCCATGATCGCCAACACCATGCGACGGCAGGGCACGTGGTGATGATGAACCACCTGTTTACCTACTCCGTTTGAATAGCTGTAAGTAGGGCAGTATTGACGTAAGAGATTTCATTTAAGCACCATTGGAAACACTATCTATTGCACTGGTCAATGGCAGAAATAGCTCTTAGCATCACCACCACCCCCCACGCGTCCTCACGAAATGAACGTTGGCCCTTCCCGTGTAAGAATGTTTCACGTATCGAAGTGGTTGTAGATTACATTTGACACGAAGCCAACAATGTGTGTGTGAGTGTGTGTGGGGGTGGTTGGGTATATGTATGTAGTGGTGGTGATGGTGGTGGTGGTGGTGGTGGGGTGTGTGTGTGTAGGGGTGTGTGTGTATTTGTGTGTGTGTTGAGGGAGAGAGAGAGAGACAGACAGACAGACAGATAGACAAACAGACATACAGAGACAGAGTACGTATGTGTTTATGTATGTATGCTTGTGTTTGCATGTGTGTGTGAGTGTTCGTGTGTATGTGTCTGTTTGCGTGTGTTGTGTGTGAGTGTTCGTGTGTGTGTGTGTTTGCATGTGTGGGAGGAGGAGTGCGTATGTGTGGATTTTTAGTTGTGTGTGTGTGTACGTGTGTGTGTGTGTGTTGTTGTGTGTGTGTGTGTGTGTGTGTGTGTGTGTGTGTGTGTGTGTGTGTGTGTGTGTCTGTGTCTGTGTGTGTATGTGTGTCTGTGTCTCTGTGTTTCTCTGTGTGTGTCTGTGTGTTTCTGTGTGTTTGTTGTTGTGTATTTATTGTGTGAGTATGTATGTTTTGTGTGTGTATGTGTTGTGTGTGTTATCTGTGTTGTGTCTGTCTGTCTGTGTATGTGTATGTGTCGTATGTGTGTCATGTGCGTGGGTAGTGGTTTTATTTTGGTGCTGCCGCGCGTGTGTGTATGTGTGTGATTTTTAAATTTTCAAGTAGTTACACATACAATTTATAAATGCAATACAGTTTCTTTAATTAAAACGTGTTCAACATAAATCGTTTTCAGCATCATTCTTATTTGCCTAACGCACCCACCCACCAGCCCCAATATAAAAAAAACCTATACAGGAATAAACATACAACGATCTTGAATATATGTCTGGAATGCTTAGCACTCTGTCAGTGTGGATGTCCGTCTTGTACCATGTCTCGACTCATAGACTCAGACTTTCTAAACACATTATTCTATGACCTCGATCTGTTCATCCTATTTTTTTTTTTTTTTTTTTTTTTTAGCCGTTCTTGCGAGAGAGAGAGACAGAGAGAGAGAGAAGAGAGAGAGAGAGAGAGAGAGAGAGAGAGAGAGAAGCAGACAGACAGACAGAGACAGAGATAGAGAGATAGAGACAAATATTGGTTGAATGAGTGATTTATCTTTATTTTCCAGTGGTAAAGACAAGGGCAGATTACACCACCGTTTTGTCAACAACAACAAAAGTTTGAATACCATTTTGAAATAATACCCCCTTAGCAACGAACCCGACGTTAATGTAAAGTAAAATTAGCATTTACGGTCATCGAACAAAGCAATGCCGAATCTCAGTATACAACAACTGTATTTGTAAGGTCTGAAAGTTTGAGACAGTTTGAATGAAGTTTTTTCACGAACAGATGAATTTAAAAAAAACATGTTGCCTATGTCCAATGTCAATTTTCAGTTTCAGTTTCTCAAGATGATGTCTCCGCGCTCGGAATGAATTCCATATGCACTAACGTCATAGATACTATGTGATGGAGAAGATCCATAATGATCACGGCACAAGCCTGAACCTGCCAAACTGGCCAGGTCCTAAAGTCTTAACTAGATAGTACCATAACCCTGAGGTCGTAGGGGAGTGAGGTGGCAGAGACCCAACTTTTCCCGCAGCCAGCACCACGAGGACAGCGCCCATCCCCTCTCCCTCGCTTCAAATTCATATTCATATTCACTTGTTTTTCTACCAAGACTTCAGAAAGACAAGAAGGCTAATTGGTCTTCAAGGGGCGGGACCTGGGAAATCAGCCTACTTCTCCAATGACTTATACCTAGGCAGCCGAGCAATGCCCTGTTCTTATTGGTTTTCAACTGCCGTGGGATCTTTAGCGTACGCAGCCACAGAGCACATGGGTCTGACTCGTTTTTCGTCCCCTTCCGAAGGACTACACGTTCATTTCTATTTTCCGGTCAAACTGAGGAGAAAAATCGAGGCCTGTACAGGGAGCGAACCTTGGAACCTCGAGTTTAGTTATTGGCAGGCGAACGTCTAAACCATTCTGACACTCTTCTCCCTTCAGTTTTCTCCTAGTAACCACCTCTTTCAGAGCACCAGGTAGACCCAGGGAGAAAATATTGGACGGACTTGCAGGGTGGCTGAGGACAGAGAGGGTGGGAGATGTGCTTGCAGCGACAAGGATAGATGCTATGGAGGGCCATGATCGCCAACACCATGTGACGGCAGGGCACGTGGTGATGATGAACCACCTGTTTACCTACTCCGTTTGAATAGCTGTAAGTAGGGCAGTATTGACGTAAGAGATTTCATTTAAGCACCATTGGAAACACTATCTATTGCACTGTTCAATGGTAGAAATATCTCTTGGCACCCACCCACCCCCCTCCCCACGCCTCCTCACGAAATGGACGTTGGCCCTTCCCGTGTGAGAATGTTTCACGTATCGAAGTGGTTGTAGATTACATTTGACACGAAGCCAACAACGTGTGTGTGAGTGTGTGTGGGGGTGGTGGTGGTATATGTATGTGGTGGTGGTGATGGTGGTGGTGGTGGTAGTGGTGTGGTGTGTGTGTGTGTGTGTGTGTGTGTGTGTGTGTGTGTGTGTGTGTGTGTGTTGTGTGTGTGTGTGTGAGAGGAGAGAGAGACTGACAGACAGACAGACAAACATACACACAGAGACAGAGTACGTATGTGTTTATGTATGTATGCTTGTGTTTGCGCGTGTGAGTGTTCGTGTGTATGTGTGTGTTTGCGTGTGTGTGTGTGAGTGTTCGTGTGTGTGTGTGTTTGCATGTGTGGGAGGAGGAGTGTGTATGTGTGGATCTTTAGTTGTGTGTGTGTGTGTGTGAGTGTGTGTCTGTGTGTCTGTGTGTCTCTGTGTGTCTCTGTGTGTCTCTGTGTGTGTGTTTCTGTGGTGTGTGTGTATTTATTGTGTGAGTATGTATGTTTGTGTGTGTATGTGTTTGTGTGTATCTGTGTGTCTGTCTGTCTGTGTTTGTATATGTGTACGTATGTGTGTGTATGTGCGTGTGTGTGCGCTCGCGCGTGTGTGTATGTGTGTGATTTTTAAATTTTCAAAAGTAGTCTACACATACAATTTATAAGTGCAATACAGTTTCTTTAATTAAACGTGTTCAACGTCAATCGTTTTCAGCATCATTCTTATTTGCCTAACAGCACCCCACCCACCAGCCCCAAATATAAAAAAAAAACCTATACAGGAATAAAACATACAACGTATCTTGAATATATGTATGGAATGCTTAGCACCTCTGTCAGTGTGGATGGTCCGTCTTGTCTCCATGTCTCGACTCATAGACTCTAAGACTTTCTAAACACTTATTCTATGACCCTCGATCTGTTCATTCCCTCTCATTTTTATCATCATCACCATGTGCCCTGCCGCATGGCGTTTGGCGATCATGGCCCTCCATACGAATCTACGTACATCGCTCACCTCTCTGTCTTCAGCCACCCTGCAAGTCCGTCCAATACTTTCTTTCTGGGTCTACCTGTCTTTCATAGAGGGCGAAAAGAAGCGTGTTGGGATTCTGATTGAATATGCCTGAAACATTTTTGTATAGACATCATTTCCCAACAGGAACTACCGCCTTTGGTGGTTCGTTGGTGAAATGATCAGTGTATCTGATAGTATGTTCAGGATGCGCCGCAAGAGTACCCCGTAGACCTCGATTTTGTTCCTCTGTACGTGGCTTACTGCCGAGCCAGGTGTCTATAGACACCAAATCTAAACTTCGAATTGTTGATTTAAGTTTCACTATTGTCCAGGAATTGGCCATGTTACCCGCATGCAAGATGGCAGAATACCGAGACATTTTGTACGGCAAGCTTGCTACTGGCTCCAGACCCACGGGAAGGCTCATACTCCGCTACAAAGATGTGTGCAAGCGGGACATCAAGGCGGGTGGAAAATGAAACATATCGGCCATGCCACATGTAACAACAACACAACCCTAATGACAACAATTTTTCAAGGAAAAGTTGAGGCAAACGAAAAAGTCAGGCCACACCATCCACCTACTATACAAACAACATCACCAACATCAGTGGTCTGAACGTCTACAGAGTAGTGCAGAGAAGTCAAGACCGGAGCGAATAGAGGAGAGTTGTGGTGACGTCTGCTGCAGCGGCTACCATCGAATCACAATTATGCTGAAGGCCAAGGGGGTCCCTCACAAATTTTCCTCTTTTTTTGTTGTTGTTGTTGTTGTTTGTTTTTTTATTTTTTGTTTTTTTTTTTTTGTTTTTTTGTTTGTTTTTTTGTTTTTTGTTTTTGTTTGTTGTTGTTGTTTTTTTTCTTTTCCCTGAAGTGATAAGGGGATGGTTAACCTAAGTAGAATCACATATAGGAGGTTGTGATCTTAATAACTATTCTCACATCACACACGATTGAAAGGCGATTGGAATGTTTGGGAAGGGGAAGTTTACCAACGTCAACTTATGTAAAACTGAATGAATCTGAACACACTTGTGCAGGCTGATGATGGTACTGTAGAGGTCGAGATGGGCAGGTCAGTTCCACTGACCGAAATGTATTGTCTTTGGAAGGCAGGAGTTTGTGAGTGTATTTATGGTAAGTTCACTCTCACACATGTGAATATGTACAGGATGCGCTGCAAGAATACCTGTCAGGATGACTTCTTTATCTGTTTCACGTACGCAAGAAGATGAAAGCATTCTTACCAACCAATGCCTATCAATTAACATCAGGAAGAGAGTTCTTGAATGTTATATAGAACCGATAATGTTATACGGTTGTGCAGTGTGGATAGTCAACAAGCAAAGCCAGAACAAAATTGAGGCATCCGAGATGTGGTTTCTAAGAAGAATGTTGAGAGTTCCATGGACAGCAAAGAAAACAAACGAGACAGTCTTGATGGAGGCAGACACAAGAAGATCATTCATAAGGAAGATTAGGAAAAGACAGGCAACATTATTGTAGGCCATTTTATGAGGAAAGGAGAATTGGAGCACCTGGTCACAACAGGAAAGCTGGAGGGAAAGAGAGCACCAGGTAGACCCAGGGAGAAAATATTGGACGGACTTGCAGAGTGGCTGAAGACAAAGAGGGTGGAAGAGGCGCTCGAGCAACAAAGGATAGAAACAGATGGAAGGCCATGATCGCCAAGGCCATGTGGCGAGACATTTGATGATGATGATGATGATGAAGACATCAAAAGAACCACTGAGGAGGAAGGTGGTATGGTGTGTCACCGGCAGTCAGGGCTGAACAAGGCTGAAGGCAAAAAAAAAACTGCAGATGAATGATGACCATAGAGATGAAGGTGGTGATGTATATGACAAAGATCATGTCAAGAGCCATACATCATATACTGTCTGTTTCACTCTCTGTACCAGGGAATGGTGATAGACGTTTGTGTAGATAATGTCTCGTACACAGGTGATAGACGTGTGTGTAGATAATGTCTCGTACACAGGTGATAGACGTGTGTGTAGATAATGTCTCGTACACAGGTGATAGACGTGTGTGTAGATAATGTCTCGTACACAGGTGATAGACGTGTGTGTAGATAATGTCTC
The DNA here is from genome assembly GCA_030674185.1 of Monoplex corrugatus. Taxonomy (NCBI): domain Eukaryota; kingdom Metazoa; phylum Mollusca; class Gastropoda; order Littorinimorpha; family Ranellidae; genus Monoplex; species Monoplex corrugatus. Next base: position 31,189,421 of record CM060308.1, read on the forward strand.
GTACACAGGTGATAGACATGTGTGTAGATAATGTCTCGTACGCAGACTGTGACTGAATAGCTGGATACGACAGTGAAGATGGCAGTGAATAAAAGGAATCCGAGGAGATATACAGAGAGACCACGAAGTCTGAGCCAATGTGAAGGATACCTCAGGAACGCAGGTGCAGAAGATGACTGGACAGTTCCTGTAGCTTGTTGTTGATGTTATTGTTGTTTAAAGCCCAGCCGACTTCAAAACATACAAAACTTCAACAAGAAAAGAAAGAAAAGAAAAGAAAATTAAATACACACGTAAATGCATTCACGCACATAACCTAAGGACAAGACCCAGGCGTTGACCACTCCGTCCAATTTATTGCACAGGGGAGATTTAAAAAACACACCTGAATACAAATATAAGCATACATAAGGACACCAAAACATATAAAAACCGGCATAAATTACATAAAATTGCTTCCTCATATCTCACCTCCCTAGAGCCAAAAATGCACTTAATACATTACCCAATTATCAACCCTAAGAAAAAGTACATAAGACTTTATCGAAGACATACAGGTGAATGGACCATTAAGGCAGAAAAT
>CM060308.1:31202503-31217503 GCA_030674185.1 Monoplex corrugatus
GAAAAGGAGGAGGAGGAGAAGATGAAGAAGAAGAAGAAGAACAACAACAACAACAACAACCACAACAACAACAAGATGATGATGATGAACAACAACAGCAATAACAACAAGAGAAAGGAAGAAAGAGAGAGGGGAGAGAGAGAGGGGGAGAGAGAGAGAGAGACGGAGAGACACAGAGAGACGAAAAGACAGACAGAGAGTTACACAAAGCAGAAGAAAAGGTAAAGAAAAAGAAGAAGAAGACGAAAAAGAAGAAGAAGAAGAAAACAACAACACAACAACAACAAAGAAAAAGAAGAAGGAGGAAGAGAACAATAACAACAAGAAGAGAAAAGGAGAAAGAGAGAGGGGGAGAGAGACACAGAGAGCCAGAGTCGGAGAGAGAGACAGAGACAGACAGAAACAGAAAGACAGACAGACAGACAGACAGAGACATAAAGCAGAAGAAGAAAGACCACACTCTTACAGAAAGGGCAATAGTTTGACACTTACCGCCATCAATAGTTACGACTATCATAACTCATTCCTCACATCATCACAACACACTCAGACATTTTGCTCTTTTTGGCTTCTACATTTTCAGGCGCGTATTAAAAAGATTCATTCCAACAAACAAACAAAAAAGAATAATGACAGCAGTAGCAGAAAGGTCAGAACTGATTTGTTGTATTATATTACATATATTACGATAACAAAAAAAGGGGGAAATCACGTAAAAACGGTTGACAGAACCTCATAAATGTTAAGTTATTCTACTCGTATTGCACTGGATCATGGACGAACCCACGGACAAAACCGACAGATCTATATATTTGTATATAATATGCTCTCTATAATTTTCCATTGCTTTTATTCTTTTTCCCCATTTATAGCCATGTGTAAGTGTGTGTGTGCGTGTGTGTGCGCGCGTGCGTAAGTGTATGTTCAGCGCTTAGATTTGATTTTTATCGAGATTTTGCGCTATATACATATTGTATTTATTATTATTATTATCTATTCAATTACAGGCAACTAACCAAACAACTCATTGTTATTGTTACTGTTGTTTAAAGCCCAGCCGACTGCGTAGAGCCTTATCAGGGCTATAACTGCTTCAAAACATACAAAACTTCAACAGGGAAAGAAAGAAAAGAAAACAAAGCACACACATCAACGCACTCGCTCACACAATCCAAGGACACGCCTCCGGCGTCGACCAATCCGTCCAACCCATCGCACGGGGGACCCAAAAGACACACCTGAATACAATTCTAAGCATACCCAAAGACACCAAAACATATAAAAATAGGCACAAATCACCCAAAATCGCCTCTGCACATCTCACCTCCCCAGAGCCTAAAATGCACCCAACACACGCACCCAACTATCAATCCCAAGAAAAAGTACGTAAGACTTTATTAAACACATACAGATGAATGGACCAGCAAGACAAAAAATGATAGGAAGAAATGACAGAAAGCAAAGGAACAAGGCAGAAACAAAGAGAGTGACAGAAAAGAGAAAATTTCTAGCACAGAATTTCCAGAAGGTGGGGGATACATTTATACTGAAAGAGCCCCCGGCGGGGGGGGGGGGGGAACAAACAACTAGTAAGCCAACTAAGCAACAAATCAACCAACCAACCAACCAACCAAACGACCAGCCAGCTAACTAAGAAACAAATCAGCTTACAAACCAAGTTTATCAAAAGAATGTATGTCAATAGTGTGATATGAAAACACTTAAATGAATACACAGACAGGTATGCAGGTGGGATAGGAGAGAGAAAATTTACGAATTTACCAATAGGATAAATTGGATTTGTTTTCATATTTCATACCCCCTAATATATATATATATATATATATATATATATATATATATATATATATATATATATATATATATATATACTACGTTCAAATATTAGATGGCATAATAGCATATCAGGCATCAAACGAATAAATCAAATTTGAATATTGTCTCTTTGACATATTTATCACAGTTTGTACGGTACTAATACTGATCGAATTCAAGTCATCGTTCAAATCGGCTCTCAACGTGAACGTTCTCGCTTGCCCTTATTCCAGGTGGAGTCCGTTGTCGTCGAATATGGTTCCCTTTTCTCTCTCTCTCTCTCTCCTCTCTCTCTCTCTCTCTCTCTCTCTCTCTCTCTCTCTCTCTCTCTCTCTCTCTCTCTCTCTCTCTCTCTCTCTCTCTCTCTGTACATATATACGCGGCATGAAGATCCACAGGACAAAAATGGGCTGTTTGAAGACACATACGAACCAGCAGCAGCGCACTGCGATAGTAGGTGAGACGTTGGATGACCAAGGCCAGGAATTAAACCATAGTGCCAAGGACATCCACGCTGACGGTTCTGATGCGGATTTTGCACAAGCTCTTAACGCCAAACGTGGAAAACTCAATTTGCCGCCTGCCGGTGCAAAAGAACAATGGGAGAAATTAGATGAGGAACTTGTCCTTAAGCTGAATGCGCTAATAGGGAACAGTACGCTGGAACACAAACTTGACACATACGGAGACATCATATACTCTATCTGCAGGGACACTTATGGAGTGAAGCAGCCAAAGACAAAAACGCCTCCCCAGAAATCCAGAAGACAGCAACAGATGGAGAGCATCCGGAGGGAGAAAAGGAAGCTTAAAAAGCGAATGAAAACTGCCTCAGAATTCGAGAAGCAAGGGCTCCTGGAACTCTGGAAAGATCTGAAGGCCAAACACAATGCTCTCAGCAAAGTGGAATCAGCAAGGCGAAGAAAGAGCAAAAAGAAGAAGACTCAAGATCGTTTCTTCAAAGATCCCTTTGACTTTGCAAGAAAGCTGTTTGAACAACCCAAATCAGGGACTCTCACAGTGGGCAATGAAACCCTAGAGCAGCATCTCAGGGAAACATATTCCGATTCTCAGCGCGAGGCACCACTTGAAATCCAAAATCTGGTTTGGCCTGCAGCGCCAGAAGGAAAATTCAATAACAAACCACCAACACTGGATGAAGTGAAGAACGTAGTAAAGAAAGCCAGAGCCAAGTCAGCACCTGGACCAAACGGAATACCATACCTGCTCTACAAGAAATGCCCAAAAGTGCTCGAGTGGCTCCACAAGATGATTCGATCAGCATGGAGGAACCAGAAGATCAGCGACCAATGGATGAGAGCTGAAGGAGTGTACATTCCGAAGGAGCAGAACTCCAGCAGCATCAATCAGTTCAGGCCAATATCACTTCTGAACGTCGAGGGGAAAATCTTCTTCTCTGTTATGGCAGCAAGATTGACAAAATACCTGACTGAAAACAAGTATCTGGATATGTCAGTCCAAAAGGGAGGCATACCAGGAATGCCTGGATGCTTGGAACATGCCACGTTGATTTGGGATGCCATCCAAAAAGCAAGAACAGAGAAGAGAGACATTGACGTAGTTTGGCTTGATCTGGCGAATGCATATGGATCAGTTCCACACGATATGATCCAGCTGGCTCTTGAAATGTATCACATCCCAGAAAACATCCGAACAATGCTGAGGAAGTATTTCCAAGGGTTCTCAATGCGGTTCTCTACCAAAGAATACACCACGGACTGGATAGACCTAGAGGTGGGCATTGCAATGGGCTGTGCAATCTCTCCCATACTGTTCGTGTTGGCAATGGAAGTCATCTTGAAAGCTGCAATGAAGAGTTCAGGTCCAGTGAATCTGGGAGATGGATACCAGATGCCTCCTCTGAAAGCTTTCATGGATGACACAACAGTCTTGTCCACGGATGAGGAAGAGACACACCAAATCTTAAAGCAGCTGGATGAGCTGGTGGCCTCTTCAAGAATGAGGTTCAAACCTAAGAAATCCCGAAGTCTCTCACTGCGAAAAGGAAAAGTGGCAGATTCAGTCAAATTCATGGTAGCCAACCAAGCCATCCCCACTGTCACAGAAGAGCCAGTAAAAAGTCTCGGAAGATGGTATGATGACTCCCTGAAAGACACACAAAGGGGATGTGAAACCAAGCAAACAGCAGAAGAAGGCCTGAAGAAAATAGATAACTGCGGACTGCCAGGCAAATACAAAGTCTGGTGTCTACAGTTCATGCTGATACCAAAGCTGCTGTGGCCACTGCTAATCTATGACATTTGCACCAGCACAGTCGAAGCAATGGAAGCCAAAATCAACAAATACACAAGAAAATGGCTCGGTGTCCCACCTGGTCTCACTGATGTTGCATTCTACTGTCGTCAAGCAATGCTGAAGCTACCTCTGAAATCCATAGTGGAGGAATACAAAGTTGGAAAAGCAAGACTGTTGAGCATGCTGGAGGAATCGGAGGACAATATCGTGAGAGCAGTTCATCCAAAGCTGAGAACTGGCAGAAAGTGGAAAGTCCAAGAGGCTGTAAACAATGCCAAGAGAAACCTCAGCATCAAAGAAATAATTGGACACACGCAAACCAACAGACAGGGACTGGGAGCAACAAAAATGCAGTGGTGGTCCAAAGCCAAAGGGAAGGAAAAAAGAGACATGATCATACAGGAGTTGAAGGAAGAAGAAGATGTCAAAAGAGTGCAGAAGGCAGTCCAGCAAGGTCAACAGGGGCAATGGACAACATGGGACAGTGCACTCCAAAGAAGTCTCAGCTGGAACGATATGTGGCACATGGCTCCTCTAAGGATAAGCTTCCTCCTCAGATCTGTATATGACCTGCTCCCCTCGAATGCAAACTTAGTGAAATGGGGGAAAGCAGACGACCCAGCATGTCCGCTCTGTCAGAAGAAACAAACAGTGGAACATGTCCTAAGCTCTTGCAAAGTAGCGCTAGCCCAAGGAAGGTATACATGGAGGCACAACCAAGTTCTGAAAGTGATCACAGATGTGGTTAGCGAAAAAACCATGACCCCAAACGCACCAATTGCTATGACAACGTTCTACAAAGCAGGAGGGAAACAGGTCTGGCCCGAAAGGGCTATGACAACCAGCACATTGCCAAAGGGTCTTCTGGATGGAGCAGTCGACTGGGAGTGTACAGCAGACCTCCCAGAGTGGAGAAATTACCCAGATGTCATCAGCAAGACAGGCATGAGACCAGACATCGCTCTCCACTCTGACTCCTCGAAACAAGTGATTCTGATAGAACTCACTGTGCCATACGAAAGCAGAATGGAAGAAGCACATATCTACAAGACCGAAAAATACGCCGGTCTTGCCAGCACCCTGAAGAAAGCAGGTCTGCGGGTCAAAATCTTCGCCATAGAGGTCGGGGCAAGAGGGTTTGTGGGCACCTCCGCTTATGATCTCATGAAACAACTCGCCATTTCTGGGAAGAAGAGGACTAGAGCCCTTAAAGCGATGGCAGAGGCAGCAGAAGGCAGCTCAAGCTGGATCTGGGCAAGGAGGAACCAAAAAAGTGAACTTCATAAGGATTAAATTCCCTACAGATGATGTGTGCCCCGTTAGCACATTGGTAAAACCGCGTACCGCAGTTCTGAAGCGCAGAATCGCCCAGGTTCGATCCCCGGCGTGGGAAAAAAAAAAAAATAGACAACAGCAGAAGGGCATCCAGGAGTCATGACCTGGATGTGGCCCGGCCCCCCGAGAGTGTAAGGAATTCAGGGCCGAAACACTTGTCTAAAGGGGGTTACTTCTCTGAAGACCTTCTGTTGTCTAGCTCTCCCTAGAGTTTCTTTCTACCTATATATATATCCCCCCACCTTCTACTCTCCTCTCTCTTTTCCCTCTTCCACTCTCCGTTCCTCCTTTTGTGGGTGTATGCACGAATATCATTACTGATGTCTATGTTTATTATTATTACTGCTATTACTCTTACCCACGGATTAAAAAAATTGTATGAAAATTTACCTCGATGTCAACGTGGCGTGTACATTCGAACTAGAGATAATGTTCATTTCGATGGTAAAGAGCAAAAACATGTAATTTGTTTTGTCATTATTTGATCCACTGTGTGGATGCAAATTGTTATTGATTGGCAGTACACTGAGTCGGAACTGAGTATAAGCTATACCCCAAGCAATGGGTTACAAAATTTATAGCACTGTATCTTTCTCTGTCTCGCAACAGCCTTGAAGGAGGCAGACACAAAAAAGAACATTAGGAAAAGACAAGCAAAATTTATAGGACATTTTATGAGGCAAGAGAAATTGCAGCACCTTGTCACAACAGGAAAGCTGGAAGGGAAAGAGAGCATCAGGTAGACCTAGGGAGAAAATATATGTACTGGACGGACTTGCACAGTGGATGAAGACAGACAGGGCGGGAGAAGTACTTGCAGCGACAAAAGATAGATTCGTATGGAGGACCATGATCACCAACGCCATGCGGCAGGACACATGATGATGATGATGATGATGATGATGATGATGATGATGATGATGATGATGATGATGCTGATATCTTTTTCTGTCTTGTATGTATATATCAATACGCGTTTGTTTTAAACATCCGTAGGGGCAGTTGTTGTTGTTGTTGTTGTTGTTGTTGTTGTTGTTGTTGTTGTTGTTGTTGTTGTTGTTGTTGTTGTTGTTGTTGTTGTTGTGTTGTTGTTGTGTTGTTGTTGTTGTTGTGTTGTGTTGTTGTTGCTTGTTGCTGTTGCTGTTGCTGTTGCTGTTGCTGTTGCTGTTGCTGTGCTGCTGCTGCTGCTGCTGCTGCTGCTGCTGCTGCTGCTGCTGCTGTGCTGCTGCTGCTGCTGCTGCTGCTGCTGCTGCTGCTGTTTTCGTTGTATTTTCTTATGACTATGTTCAGGAAGAGAGTTCTTGAATGTTATATAGAACCAATACTGTTGTACGGGTTGCGAGGCGTGGACAGTCAACAAGCAAAGCCAAAACAAGATTGAGGCAGCCGAGATGTGGTTTCTAAGAAGGATGTTGAGAGTTCCATGGACAGCAAAGAAAACAAACGAGACAGTCTTGATGGAGGCAGACACAAGTAGATCATTCATAAGGAAGATTAGGAAAAGACAGGCAACATTTATAGACCATTTTATGAGGAAGGGGGATTTGGAACACCTGGTCACAACGGGAAAGCTAGAGTGAAGGAGAGTACCGGGTAGACCCAGGGAGAAGATACTAGATGGACTTGCAGAGTGGCTGAAGACAAGGAGGGTGAAAGAGATGCTTGGGACAACAAGAGATAGAGACAGGTGGAAGTCCATAATCGCCAACGCCATGCGGCAAGGCACCTGATAATGACTATTATGTTCACCCGGAGATCGGAAAAGCCTCCGACTTTTACCCACCAGACCGTACCTGAGCAGATTTGAACACTGGTCTTCCAACTGAAAGACCACTATCCTACCACTCGACTGTCGTCCCCGTCAAATGCATTTTATGTCAGACGAAACCGCTACGATTTGCTGACAGAAATCATGCAAGTAGGACACATTCCTCCTCCTGGTCACAAATTATTACCTGCTGTAATTTTTTTTTTTTTGGACTGGATTTTCAGCAGTACGTTTGCAATCAAAGTTAACCAAAAAATAAAAAAGAGAGAGAGAGAACGTTTGAAAATTATCATGTTTCGTTTATTGCCACAGACTAGGCAAACTTTCGTATACTGGGTAAAAAAAAAAAAGCGAAAATACAAGAAACATATGTTTGATATCCGATTGAAAAATAAAATCACACACACGTGCACTCGCGCGCGCACGCACATACACACATACAAACACTCAAAATTGTCTAACCATACATTCACATGTCATCATCATCATCATCATGTACCCTGCCGCACGGCATTGGCGATCATGGCCCTCCATATGCATCTATCCCTTGTTGCTGCAAGCACATCTTCCACCCTCTCTGTCTTCAGCCACCCTGCAGGTCCGTCCAATATTTTCTCCATGGGTCTACCTGGTATTCTCTTTCCCTCCAACTTTCCTGTTGTGACCAGGTACTCTAATTCGCCTTTCCTCATAAAATGGCATGTTAACGTTGCTTTCTTTCCTAATCTTCTTCATCAATGATCTTCTTGTGTCTGCCTCTTTCAAGACTGTCTCGTTTGCTTTCTTTGCTGTCCATGGAACACTCAACATTCTTCTTAGAAAACACTTTTCGGCTGCCTCATTCTTGTTCTGGCTTTGCGTGTTGACTGTCCACGCCTCACAACCGTATAACACTATCGGTTCTATATAACATTCAAGAACTCTCTTCCTGATATTAATTAACAGGCATTTGACATTCACATGTAAAAAGTTAAAAACGTACACATAGCGGAATGATTATATACAATGCCACATGAACAGCGGCCAGAAGAAAACTATCCGAATGACAGGGCAATAGGCCTAGACCTATTCATTAACTTTTCATTTATTGGACTTAAAATGACGTTATCACTCAGTGACGCCATCAAAACAAAACAAAAAAAATGTAGACGTGACATCAATCAGCTACGTCATTCCCATCCCCAATTGTTTTCTAAACAACCATCATCGTTTCATCATGGCCACGACCGAAATTTGCACGCGAGAATATTTTTCTTTTGTTCCTGTTATGATGACCACATAGGATTTAGATCTGCCAAGATAACATCAATTCCAACAACTTTGATTTTGCTGAAAAGTGCCGATGCCCGATATAAGCCTCGCGTGCAGCACATACCAACGCTTTCAAGAAAACTGTCACACGTAAGCAATATTTCTATACGACTATCAGTAATCTCGTAGTAACAGTAGTAATAATAACGACGCTAACAACAGCAGTCGTAGTAGTAGTGCAAGCAGCAGCAGCAATAATAGTAGTACTATGGCAGAGAGTAATTCGTCGTGCATACCTCTTTTTCAATAACTCTATTGTACATTTTATTAGCAGCGGTACTCGTTGCACAAGTAACTTATCGTTCTTATTTATTACTTTTCTAATAACTCTGTTGGTAATTTAATCTAGATCTAGGACTAGATCTAGTAGACCACAGGACTGACAATCTGAGGTGAAACCATACTTGATCGAGAAGAGAGAGAGAGACAGAAGAGAGTAATCAGGGGTGGGCGGGGTGGGGTAATAAAGAGAGAGAGACCAATCAGAGAGGAAAGAAGAGAGAGACCGGTCAGAGAGAGGAATAGAGACACACAGAGAGGAGGGGAGGGGAGAATGACAGAGACTGATCATCGAGAAGAGAGTAAAGGAGAGAGAGATCTGTCTGAAAGGCTGGTCAGAGAGAGGGAGGGAGAGAAAGGCTGGTCAGCGAGAGGGAGAGAAAGGCCGGTCAGAGAGAGGAAAAGAGACCATTCAAAGAGCGTAAGTGCAGGAGAGAGACCAGTCAAAGGGAGAGAGAGAGGCAGAGAGAGAGAGAGCAATCAGAGAGAGGGAGAGAGAAACCAATCAGAACAATCAGAACACAACTATCAATGATAAAGCAGCAGTGGAAAATGATCAGTAATAGCAGATTAAAATTAAGAGGCGCAACCCATCACTTCAAAAGATTTATTTGACAAACAGTCACATCTTAGCTTTGACTCGTTTTAACCTAAGTGTTTTTACGGGCTAATAAACAGACAGTCCGGAAAGACAAAAAAAAAACACTTGACGGACTTTTCTTTCCTCAGATTTGACCGCGGCATCTGAAAAGCAGAAAATCAACCGTGAAAAAGAGGAAGGCGACCAGTCTTGAGAAAATCAACCGTAAAAAGAGGGAGGGGACCCAAGTCTTGAAGGGGCATGTTCGACGAACAAGACGACCTTGGACCTTTCGGTGCCTCCAACACCCTACATGAGGACCAGCTGCTGTGGGACAAGGATGAGACTGATAATTCCACAAAAATCGAACACCAGATCATGTGGTACGCCATCAGTCCCATCTCCTTGGTGGGCGTTGTATTGAACAGCGTGGTGATATTGGTGTGGAGCATGAAAGCCAGTCACCAGCCCATCGTCTTTCTCTTCAAAGTGCTGGCCGTCTTTGACAACGTCTACATCATTTCCTTCAACGTTTGGTGGTATTGTCCCACCGCCTCCATGGCCACCTTCGTCATGGCAGGCGTCGCTTTCGGCTCTCAGTACATGCTGGTCAACACCATCCTCCTTATCTCCGTGTGGCGCTGGATCGGCGTCTTCTTTCAGCAGCACAGTCGCAGGCTGCTCACCCACTTCCGCGCCAAGGTGGCTGCGGCCATCATCGTGGGCTACTGCGCCGGGCTGAAGTTCGCAGAACGTGTGGTGACTTACAATGTGCGGGACAAGTCAACCATCAACGTCATGTCCGTGGTGACGGGTAGCGTTCTTCTGTCAACCCCCTTGATAGTGCAGGCGGCCATGATGGTATGTCTGATTTGTGCGCTGCGCAAGAAGAGCAACGTGCTTCCTGATGTCTCTTCCACAGGACACGTTCACTTCCGTACGAGTTCTCCTTTGTCCTCGTATAAAGTTCTTAGACTGAGTTATACTGTCATCTTTCTCACCGTCTTCACGTTCATCGTTTACCCTATCAACGGGGTGGTGGGCGCCTATTTCAAGCTGTCCCCCAGCTACGACAACGAATACGTCAAGAAACTTGTCAACGCCCTGATCCACATGCTGCAGATCATCAATTCGTGTTTGCCCTTCTTCTTCTACTTCATTTTTATGTTAAAGTTTCGCAGACAGTGTCTTCTCACCTTCATCACAGTCTACACAGGCACCTATGCTTCAACAGTGCCCAGTGAATGCGAAATCCCAGCAGAAATACCGGATTTTCCCGATCATCGTCGTACCTCTTATCACCGGTCCACGGTGGTGGTAGGTGAGGACGGGACTCTGACTGTCACCGAGGCACCCAGACCCGGCAAAGAAGAAGGCATTGAAGAACAGCCCTCTACTGATGTGCAGGATTCCTTCCCTTCCAGTAACCCCGCAGTCGACTGGGCCAGTTTTGAAGTCAAGGAACAGAAACAGGCTTGAGAGCCAAGGTTTTTGTTTGTGTCAACTGAACGACTCCGGAGAATTAACGAGTAGGGTTGTTGTTGTTGTTGTTGTAGTTGTTTGTTGCTGTTGTTGTTGTTGTTGTTGCTGATGTTGTTCTTGTTGTTGTTGTTATTTGTTTGTTGTTGTTGTCGTCGTTGTGTTTTTGTATAGTTTGTTGTTGGTGGTGTTGTTGTTGTTGTTGTTGTTGTTGTCGTCGTGGTCGTTGTTGTTGTTGTTATATCTTCTTACTATTTGTTGTTGTTGTGTTTTCGTACTGTTTGTTGTTGTCGTCGTTGTTGTTGTTGATGTCGTTGTTGTTGTTGTTGTTGTATTTTCGTACTGTTTGTCGTTGTTATTTGTTTGTTTTCATTTGAGCATGATCAAGCCTCTGGTGGCCCCGGATAAAAGTTGTAGAATTGAATAGTTATGTCATGTATGGCCACAGCTGCAGATTGCAGTCATGGCCATCGGAGCTGGAACCTGAATGCACCAGTGTGACACATGAAGGCAAACTCCAGAACACAATCAACGTGTGGTAGATAACACCCGTACAAAACGACAAGAAACTGTTGGCTCGTTAGTAAGACACAATGTTAACGCTGTTGTTATACTGTTGGATATTCATTATCCCCTGTTTCATGAATAAGGAAATTATTCTGTGTTCTCATGCCTGATCTTTTTCCCATACAAAGGAGACGAGAAGCTTAGTTGTACCACCATCTTCAGAGGAGGAGACGAGAAGCTTAGTTGTACCACCATCTTTAGAGGAGGAGAGTTGTCTGAATAAAAAAAAAAGCTTGCTAATTTCTCACCGCAGTTAAGCGTTGTCGACGACGGCAAGTATGTTGATTCTGTAAGATCTTCATCCTTAGCAACTACAGGTATAGATTATGGTATGTTTGGAACATATGGTCTGAAAAACTGATCCCCAACCCCATGATGTGTTTTTCTTAAAAAGGGAAGAAAAAGAAGCGAAAGAATACGTACTCTACCTAAATTGTAATGGAACTTCAATGCAAGAACTCGTGTTTATCTGATAGCAAGTATAATGGAGTTCTCTGTTTGTTTGTTTGTTTTTTTGTTTTGTTTTGTTTTGTTTTCGTTTTTTTTCGTTGATTGATTGGTTGGTTGTCTATCTGTCTTTGTGTGTGTGTGTGTGTGTGTGTGTGTGTGTGTGTTGTGTGTGTGTGTGTGTGTGTGTGTGTGTGTGTGTGTGTGTGTATGTGTGTGTTCAACTTCGATGGAAAATTTCACAGTTTCAAGCATGGCACTCAACGATGGCCATAATGTGTAACTTGTTATTAGTGGAAGAGATAGTGACACAGATAAATACGTGAAAGCAATGTTTCAGCCATTAATGGAAGACATATCAACGCAGATCATTGTGTATGAATAATATTTCAGCCGCTCAGATTTTAACACAAATGAATGTTCGAAACTGAAACGAACAGTCCACCTGTAATACACACAGTAAATTTTTTCATTGTTTTTCATTAGAAAAACTGTCTGACGTTGGGATGGCTCCCAAGGCAAGGAAAATGCTGGAGACCCAAGATTTGTGTGGCAACTTCTATGATGGCATTGACATAACCGAGGACACAAAACTTCTAAGAAATTGTTTATCTTCAATTCTGGCAGTTTTGTTCCGCAAATGCCAGCGATTCCTGAGCACTTTTTTTTTAAATGATCCTGGCAGTTTTGTGAACTGAATGCCAGTAATTCTAAAGACAGTGTTATTTTCGTATTTGCGTTCTTTTTGTATTTGTGAAGTGATTGCAAGTAATTCTGAATACAATGTCAGTTTATGTACTCTCCCCTTAAAAAGGGTGGGGGGTAGGAGGGGGGGGGAGGGTCGGTTTGTTATTTCATATCGATAAGAAATAGATGTGTGCCTCTGTGTCTGTTGGTCTGTCTGTGAGAAAGTGTGTGAACGAGATTTTTCTCAGTTCTTTGTAGGTAGATCTTTACCTGATTTTGGCTACGGGTGGATTTTTAGGATCACGAATCGATAAGTTCGGAAGGTAAAAGCATAAAGGTCAGGGTCACATCGACCAAAAAAAAATACTTACAACCAGCGCTTTTCGAAACAAATGTATGTGAACAGCACTCTTTTGTGAACTTCTGAAAATATTGAACATTTGTTTTCACTGTTGTGATACTCTACCGTTGTCCTCGATGCACAGCAAGTTTCATTTCAACTGAAGTTTCTTTGAAGTTACAGTGACCTAGAGAAATACAAAATCTGTGCTTTCTGTACTAATGGGGTTTTTTGTTGTTTGTTTGTTTGTTTGTTTGTTGTTTTGTTTTGTTTTTGTTTGTTTTTGTTTGTTGTTGCTGTTGTTGTTGTTTTGTTGTTGTTGTTTGTTTTCTTTTTGTAAATAAAGGGAAGCGTGTTAGAATGGCTTGATAACGTTTCTTTATGTTTTGGTGGTTTTGTGAAACGAATAAAAAGTACATATAACTACAGGATTATGTTTTCATGTTGTGTTTGCTGTATGAGGTGATGATTTTCCACAGTGTTTTTTACCCTACCTTTTTTGTTTTGTTTTCTTGTTGTTTTGTCCTGCTTTTTTTAATTTATGTATGTAATTATTTGTTTATTTATTTGTTATGTATCTATTTATTTATTTATTTATTTATTTATTCATTTATTGAAGAAAACAAAGTAGCGACGGGCTCGGTAGTCAGGAGGGTAAACACCAGAGACTTTTAAATGGAAGGTCTGGGATCGAGTCTTGCTTTGGTACCTCTAGCCTACTGGAGATATTTCTCTGATTTGGTTTCTATATCAAGATGGATTGGACACCTTATGAATTCGATTATCATCATTATCATTATCATTATCATTATCATTATCTTCCAGGTCAGTATACGTATACTGAGCTACCAGTGCCTGAACCCTCCTCCGCGCGCAGTACATCATCTATGCAATTTAAAGATCCTGTAAGACAGATCAGTGTCCGATGGCTTATGGAATGTACATGAAAACACTCCACGTGCAGGTCCACCGTTGACAGGGTGTGTAGACTGTCAAAAAACACATAGCGTGCATAGTATTTGCAGAACAGCGTGCATACACGCTTCCCAGAAAAAAATCAGAAGACTACTACATTTTTGTCTGATTCAGGAAATCATTAGTTTCTGGATGGGTGTTCTTACTTTCGATTCTAGTTATTCGTGAAATGAATGTGTCAATTATTGATGTATTCTGTTAAAGCGATGTTATGGTTTTTGGTTTTGCTTTGTATGTAATGGATAATAAAAAAAAAATTGTAAAAAGTAAAAAAAAAAAAAAAGCCCAAGTTGTAACCAGTCACAATAAATTCAAAACTGATAGTTTGTGATGTATTTGTATGCATTTCTTGTCACACATAAAAAAGAATGTCAAAAGTCAAGAGTAGAGAGAGGAGTGGAAGAACAAATGTTAACGTAATGACCCGACTGCTTCCAGTTATATACACTCTGTGATTTAACACAAGATCAGTCTAGTCAAATCTGCCGAGAAAATGTGTATTTGTACCATTTTATTTTTAGTTGTTAATCATTTCTTTGTGTGTGTGTGTGTGTCTGTGTCTGTGTCTGTGTATGTGTGTGTGTGTGTGTGCGTATGTTGTGTGTGTGTGGGGGGGGGTTTTCTTTAAAGTTGTTTGTTTTTATTTTTGTTTGTCTTGTATGTGAGTGTGTATGTGTGTGTGTCGTGTGTATGTGTGTGTGCGTATGTATGTGTGAGTGTGTGTGAGAGAGAGAGAGAGAGAGTGTGTGTGTGTGTGTGTGTGTGTGTGTGTGTGTGTGTGTGTGTGTGGAGAGAGAGAGAGAGAGAGAGAGAGAGAGAAAGAGAGACTATTGATTTACCATGAGGCATTCAGACTGCTCTCTTCATATCCACATTCATATTCATGTCTTTTGTCACAATGGATTTACCGTGTGAAACTCGGACTGCTCTCCCCTTTGAGAGGGCGTCGCCGCAGTGCAGCGCCACCCATTTTTTGCCCCAAGACTTCAGAAAGACAAGAAGACTAATTGGCCTTCAGCGGAAGGGACATGTGAAATGAACCTATCTCTTCCAATGTTCTATACCCAAGGAAACAGGCGAATGTCCTGCTCATCATGATTTTTTCTCAATTTTACACCA
>CM060308.1:31235003-31237503 GCA_030674185.1 Monoplex corrugatus
GTAGGGAAGCAAATCGTGAATCAATTGGGATAAAAGAACAGATGGAAGGGGATCAAGTGCACATGTCTTTATGGTAGTTTTATGAATAACTTCACTGACAACAGCTTCAGTCACAGGCTTAAATTCATTAAACAGGTTTCCAGTGAAAGAGTCATAGGGAACATCTGGTAACATTGCTGACTGAGAGTCGAGGCTTGAACGAAGATCTTCAATTTTGTTACTAAAAAAGTCACAAAATTTGTGTGTGTGTGTGTGTGTGTGTGTGTGTGTGTGTGTGTGTGTGTGTGTGTGTGTGTGTGTGTGTGTGTGTGTGTGTGTGTGTCTGTGTCTGTGTCTGTGTCTGTGTCTGTGTCTGTGTCTGTGTCTGTGTCTGTGTCTGTGTCTTTGTCTGTGTCTGTGTCTGTCTGTTTGTTTGCCGGCCTGCCTGCCTGCCTGCCTGCCTGCCTGTCTGTCTGTCTGTCTGTCTGTTTGTCTGTATAATGCTTATGTTAACCTGATAATAAATGGTTTAAAATGATGGTGCGTGTTTGTATCTCCGTTTTTGAGTGTGTGCGTGAGTGTGTTTGTGTTTGTGTGTGTGTTTGTGTGTGTGTTTGCGTGCGTACGTGTGTGTGTGTGTCTGTATGTGTGTGTGTGTGTGCGTGTGTGTAGGGTGTGTGTATGTGTGTGTGTGCGTGTGTGTGTGTGCGTGTGTGTGTGTGTTTCTGTGTGTGTGTGTGTGTGTGTGTGTGTGTGTGTCCGCGCGCGCGCGTGTGCACGCGAGTGTGTTCGTGTTGTGTGTGCGAATGTGTGTATATGTATATCTAGCTAGCTAGCTATATAGACTTGTTGGCTGATCCATCAGCAATGAAGGAAACACGGTGGAAAGCGTTTTACGTCCATCATCATCATCATTTTGGGGCTTCCCAACTCGCAATGGAGTTGCTCCAGGATGGTCGGAGCGGGAGGGGAATTTCCCTGACTGTCCAGCACTAAGCGATTTCGACTGCTGGACATTCTGTGAGACAACAGGTTTTTTTTGCCTCCGTTGAGGGTGTTGCTTTGTTTTTGCAATGTCTTGAATGTTTTTCATGCACGTAATGTCAATCTGGCAACCTGTTGAGACCTTTTTTGGGGGGTTTTGTTTTTGTTTTTGTTTTTGTTTGTTTGTTTGTTTGTTTGTTTGTTTGTTTGTTTGTTTGTTTGTTTTCTTGACTGTTGTCGCATAGGTTTAGTCCCGGAAGAGATTTTTCTGCAAGCCTTTTTGTCTCAAAAAAGGCGATTTTTCTTCTATCTTGACTCGCTGTATTTTCCATTCAATCTGTCAGATGGGCAGCTCTTTGACGAGGAAGGATGATTTCCTCCACATTTTACGCCGAGAACGGGTCCATCACAAGGTCCATTATGTGCGCATTTCACGTTTTTCTATATCTGGACATCTGTTCCTGACGTGGCCGAATTTCTGGCTTTAAAAGCAGCGCATAGGTGATGGAACATGAAAGGAAACCGTCACACTCAGATATCCTAATTGTCACCTCGTCGTGGTCGGGAGGCTTGAGGTCACGAAGACCCCTTGAGCTATGTCGACCGAGGCTACTGGTTGGAAAATTTTGTATGTTTACTAGTCATAGCCTTGATAACCTAGGAAGTTAACTGAACTTTAATTGACAGTTCAACTGATGCCCCATGTCATGGATGTCATGGAAGTGGGAAAAGCGATCAATGGAAAACGATGAATGATGGCATGATAAAATTGTGATCTGAAAGCTGCTGTGGTAATGAAACACGCGAATTTACGCTCACTAGCAGATTTGGAAAAATAAGTTTACTGTAGTAATTAAGTCATGACAATAAGTGAAGACAGTTATCATCATCATCATCAGGTGTCCTCCCGCATGGCGTTGGCGATTATGGACTTCCATCTGTCTCTATCTCTTGTTGCCTCAAGCATCTCTTCCACCCTCCTCGTTTTCAGCCACTCTGCAAGTCCGTCTTGTATCTTCTCCCTGGGTCTACCCGGTGTTCTCCTTCCCTCCAGCTTTCCCGTTGTGACCAGGTGTTCCAATTCCCCTTTCCTCATAAAATGGCCTATGAATGTTGCCTGCCTTTTCCTAATCTTCCTTATAAACCTCTTAACTAAAAATAATTCCTGTAAAAAGAAGTGTTTGTTTCCGGCATGTATTCGCTATTTCACGTATCGGATACGTCATAGTCCGTAGAAATGAAAATGTACATCTTAACTTCAATATCAATTATTTGCGTATTTACGAAAGAGAGTTCTTCCGTGTTAGATACCACCAATACTGTTATACGGTTGCGAAGCGTGGGCAGTCAACACACAAAGTTAGAACAAGACTGAGGCAGCTGAAATGTGGTTTCTAAGAAAAAATGTTAAGTTCCATGGACGCAAAGAATATAAACGAGACAGTCTTGAAAGAGGCAAACACAAAAGGAACATTGATGAAAAGGATAAGGAAAAGTCCAGCAACATTTATATGACATTTTATGAGGCAAGAGAAAT
>CM060308.1:31242503-31247503 GCA_030674185.1 Monoplex corrugatus
AACTGATGAGGTTTATTTTCAGAGTGTCCTTGTAGCATTTAAGGGGTCTTCCTTGGTCACACTCGCAGTATCCTTGCTTCAGATCTCCTTTGCAGGAATATCTTTTGGATACATATGTCTTCCATATATGGACATGCCTTGTCCAATGAAGATGGAACTTGATGAGTAAAACCTCTATACTTCACAAGCACATTTCTGCAGAACTTAAAAGTTTGGATGCTTGATTTTGCCAGGTGATGTTGCTCAGGACCACTGTTCTGTATGCAGCAGTCTTTGTGAAATCCTGATGCCATAGTCTTGCCACAGGATACAGGACATCAAGAATGCAAATCCCACGTCTTAGTGCTAAAGAAGACTACTCTCACCACTTGAAGCTGGCCATGTGAACAAGCTGAAGAAAAATGTGTGGCAAACTAGCCAGAGCATTTTTAGTTAAAAAACTAGAAGAATTTTTGTTGATAATGGCCTTTATGCAACGATAGCATATCTCAGTTTTCCTGTGTTTCAGCGACTACGTGAGGGTGTGGTGATGGACCTAGAACGCCAGCAGAGGCGGCGAGCCAACATTCAGGAGATGGAGCAACAGGCTCAGCTGACTCAACTCTTACAACAACAACAACAACAAAACAGACAGATCAGCAACACAGCTCCTGATTTGTGGTGTAGGTCTCGAAGCCTGTTGGAGTATGTTTGTGAAAAGTGATCTTATGGCGAGTGTTTGTTTGAACGTGTCAATGTGCTGATGGCATACATGGGCTGTTCTTAGGAAGCTGTGTTAGTGTGTGCATGATGCAGTGAAAAAGAACTCCGCCTGTTCTGTAATTTTAACCTTTTGATTCTCGCACCCTGTCCACCAGCATCCTATACTGTCAACCATGCTAGCAAAGCAAAAACTTAACCCTTTGACTCCCTCATCCTATCCACCATTTTCCTGCAGGAAACTGGTGGATAGGATGAGGGAGTCAAAGGGTTAAGTTTTTGCAGTTGGTAGTTATAGTGCAGGAGTCAAAGGGTTAAACCAGACTGATGATTGCTGTCGTGACTTTTTTTTTTTTAAAAAGAAGCAATTAATTATTTCTTCAACAGACTTCAGACTCCAAACTCTAATTAACAATATTCTCATGTGTATGACAGTGGATCATAATGTACAGTTATGAATCTGATGTTAAATCAGCATACCTCTACTGTCTCTCTGACTGTCTACTCTGCTCTGTCTATCTGTCTCTCTGTCTCTCTGTCTCTCTGCTTGTCTCTCTGTCTCTGTCTCTCTTCTTCTGTCTCTCTGTCTTCTCTCTGTCTCTCTCTCTGTTCTTGTCTGTTTCGTCATCCGTCTCTGTCTCTCTGTTCGCCTCTCTCTCTCTCTCCTCTCTCTCTCTCTCTCTCTCTCTCTCTCTCTCTCTCTCTCTCTTCTCTCTCTCTCTCTCTTCTCTCTCTCTCTCTCTCTCTCTTTTGCTCTGTGCTTTAGATTTTTAAACATTTGCAGCTATCACTTATACATAATACTTTTATTTATTTAATCATGTGCTCACACACACACACACACACACACACACACACACACACACACACACACAGACACATACACACATACACACACACACACACACACACACACACACACACACACACACACACACACACACACACATTTCTGATTTTGTATGTGGTTTGTTTCTAAAGAAGTCAGTTTTAAATTCACTTTCATGAATGAAAAAAAAAAAAACACGAATAAAACTGTTTGCAAAACATGAATATTGGTTTATATGCCTGTGATTTAGAACTGTCATCCAGACACTATTTTGTGTCATTATTTTGTTCTGTTTCATTCTGTCCTGTTGTTTTATTTTGTTTTGTAAACTGCTTAATCTTTTTGTAACCTTTTCTTGTCTTTATCATGTATATTTTTTAATCTTTAAGATCTGTTTTACTTGTGCTGGTTTCATGTGTGTGACACTTGTAAATGTAGTGTATGTATTGTATACTCAGAAAAGATGTTTTGCATGGTGTTACACTTATTTTTCACCTTTATATACTATAAAGGTGTTCAGTACTCACTGGTCAGCAACAAATAACTATACGGTATTACCTAAATGTAAGGCACCTTCATGCTGTACTGTGATGTCTTTGCATTGAGACTTTGGTAGTAGTTACCTTCTTCTTCTTATCCTATGACTGCATGGTCATTGAAGGGACCTATGGGTACAGCGGCAGGTTGGATTTTTTTAAATTTCTACCTTCTGAGGGGTAACGAAGAGCAGTTCAAGCATAGTGAGATGGTGGCCTGTGATATTTGCGATTAGCTTTTCCTCTGTCATCCTCAGTATTGGCCTCTATCCGGGATATGCTGAAGGATATTCTTTAAAGAACATGTTATGGCAGGTGACATGACCCATCCACGCTCACGTCATTTCACATAAATTTGCCAAAAGCAATGTGTAAGGACCACCAAGGTGTCTTGTTATGTTCGTACTTAGTTGGTGTTATGCTCAAGTAGGATGTGAAACAGTTTCCTGAGGCACTTGATCTCTTATCACACTCTCTAAGACCTGAATTATTTTTTCTGAGCCATCAAGAAGTGTCCAAGTTTCATATCCTGAGCTGTCAGGATGAGGGCTGACAACTCAGGTCATATTCACACGTAATGATCTCCCTTGTACCGTTTCTTGAGCTGCAGTTATGCAGAAAATGAATCCCTGATCTTTCTTTCCTTCTTGCTTTCTTTGGTGAGTTCTGTTGATTTCAATTCATTCCAAATAAAACAAAGAAAGATCTGGTATTTCTTTCTTCTTGTTTTCTTTGATGAATTTTATTGATTTTGACTCATTCCAAAGAAAAGAAAACCTTAATATTTTTTTCTCCTTGCTTTCATTGATGAGTGTTATTGATTTTAATTCTTTATAGAAGAAAATTTTCACCTTGTAGTATTACCCATTTTTAGAAAGCTGAGAATGAGATATAGATATATGCAGACAGCTGCCTATCAGAAAAATAAATACAGAACTTCCAAGGTCACTTAAAACTCCAAGATGACCTCAACAATGTCAAAAATAGACACCTGTGCCCACAAATGGGGGGTACGCAGTTCAAAGCAAAAAATATAAATAACATCCTCAATACAAAAGAAAAATCATCCTGCCTAATTGCTTTTGGTTTGGATTTTTTTAATGTATGTGCACCAACTGCTGCATATATACACATACATACATAAACACACACACACACACACACACACACACACACACACACACACACACACACACACACACACACACACACACACACACACACACACACACACACACCAGGAAGTGTCACAAATCAAAGCAATAAAACATTTTGGTTTTACTGGCATCTTTTGTATGTATTATGAGAAGTAACTCTTCAGACGTGGTGTGTACAGTAGTGAAACAGAGTTGTGTCCCTTTGAACCAGGCATTTAAAAACTATTGACCATCTGTCCAAATGAACAGTCGTGTGGGCTTAGAATCTGATGCAAGCTATCAAATGACACAAGTTTAAGGACAGTATTATGCTTCTAGCATGCTGCATACGTTGACTAGATGTTTTAGTAGAAATAAAAATAATAGGAGAGAGAAAAGAAAAATGAAGGATTGGTAAATAATTAGATATTTTAGAATTTTAATCAGAAAAGACTGTCTTCAGTCACTGTATACTTCTTGCCTGGTAGATTCTTTGACACAAAGACTGAAAGGAATACACTCAGACATGGACAGAATGTTGTCATAACTTCATTGAAATCAGAGGTTACATTTGATACATAATTATAACTTATAAGGCATTCTTATAAAGCGCAATTATTTTAACTCATTTGGACTCACCATGCAGTATACATGTACAAGACAGATTGTAACAGTATATGCAGAAGCACTAGTATATAACACATTTTACTCACACACAACACCGCACACACACATTCATCACAATACACACTCTTGTACACACACAAATGAATACATGCAGAGTTTAATCATTCAAATTCAAGCACTCCGGCATCCCCACAGGGAAACAAGCACACACACACGCACACACACACGCACGCACACACACACGCACGCACACACACACGCACGCACACACACATTCATCACAATACACACTCTTGTACACACATAAATGAATACATGCAGAGTTTAATCATTCAAATTCAAGCACTCCGGCATCCCCACAGGGAAACAAGCCTTTGTAAGATGAAGAAGAAGATGAAAACTCTCTCACTGATAGGTGTTATACTATAGTGTAATACTGAAGGCCTACTGTACTGTATCGCACTGACTATACTGTACCCCCACCCCACCCCCCGTGGAGATGCCGGGGGGCTCTTTCAGTATAAATAGTATCCCCACCTTCTGGAAATTCTCTGCTAGAAATTTTCTCTTTTCTTTCACTCCTTGTTTCTGCCTTGTTCCTTTGCTTTCTGTCATTTCTTCCTTTCATTTTCTGCCTTACTGGTCCATTCACCTGTATGTGTTTGATAAAATCTTACGTACTTTTTCTTAGGATTGATAATTGGGCACATGTATCAAGTGCATTTTTGGCTCTAGAGAGGTGAGATATGCGGAAGCAGTTTCAGGTAATTTATGCCCGTTTTTATATATGTTTTGGTGTCCTTAGGTATGCTTAGATTTGTATACAGGTGTGTTTTTTATATCCCCTGCGCCATGAATTGGACGGAGTGGTCAACGCCAGGGGGCATGTCCTTAAGATTATACGTGCGAATGCATTGATATGTGTACTTCATTTTCTTTTTTCTTTTTCTTTTTCATGTTGAAGTTGTGTATGTTTTGAAGCAGTTATAGCCGTGATATGGCTCTACGCAGTCGGCTGGGCTTTAAGCAACAATAACAATAACAATGATAATAAAGCTGTACTGTAGTAGGAGTATAGCTTTTATTTAGTGACCTTTAATCCTGCCCCTGTCTCTAGGAGACTGAGCTGGGAAGAGGAGACATTCCATAGTTTTATAGACGGTAGCCACAGTT
>CM060308.1:31257503-31265003 GCA_030674185.1 Monoplex corrugatus
GTACTGTAGATAGCTGGTTTCTCTTTGTACTGTCATGAAGCTGGTTTCTCTTTGTACTGTATGATAGCTGGTTTCTCTTTGTACTGTATGATAGCTGTTTCTCTTTGTACTGTATGATAGCTGGTTTCTCTTTGTACTGTAATGATAGCTGGTTTCTCTTTGTACTGCATGATACTGTTTCTTGTACTTATGTTCTTTTTGTATGATACTGGTTTCTCTTTGTACTGCATGATAGCTGGTTTCTCTTTGTACTGTATGATAGCTGGTTTCTCTTTGTACTGTATGATAGCTGGTTTCTCTTTGTACTGTATGATAGCTGGTTTCTCTTTGTACTGTATGATACTGGTTTTCTTTGTACTGTATGATAGCTGGTTTCTCTTTTGTATTACTGCCTTGATGATAGCTGTTTTCTCTTTGTACTGTATGATAGCTGGTTTCTCTTTGTACTGTATGATACTGGTTTCTCTTTGTACTGTATGATAGCTGGTTTCTCTTTGTACTGTATGATAGCTGGTTTCTCTTTGTACTGTATGATAGCTGGTTTCTCTTTGTACTGTATGATAGCTGGTTTTCTTTGTACTGTATGATAGCTGGTTTCTCTTTGTACTGCATGATAGCTGGTTTCTCTTTGTACTGTATGATAGCTGGTTTCTCTTTGTACTGTATGATAGCTGGTTTCTCTTTGTACTGTATGATAGCTGGTTTCTCTTTGTACTGTATGATAGCTGGTTTCTCTTTGTACTGTATGATAGCTGGTTTCTCTTTGTACTGTATGATAGCTGGTTTCTCTTTGTACTGTATGATAGCTGGTTTGCTCTTTGTACTGTATGATAGCTGGTTTCTCTTTGTACTGCATGATACTGGTTTTTTCTTTGTACTGTATGATACTGGTTTTCTTTGTACTGTATGAAGCTGGTTTCTCTTTGTACTGTATGATAGCTGGTTTCTCTTTGTACTGTATGATAGCTGGTTTCTCTTTGTACTGTATGATAGCTGGTTTCTCTTTGTACTGCATGATAGCTGGTTTCTCTTTGTACTGTATGATAGCTGGTTTCCTCTTTGTACTGTATGAAGCTGGTTTCTCTTTGTACTGTATGATAAGCTGTTTCTCTTTGTACTGTATGATACTGGTTTCTCTTTGTACTGTATGATAGCTGGTTTCTCTTTGTACTGTATGATACTGGTTTCTCTTTGTACTGTATGATAGCTGGTTTCTCTTTGTACTGTATGATAGCTGGTTTCTCTTTGTGACTTTGTAATGATAGCTGGTTTCTCTTTGTACTGTATGATAGCTGGTTTCTCTTTGTACTGTAATGCTAGGTTTCTCTTTGTACTGTATGATAGCTGGTTTCTCTTTGTACTGTATGATACTGGTTTCTCTTTGTACTGTATGATAGCTGGTTTCTCTTTGTACTGCATGTAGCTGGTTTCTCTTTGTACTGTATGATAGCTGTTTTCTCTTTGTACTGATGATAGCTGGTTTCTCTTTGTACTGTAGATAGCTGGTTTCTCTTTGTACTGTATGATAGCTGGTTTCTCTTTGTACTGTATGATAGCTGGTTTCTCTTTGTACTGTATGATAGCTGGTTTCTCTTTGTACTGTATGATAGCTGGTTTCTCTTTGTACTGATGATAGCTGGTTTTCTTTGTACTGTATGATAGCTGGTTTCTCTTTGTACTGATGATACTGGTTTCTCTTTGTACTGTATGATAGCTGGTTTCTCTTTGTACTGCATTGAAGCTGTTTTCTCTTTGTACTGTATGATAAGCTGGTTTCTCTTTGTACTGTATGATAGCTGGTTTCTCTTTGTACTGTATGATAACTGGTTTCTCTTTGTACTGCATGATAGCTGGTTTCTCTTTGTACTGATGATAGCTGGTTTCTCTTTGTACTGTATGATAGCTGGTTTCTCTTTGTACTGTATGATAGCGTGGTTTCTCTTTGTACTGTATGATAGCTGGTTTCTCTTTGTACTGCTATGATACTGGTTTCTCTTTGTACTGTATGATAACTGGTTTCTCTTTGTACTGATGATAGCTGGTTTCTCTTTGTACTGTATGATAACTGGTTTCTCTTTGTACTGTATGATAGCTGGTTTCTCTTTGTACTGTATGATAGCTGGTTTCTCTTTGTACTGTATGATAGCTGGTTTTCTTTGTACTGTATGATAGCTGGTTTCTCTTTGTACTGTATGAAGCTGTTTCTCTTTGTACTGCATGATAGCTGGTTTCTCTTTGTACTGTATGATACTGGTTTCTCTTTGTACTGTATGATAGCTGGTTTTCTTTGTACTGTATGATAGCTGGTTTCTTGTCTTTGTAACGGTTCTTTGTACTGTATGATGCTGGTTTCTCTTTGTACTGTATGATAGCTGGTTTCTCTTTGTACTGTATGATAGCTGGTTTCTCTTTGTACTGTATGATAGCTGGTTTCTCTTTGTACTGTATGATAGCTGGTTTCTCTTTGTACTGCATGATAACTGGTTTTTCTTTGTACTGTATGATAGCTGGTTTCTCTTTGTACTGCATGATAACTGGTTTCTCTTTGTACTGTATGATAGCTGGTTTCTCTTTGTACTGATGATACCTGGTTTCTCTTTGTTCTGTATGATAGCTGGTTTCTCTTTGTACTGCATGACAGCTGGTTTCTCTTTGTACTGTATGATAGCTGGTTTCTCTTTGTACTGCATGATAGCTGGTTTCTCTTTGTACTGTATGATAACTGGTTTCTCTTTGTACTGCATGCTAGCTGCTTTCTCTTTGTACTGTATAGATAACTGGTTTATCTTTGTACTGTATAATAGCTGGTTTCTCTTTGTGCTGCATGATATCTGGTTTCTCTTTGTACTGTATGATAACTGATTTTTCTTTGTTCTCTATGCCTTACATGGACAACGCGCTTGTGTTATTTTGTTGATTTTGATTACGTCGTCTTTGATGAGTTGCTCTATAGATTATTCCATGGTCAGTTTAATTTTTGGTGAAGGGATTTGTAGTTATTGTTGTTGTCGTCGTCGTCGTCGTCGTCGTCATCGTTGTTGTTGTTGTTGTTGTCGTCGGCGTTGTGGTCGTTGTTATTGTTGTTGTTATTTGTTGTTGTAGTTGTTGTTGATGTCGTCGGAGTCGTTGTGGTCGTTGTTATTGTTGTTATTGTTGTTGTTATTTTGTTGTTATTGTTGTTGTCGTCATCATCGTTGTTGTTGTTGTTGTTGTTGTTGTTCGTCGCGGCGGCGTTGTGGTCGTTGTTATTGTTGTTGTTATTTGTTGTTGTTGTTGTTGTTGTCGTCGTCGTTGTTGTTGTTGTTGTTGTTGTTGTTCATGCCTTCTTTTGCAGATTTTCTGTCCTTTGTTTAGATGAGCGTGATATTTTTTTCCCGATCTCCCAGATCAACATATGTGCTGACCTGTTAGTACCTAAAGCCCTTTTGTGTGTATATGTATGTCAGAGATCCTGAAATCCATGTTGGTTTTAATAATAATAATAATAATTACAGTATTTGTATAGCGCAAAATCTTGATAGAAATCAAATCTAAGCGCTGAACATACACATACACACGCATGCACACACACAACACACACACACACACACACACACACACAAAACACACACACACACACACACACACACACACACACACACACACACACACACATTGCTATAAATGGGGGAAAATTATAGAGAACATATTATATACAAATATATATTACAATGTGATTTCACACCGATCGGAGATAGGCTGCAGAGGGGGTTGAGTGAGGTCAGATTTTCTGTGGCTTATGTAGTAAACATGAAAACGTCGGGCCTGCAAACCCACAGGAGACAGAGTATGCAGACTGTGCATCAACATACAGCCTGCACAGAGTTGGCAAAACAACGTTCGTGCACACATTCGAGAATAATCGAAACGATACTTTGAAAATAGAAAAGAACTGCATTACGTATCCAAACACTATTTGCATGACATGACAGAGAATGTTATGTAGAACCAATACTCTTGTACGGATGTGAGGCGTGGACAGTCAACAAGCAAAGCCAGAACAAGATAGAGGCAGCCGAGATGTGGTTTTTAAGAAGAATGTTGAGAGTTCCATGGACAGCAAAGAAAACAAACGAGACAGTCTTGATGGAGGCAGACACAAGTAGATCATTCATAAGGAAGATTAGGAAAAGACAGGCAACATTTATAGGCCATTTTATGAGGAAGGGGGATTTGAAGCACCTGGTCACAACGGGAAAGCTGGAGGGAAAGAGCACCAGGTAGACCCAGGGAAAAATGCTAGACGGACTTGCAGAGTGGCTGAAAACGAGGAGGGTGAGGAGATGCTTAGGGCAACAAGAGATAGAGACAGATGGAAGTCCATGATCGCCAACGCCATGCGGCAGGGCACCTGATGATGATGATGATGATGACAGAGAACAGGCCCATCAGCTTTGTAGGCTAAATACTAGAAGTTTATTCGCTTTGTAGGCTGTATACTACAAGCATATTTGCTTTGTAGGCTATGTAGTAGAAGCTTATTCGCTTTGTAGGCTGTAGAAGCTTATTCACTTTGTAGTCAGTAGAAGCTTATTCACTTTGTAGGCTGTTGAAGCTTATTCACTTTGTAGGCAGTAGAAGCTTATTCGCTTTGTAGGCTGTTGAAGCTTATTCACTTTGTAGGCAGTAGAAGCTTATTCGCTTTGTGGGCTGTAGAAGCTTATTCACTTTGTAGTCAGTAGAAGCTTATTCACTTTGTAGGCTGTTGAAGCTTATTCACTTTGTAGGCAGTAGAAGCTTATTCGCTTTGTGGGCTGTTGAAGCTTATTCACTTTGTAGTCAGTAGAAGCTTATTCGCTTTGTAGGCTGTAGAAGCTTATTCAGTTTGTAGGCACGGGAAGCTTATTCACTTTGTAGGCTGTTGAAGCTTATTCACTTTGTAGGCAGTAGAAGCTTATTCACTTTGTAGGCTGTAAAAGCTTATTCACTTTGTAGGCTGTTGAAGCTTATTCACTTTGTAGGCAGTAGAAGCTTATTCACTTTGTAGGCTGTTGAAGCTTATTCACTCCATCTTATGGAGACCTTGGAAGGAGGTAGGACTAGTGAGTGGATGACACCTTCAGGTTTGCATTCATTGATAACACTCTAATGTGTGGATTCAATCTTCGCACTGAACTCACAGCACGCCCATGGAGCCGATCGGGCTGAATAATTCTACTATGATCTGGGCTGACTGGATTCGAACCTGCAGCCTGCCAGTCGCCAGTCCATTATGTTAACCACATCGCCACTTCAACCAGAAGACATGCTTATATATTTTTATGTCTTCAGAATTACATTCAGACTTTTGAAAATAGCTGTTTCGTCATCAACAGAGAAATTTGTATACTTTCCATAATGCATACTACACACACAAATGCCTATCAATTAACATCAGGAAGAGAGTTCTTGAATGTTATATAGAACCAATACTGTTGTATGGATGTGAGGCGTAGACAGTCAACAAAGCCAGAACAAGATTGAGGCAGCCGAGATGTGGTTTCTAAGAAGAATGTTGAGAGTTCCATGGACAGCAAAGAAAACAAACGAGACAGTCTTGATGGAGGCAGACACAAGTAGAATATTCATAAGGAAGATCAGGAAAAGACAGGCAACATTTATAGGCCATTTTATAAGGAAGGGGGATTTGGAGCACCTGGTCACAACGGGAAAGCTGGAGGGAAAGACCCAGGGAGAAAATGCTGGACGGACTTGCAGAGTGGCTGGGGACGAGGGGGGTGGGAGAGATGCTTGGGGCAACAAGAGATAGAGACAGATGGAAGTCTATGATCGCCAACGCCATGCGGCAGGGCACCTGATGATGATGATGATGATGATACCACACACGTGCCTGACTGTTAATTCTAATTATTTTGAGGAGAAGCACAGTGGATAGTATCAAGAAAATTTCAAAGCACTGTCTTTCCAAAGAATTTTTGACTTTGTCAGCAAAATGTCAGCAAAATTTCCAGTTGTTTCTCGGTGCAACATGCATGTTGCCATACGTAGTGCAGAGTGCATAGTGATCATCATTCCATTACGACCCAGAGCGGCACGCTTCAGAACGTGTTTTGCAGACTTGCTACGAGCCGTTGGGATTTTACTGCTGGCTTGTTAGTTTGTCACTACCTGTAGTAACTGGTGCCAACATGTGTATGTGTGTGTGTGTGTGTGTGTGTGTGTGTGTGTGTGTGTGTGTGTGTGTGTGTGTGTGTGTGTGTGTGTGTGTGTGTGTGTGTGTGTGAGTGTGTGAGTGATTGAGTGTGTGTGTGTGTGTGAGTGTGTTTGTGTGTGTGTGTTTATGAGTGATTGAGCGTGTGCGTGTGTGTTTGTGTGTGTATGTTGTGTGAGTGATGTGTGTGGTGGTGTGTGTGTGTGTGTGTGTGTGTGTGTGTGTGTGTGTGTGTGTGTGTAAAACGGGTGTGTGTGTGTGTGTGTTTGTGAGTGAGTGAGTGAGTGTGTGTGTGTTTTGTGTGTGTGTTTGTGAGTGATTGAGTGTGTGTGTGTATGTTTGTGTGAGTGAGTGAGGTGGTGTTGTGTGTGTGTGTGTGTGTGTGTGTGTCGTTGTGTGTGTGTGTGTGTGTGTGTGTGTGTTGTGTTGTGTATGTATGGGCGTGTGGGTGTGGGTGTGTTGTGATGTGTGTGTTTGTGTGTGTATGTTTGTGAGTGAGTGAGTGTGTGTGTGTTCTGTGTGTGTATAGGTGTGTGTGTGTAGTGTGTGTGTGGGAGGCTGTGTGTCTGTGTGTGTATGCTGTGTGTGTGGGGTGTGTGTGTGTGTGTGTGTGTGTGTGAGTGAGTTGTGTGTGTGTGTAAAATGTGTGTGTGTGTGTGTTTGTGTATGTTTGTGAGTGAGTATGTCTGTGTGCTGTGTGTCTGTGTGTGTATGCGTGTATTGTGTGTGTGTGTGCGTGTGTGTATGCGTGCGTGTGTGTATGCGTGCGTGTGTGTGTGTGTGTGTGCATAAAACGGGAAAGTCTTTTCACATGATCTTTCCAGACTATAGCTTTTCTTTGAAGTCTCATAGTTTAGGTCATGGTCGTTAAACTGTGGGATCAAATCTCTATCACTCGGCGTCAGTCCACATAATATGGAATATAATTATTCCGAGCGCGGTCATGCTATCTTGAGAAACTAACCCTGAAACACTGAGAGAGGAGACCGTGTTTATCAAAAAGCAAAACAAAAACAAAAAAAACAAAAAAAACAAAAAACAGCACAACATCACAATATGTGTGATAGAATGAAAAGAGTTAAGCCCCACCAAAGACATTATAAAGCGTCCTATTTATATAACGTCATTGGGCCCTCGCGTATAACCCCTGCCCTAAAAGAAGGAAAGTAGGATAGTCTCCCTTGCAGTGGTAAAAACGAACAAGCGAAAAGACATAAGACAAGTAAAGCACGGGTAAAAACAAAAGGAGCTTAGTCAGCAATCTGGTTACAAAAGAAAACTCACATGAGGGTGACAATACTGAGAACAGT
>CM060308.1:31272503-31277503 GCA_030674185.1 Monoplex corrugatus
TTCTTTTTCCATATGCATTGTTTGTGTTGTTGTTGTTGTTGTTGTTGTTTTCTATTTTGTTTGTGTCTTTCTTCCATATGGCATTGTTTTGTTGTTGTTGTTGTGTTTGTTTTTTTTATTTTGTTTGTGTCTTTCTTCTTCCATATGGCATTGTTTTGTTGTTGTTGTTGTTGTTTTTCTATTTTTGTTTGTGTCTTTCTTTTTCCATATGGCATTGTTTTGTGTTGTTGTTGTTTTTTTCTATTTTTGTTTGTGTCTTCTTTCTTTCCATATGCATTGTTTTGTTGTTGTTGTTGTGTTTTTCTATTTTTGTTTGTGTCTTTCTTTCCATATGGCATTGTTTTGTGTTGTTTGTTGTTGTTGTTGTTTTCTATTTTTGTTTGTGTCTTTCTTTCTTTTCCATATGGCATTGTTTTGTTGTTGTTGTTGTTGTTGTTGTTTTTTCTAATTTTGTTTGTTTCTTTCTTTCTTTCAATATGGCATTGTTTTGTTGTTGTTGTTGTTGTTGTTGTTGTTTTCTGTTTTTGTTTGTGTTTCTTTCTTTCCATATGGCATTGTGTTGTTGTTGTTGTTGTTGTTGTTGTTGTTGTTGTTTTCTATTTTTGTTTGTGTCTTTCTTTCCATAAGGCATTGTTTTGTTGTTGTTGTTGTTGTTGTTGTTGTTGTGTTGTTGTTATTGTTATTGTTATTTTCTATTTTTGTTTCTTTCTTCCCTTCTTTCCATAAGGCATTGTTTTGTTGTTGTTGTTGTTGTTGTTGTTGTTATTTTCTATTTTTGTTTCTTTCTTCCCTTCTTTCCATAAGGCATTGTTTTGTTGTTGTTGTTGTTGTTGTTATTTTCTATTTTTGTTTCTTTCTTCCCTTCTTTCCATAAGGCATTGTTTTGTTGTTGTTGTTGTTGTTGTTGTTATTTTCTATTTTTGTTTCTTTCTTCCCTTCTTTCCATAAGGCATTGTTTTGTTGTTGTTGTTGTTGTTGTTGTTATTTTCTATTTTTGTTTCTTTCTTCCCTTCTTTCCATAAGGCATTGTTTTGTTGTTGTTGTTGTTGTTGTTGTTATTTTCTATTTTTGTTTCTTTCTTCCCTTCTTTCCATATGGCATTGTTTTGTTGTTGTTGTTGTTGTTGTTGTTATTTTCTATTTTTGTTTCTTTCTTCCCTTCTTTCCATAAGGCATTGTTTTGTTGTTGTTGTTGTTGTTGTTGTTATTGTTATTTTCTATTTTTGTTTCTTTCTTCCCTTCTTTCCATAAGGCATTGTTTTGTTGTTGTTGTTGTTGTTGTTGTTTTCTATTTTTGTTTCTTTCTTCCCTTCTTTCCATATGGCATTGTTTTGTTGTTGTTGTTGTTGTTGTTGTTGTTGTTGTTGTTTTCTATTTTTGTTTCTTTCTTCCCTTCTTTCCATATGGCATTGTTTTGTTGTTGTTGTTGTTGTTGTTGTTGTTATTTTTGTTTCTTTCTTCCCTTCTTTCCATAAGGCATTGTTTTGTTGTTGTTGTTGTTTTCTATTTTTGTTTCTTTCTTCCCTTCTTTCCATATGGCATTGTTTTGTTTTTGTTGTTGTTGTTGTTGTTGTTTTCTATTTTTGTTTCTTTCTTCCCTTCTTTCCATAAGGCATTGTTTTGTTGTTGTTGTTGTTGTTGTTTTCTATTTTGTTTGTGTCTTTCTTTCTTTCCATATGGCATTGTTTTGTTGTTGTTGTTGTTGTTGTTGTTGTTTTCTATTTTTGTTTCTTTCTTCCCTTCTTTCCATAAGGCATTGTTTTGTTGTTGTTGTTGTTGTTGTTGTTTTCTATTTTTGTTTCTTTCTTCCCTTCTTTCCATATGGCATTGTTTTGTTGTTGTTGTTGTTGTTGTTGTTGTTATTTTTGTTTCTTTCTTCCCTTCTTTCCATATGGCATTGTTTTGTTGTTGTTGTTTTCTATTTTTGTTTGTGTCTTTCTTTCCATATGGCATTGTTGTGTTGTTGTTTTGTTTTTTCTATTTTTCTTTCTTTCTTTCTTTTTGTTTTTGTGTATTAACAGTGGGCACAACTGTACAATTTGGTCTAGAGATTGTGGTCCTGTCCGGAATGGACACCCATCCGTGCGGGGCATTCTCATAAAATATTGTTGTAGTAGGTAGTATCCATTCTCCAGGCTGAAGGTTGGTTTTTGTTCTGTGTTATTTTGTCTTGTCTGTTGTTTTTTGTTTTTAGACACTTGGTTTAATTATTAGACTATTGGTCTTTATGAAAGGTTGAACATAATGTGTACCGAAGTTTTTTGAAGATGGAATAAAAATTTTCGCAATGCATGATAAACATTTTTAACTGGAAGTAGATTTCCAATTAATGACTCTTCGTTTGAAACATAAATGTCGATACTATGCTGAACACTCGATGAGGTTTTTTTTCACCTATAACGAAATAAAAGAAAGTTTAAAGGCATTTGAACATCTGTGAAATTTGCTAGGATAAAGTTTTCTTGCAGATACTTCACAGTGGACACGAAAAATTAAAAAGTAAGTCATTTTCAATAAAACCCGAGAGAGATGGAGAGAGGTGTGTGTGTGTGTGTGTGTGTGAATGTGAATGTGTGTGGAGGGGGTAGGTGGGTGGGTGGGTGTGTAGGTGTGTTACACAGAAAGAGCGTGTGAGAGACACAGACAGACAGAAAAGTACGTGTGCGTGTGTGTGGACCTTCAGAATTCTGAACAATTCACTTATCCAAAAGAACCGAAGAAAGCGTTATAAGACACAGACTGGTTGTGTGGTAAGTTGACTTAACTCTCAATGATTTCAATAGTTATTGATTTCACATTCCATGTTTATCGTCATTCATCGACAGTGGGAGTATAAAAGGATCAACGATTAAGAATTTCTCAGAGTTTCCCAAATTCAGGCAATCGTATCGTACATATTCTGCAACAAGCATCTGCAAATTATCTTCCTTGAATAAATTGTTTGGATTTAGTATCATGGGTTTTCGGCATTCGATTGTTACTTTGCTGAAGGTTTGTAGTTTTGCCCAGAATCTTTTACATCATTTTCAGTCTTGGTGTTTTTGTATCTAACATAGTTATCCAGGAAATGAAGTTCGTTTTCAATCACACTACATCCTGTAATGTTTGTGTGTGTGTGTGTGTGTGTGTGTGTGTGTGTGTGTGTGTGTGTGTGTGTGTGTGTGTGTGTGTGTCTCTGTCTCTGTCTCTGTCTCTATCTGCTCTCTCTGTTCTCTGTCTCTGTCTCTCTCTCTCTCTCTCTCTCTCTCTCTCTTTTCTCTCTGTGTGTCTCTGTTCTGTCTGTATGTCTATCTGTCTGTCTGTCTCTCTCTCTCTCTCTCTCTCTCTCTCTCTTCTCTCTCTTTCTCTTCTCTGTTTTCTCTTCTCTATCTTCTCGTCTGTCTTTCTTTCTTTCTCTCTCTCTCTCTCTCTCTCTCTCTCTCTCTCTCTCTCTCTCTCTCTCTCTGTGAATGTGTATGTATGTGTGCATGTGCGTGTATGTTTCTATCTGTCTATCTGTCTGTGCGAGTAATTGACAGCGAAAGAGAGAGTGTGTGTCCGTACATACATGTGCGTGTGTGTACGTGAGTGTGCGCGCATGTATGTGTATGTGCGAGTGTGTTTGTGGGCGTGTGTGTGTGTGAGAGAGAGAGAATGTGTGTGTGTGTGTGTGTGTGTGTGTGTGTGTGTGTGTGTGTGTGTGTGTGTGTGTGTGTGTGTGTGTGTGTGTGCATATGTGCGTGTGTGTAAGAAGTGAAAGACAGCCAGACAGAACAGTCAGACAGCAGGCGAAGGCACAAAGAGGAAAAGCACAGAACAAGAACAAGGTGTACTTGCTTCAAAAGACGGCCCAGCCGAGCCAAAACTGAAGCCGCGCACCTCAGCACATTCCTGCGGGGCCAGGGCGAGAGAGAGAGAGAGAGACAGAGAGAGAGACAGAGAGTTGGGGAGGGGGGGGGGGAGCACAGGTAAGAAAACTCCAGGTAAGATGGAGACAGACACAAGACTTAGAATTGCTGCATCGACTGGCAGTATAACCACGTCGTTGAAGTCATAGTGGTGGTAGTAGTGGTGGTGGTGGTGGGTTCTACTGTGTGTGTGTGTGTGTGTGTGTGTGTGTGTGTGTGTGTGTGTGTGTGTGTGTGTGTGTGTGTGTGTGTGTCGTGTGTGTGTCGTGTGTGTGTCGTGTGTGTGTATTTGCACGTGTGTGTGTGTGTGTGTGTGTGTGTGTGTGTGTGTGTGTGTGTGTGTGTGTGTGTGTGTGTGTGTGTGTGTGTGTGTGTGGTGTGGTCGTGTGTGTGTGTGTTATGTGTATGTGTCTATCTGTCTGTCTGTGTGTGTGTGCACACGCGTGCGCGCGTGCGTGCGTGTGTGCGTGTTAGTGAGTATGCTTGCGCGTGCGTGGGTGAGTGGACCGCATCGGAACGCTAGCTAGCGGATGCCTGCTTGTGCCGGCTTGGCGGCTCGCTTGGCAAGCGAGCAAGCTAGTCTGCTAGTCATCTTCTCTGGCACCAAGGGGATGGATTTTTGGCGGAGGAGGACGTGAAGATGCCAGTGGTGGTGGTGGTGGTATAGGGGGAGGGAGGAGAGGGTTTGTGCGTGTGGGTGTGAGGAAAGATGTCGAGGGGG
Organism: Monoplex corrugatus; assembly: GCA_030674185.1. Lineage (NCBI taxonomy): Eukaryota > Metazoa > Mollusca > Gastropoda > Littorinimorpha > Ranellidae > Monoplex > Monoplex corrugatus. Next base: position 31,277,111 of record CM060308.1, read on the forward strand.
GTGGGGGTGGGGGAGGGGGAGTGGTGGAGAGGGGAGATTAGGAAGGAGGTCTCAAAAAGTGAGAGTAATTTCTTGGCTCGGTTGAATGAGTGCTGTTAACGTGTTCTGTCGGCTGTCTGGCTGTCTGGCTGTCTGGCTGGCTGTCTGGCTGGTGGCTGGCTGCTGTCTGTTCGTTTTTCTCCTCTCTCTTCTCCTCTCTCCTCTTCTTCTCTCTCTCTCTCTCTCTCTCTCTCTCTCTCTCTCTCTCTCCTCTCTCTTCCACCCTATAATCTTCAAGAAAATTGCCACTATGATGAAAACAGAGAAATGTAAGCCATGCAATCTCAAGAAATTAAAAACAATTCAATGAAATATCTGCTTCTACGTATCATTCTTCATGCAACAATATGAAAA
>CM060308.1:31297503-31300003 GCA_030674185.1 Monoplex corrugatus
GTGGTGGTGGTGATGGTGATAGTGATGGTGGTGATGATGGTGATGATGATGATGATGATGATGATATGTGATGATGATGATGTGTGGTGTGTGGTGTGGGTGGTGGTGGTGTGGTGTGGTGATGATGATGCGATGACACGACGCACGACGACGATGATGACGACGATGACGACGACGACGGCGAAGATGATGATGATGATGATGATGATGATGTGTTGTTGTTGTTGTTGTTGCTTTTGTTGTTTTTCGTTTGTAAATGATATTAATCCAATAAGTTTAAACAAAGAAGGCCCTATACAATATCTTGGTGGAATGAGTTGTTCTTTGATTTCTTGCAATGTTGGCCATAAAGTACTAAATGAACTTCATCCCTTCTGTTTCTAGACATAAGAGAGAGAGAGAGGAAGAAAGAGACAGACGACAGACAGACAGACAGACAGACAAGTAGCAGACAGACAGACAGAAACGGACAGAGAATTAAATTAAAGCTTCAGATGATTTACTCATGTTATAGGAAAACGACCCTCATGATAAGGCATGTCAGCATACATCGACATAAATATAAACAAAATGTAACAAAACACAACACACTACATTTAAAGTGATTGCAACAATATTCTTGGATGCGCAAATTACTGACCAATATTCTGACGTAGCTGTTTCAAGAAAAATGTAAGGTTTTATACAAGAATCTAGACAGACTGCGCACAGCTTCAGTGTTTGTTGATGACATCAATACAGCCAGTCTGAGTAAGCATTTTATATTATTTAAGCTGTATATTTACCCCCAACGTTATTAAGTGATTGACAACTGAGAGCAAAATATATTTCGTTTTCTTTGGATTCCTTACATAATGGACATGTTAAATCACCTGCCTTGTAACTGAAGCAGTGCACAACCAAATGAGAGAGATAGGCAGAGACAGAGAGACACAAAGTGATAGATAGACACAGAGAGACAGACATAGACAGACAGACAGAGACAGAGATTGACAGAGAGAGAAAGAGAGAGAGAAAGACAGAGACAGACAGAGAAAAGAGATAGAAGAGAGAAACAGAGAGAGAGAGAGAGAAAGAGCATACAGACAGACAGACAGACACAGACACAAACAGAGAAAATTCAGCATAACTGTAGCTGCTTACTCTGTAACTAATCAGTACTCGCAATAACAACAACAACCAAAACAATGCCAACAGTGTTGCAGGGACCCGAGCGTGGTCTACGGAACTGACTCACACACACACACACACAGCTTTACTGGTGACACTGTCAGCCAAGGGTCATTGACTGACCTATATCATAGTCCTAAGATCACTCACTTGTCCTCCTAGACGGGAAAGACTTTGACAATCCCTACTTTATAAATCGGGCAGTAGCGGGGGATCTTGGATCCCAGTTCACCATATATGGAGAGTCGTTATTTCCTGTCGCGCGGAAGCTCGCCATTTGGTGCATTTCTGATATCAGAGTCGACATCTATTATAGACACAGACTCAACCGTTCATTTGCTACGAAAATAACACACTGTAAGTGTAAGTAGTCATGTTCATTAAATAAAAAAAAATTACGAAAATGATACCTCCTCTTCCTCTTCCTCTTCCTCTTCCTCTTCCTCCTCTCTCTACCTTTCCTCCTCCTCCTCTACCTCTTCCTCCTCCTTCTCTACCTCTTCTCTCCTTCTCTTTCTCTTCTTCTTTTTCTTCTTCTTCTTCTCTTCTTCTTCTTTTCTTCTTCCTCCTCCTCCTCCTCTCCTTCTCTTCTTGTTCTTGTTCTTCTTGTTCTTGTTCTTGTTTTGTTTTCTTGTTCTTTGTTTGTTCTTCTTCTTTCTTCTTGCTTCTTCTTTCTTCTTCGCTTCTTCTTCTTCTTCTTGCTTCTTCTTCTTCTTCTTCTTCTTCTTCTCTTCTTCGTCTTCTTCTTCTTCTTCTTCTTCTTCTTCTTCGTTCTTCTTCTTCTTCTTCTTCTTCTCTTCTTCTTCTTCTCTTCTTCTTCATTCTTCCATTCTCTTCTTCTTCTTCCTTCTCTTCGCTTCTTCTTCTTCTTCTTCTTCGCATTCTTCTTCTTCTCTTCGCTTCTTCTTCTTCTTCATTCTTCTTCTTCTTCTTCTGCATTCTTCTTCGCATTCTTCTCTTCTTCTCATTCTCTTTCTTCTTCTTCTTCTCTTCTCTTCTTCTTCGCATTCTTCTTCTTCTTCTTCTTCCTTCTTCTTCCTTTCTCTTCGCATTCTTCTTCTTCTCTTCGCATCTTCTTCTTCTTCTTCTTCTCATTCTTCTTCTTCTTCTTCTTCTTCTTCTTCTTCTTCTTCTTCTTCTTCTTCTTCGCTTCTTCTTCTTCGCATTCTTCTTCTTCTTCTTCTTCTTCTTCTTCTTCTTCTTCTTCTTTTTCTCTTCTTTCTTCTCTTCTTCTTGCATTCTTCCTTCTTCTTTTCTTCCTTCTTCTTCTTCTTCTTCTTCGCATTCTTCTTCTTCTTCTTCTTCCTTCTTCTTCTTCTTCTCTTCTTCG
>CM060308.1:31317503-31327503 GCA_030674185.1 Monoplex corrugatus
GATATAGATGTAGATATAGATGTAAATTTAGATATAGATGTAGATGTAAATTTAGATATAGATATAGATGTAAATTTAGATATAGATGTAGATGTAAATATAGATATAGATGTAAATTTAGATATAGATATAGATATAGATTATATGTAATATAGAATGTAGATATAGATATATGAGTATATAGTATATAGATGTAGATATAGATATAGATGTAGATATAGATTAGATATAGATGTAAATGTAGATATAGATATAGATATAGATGTAGATAGATAGATGATAAGATTAGATATAGATATAGATATAGATGTAGATATAGATATAGATGTAAATGTTAGATATAGATATAGATGATAGTAGATATAGATATAGATATATAGATATAGATGTAGATTAGATATAGATGTAGATATATAGATGTGATTAGATATAGTATATAGATTAGATATAGATGTAGATATAGATATAATTAGATGTAGATTAGATATAGATTAGATATAGATATAGATGTAGATATAGATTAGATATTAGTATATAGATATAGATATAGATATATATAGTATATAGATATAGATATAGATGTAAATATAGATATAAGATATAGATTAGATGTAGATATAGATATAGATGTAGATTAGATATAGATAGAGTATATAGATATAGATGTAGATATAGATAGATAGATGTATAGATGTAGATATAGAGTAGATAATGTAGATATAGATATAGATGTAGATATAGATTAGATATAGATGTAGATATAGATGTAGATATAGATGTAATAGATATAGATATAGTGTAATATAGATATAGATATAGATGTAGATTAAGTAAATAGATATAGATGTAGATGATGAATAGATATAGATGTAGATTGATATAGATATAGATGTAGATATAGATGTAGATATAGATATAGATTAGATAGTAGATTGATAATTTAGATATAGATGTAGATATAGATGTAGATATAGATATAGATTAGATATAGATGTAGATATAGATGTAATGATTAGATTAGATTGTAGATATAGATGTAGATATAGATATAGATATAGATTAGATTAGATATAGATAGATTAGATGTAGATTAGATATAGATGATATAGATGTAGATGATAGATATAGATATGATTGTTAGATATAGAAATATAATGATATAGAGATGATAGATATAGATTAGATTATAAATTAGTATAGAAGATAGATTAGATAAGATGTAGATATAGATAAGATAAATTTGATATAAGATGAGATTGAATAGATATAATGTAGATATATTAGATAATTCGGATCGTACATTCCATCTAGTTATATATTGATGGCTAAGAGATGATAGAATGAAGAATTTATCTCTCGGTTGTATCCTCTTCCATCTCTGTTTATTGTGCCCAACTGTATCAATTCTGTTCTCAGTTTGTTACCTCTGTCTCTCTGTCTCTTTTGTCTCTGTCTCTTCTCTCTCTCTTCTCTGCTTCTGCTTCTGTCTCTGTCTCTTTCTCTTCTCTTCTCTCTCTCTCTCTTTCTCTCTCTCTCTCTCTTTCTCGTCTCTCTTTTCTTATCTCTCTCTCTCTCTTTCTCTCTCTCTCTTTCTCTCTCTCTTCTCTCTTCTCTCTCTTTCTCTCTCTCTCTCGTTATATTCTTTTTTATCAATCTGTTCTACTATGCTCTCTCTCTCTCTCTCTCTCTCTCTCTCTCTCTCTCTCTCTCTCTCTCCCTCTCCCTCTCTCGTTAGTATATCGTTGTTTTAAATCAATGCATGTATTGATATGGAATATTGTGTATCATAATCTAGATAGTGTGTGTACAATGGTCTGAATGTGTTGTGTGTCGTATTGTAGACATTGTATGTTTCATGCACTGAGCATTGTGTACATCACGGTACAAATGTTATGTGTGTTATGGTGAAAACTCGCATCATCATGGCGCAAGAAGTTACACTATACTGGTGTAAATATGTTATGCGTATTTTGGTGAAAACTCGTATCATCATGGCGCAAGAAGTTACACTATACTGGTGTAAATATGTTATGTGTATTTTGGTGAAAACTCGTATCATCATGGCGCAAGAAGTTACACTATACTGGTGTAAATATGTTATGTGTATTTTGGTGAAAACTCCTTTATCATCATGGTGCAAGAAGTTACGCTATCCTGGTGTTAATTTCTTATGATATGGTGAAAACTCGTATCATCATGGCTTAAGAAGTTACGCTATCCTGGTGTAAATATCTTAACATGTATTTTGGTGAAAATTCGTTTGATCATGGCGTAAGAAACTGTGCTATCCTGGTGTAAATATCTTAACAAGTATTTTGGTGAAAACTCGTATCATCATGGCGCAAGAAGTTACACTATACAGGTGTAAATATGTTATGTGTATTTTGGTGAAAACTCGTATCATCATGGCGTAAAAAGTTACGCTATCCTGGTGTAATTGTCTCATGTGCCTTTTGATGAAAACTCGTATCATCATGGCATAAGAAGTTACACTATCCTGGTATAAATATCTTATGATATTATGGTGAAAACTCGTATCATCATGGCATAAGAAGTTACACTATCCTGGTGTAAATATCTTATGATATTATGGTGAAAACTCGTATCATCATGGCATAAGAAGTTACACTATCCTGGTGTAAATATCTTAATAATAATAATAATAAGAGACCATTTATAAGCGCACATCTCTGCCTACGGCGGAGCTTATGACGCTTTACAATCATTCACTCACAATATTTCAATCTCTCGGACCTCACGTACATACACTAAATACACAATACAAGTAATAGAATAAATCCATAAAAATACTACATACGCTACAATCATACACGGATTCTCACGCAAGTCCAAATGCACCCCACAACCCCCACGGCTATACCCCAAAGTACTGTGAGGCACATTGGGCTCTATAATCACCCACCCCCACCCCCACCCCCCACCTACCTACTATAACATACACACACACTAACACACCTTTTCTACTATTAGGCTGGGGGGAAATGAGGTTGAACTTACTGATAATATTTTTGAAAGAGGTGAGTTTTTAGAGCTGTTTTGAAAGAAGAAGTCGATTTTAGGTGTCGGATTTCAAAGGGAAGAGAGTTCCAGATAGTGGGGGCTGCGAAGGAGAAAGAGCGATGTCCAAATGTTTTTGTGCGCACGCGTGGAACACGGAGCAATCTGGTATCAGCAATGGAGCGGAGATTTCTAGAAGGAGTGTACACAGAGAGAAGATCAGCCAGGTAGCGAGGAGAGAGATCAGAGAAAAAAGAGTGGCATAGTGAGGCAAGCTTATAGTCAATGCGAGCTTGAACAGGCAACCAGTGAAGGGATTTGAGAATAGGTGTGACATGATCATGCTTGCGGGAACGAGAAACAAGTTTAGCGGCAGAGTTTTGTACTTTTTGAAGTTTGTCTAATTGATTTTGAGGACAGCCAGAAAAGAGGGAGTTACAGTAGTCTAATTTGGAGAGAACAAAGGCAGAAAGAAATGTTTTGGTAGCGTCTTCTGAAAGTAAGTGGCGAATATAACTAATGCGTCTAAGGTCAATGTATGCTTTGCGGCAGACTGTCTGTACATGTGTTGAGATACTCATATCTTTGCTGAAGTGGAAGCCAAGATTTCGTGCGATAGAGGAAAAGGGAATATCTGTTGATCTTATGATATTATGGTGAAAACTCGTATCATCGTGGCTTAAGAAGTTACGCTATCCTGGTGTAAATATCTTAACATGTATTTTGGTGAAAATTCGTTTGATCATGGCGTAAGAAACTGTGCTATCCTGATGTAAATATCTTAACAAGTATTTTGGTGAAAACTCGTATCATCTTGGCATAAGAATCACGCTATCCTGTTATAAATATCTCATGTGTATTTTGGTGAAAACTGCTATATCATCATGGTGCAAGAAGTTACGCTATCCTGGTATAAACATTCAAGTAATGGTACATTTGTTCATAGTTTCTGTTCAGTTCTGTTCTGGGATGTAACCATTTTTTTTTCCTTTCACATTTGTGATCTAACGGGTTTTTTTTAACTGGATTGGTTACGACACAACCACCATGTTCACATTATGTTTTGAACTATGGACTTAAGCCGACGTTTATGAATATATTTTCGTTTGCTCTCTCTCTCTCTCTCTCTCTCTCTCTCTCTCCTCTCTCTCTCTCTCTCTCTCTCTCTCTATCTCTCTCTCTCTCTCTCTTGTCTGTCTGTCTGTCTCTCTCTCTCTCTCTCTCGCTGTTGCTCTCTGACAGGTAGGCAGGCAGTGAGTGTGTATGATAGCAGTGCTATTTCCAGGAGGCAACACCTTTCACTGCTGCCGCAGTGGAGATGGCAGCGGCTGCGGGCATCCCACATTAGGAGCGGGGAATTCGGCTGTCAGACACACTGGAGGTAAGAAGCGCGAGCGCACGTGCTACCACATTCATCCCACCCACTCTTGCTGCTGCTCTAGTCTCCATGCTTGCCAACAGAAGACCTGTAAAAAGTTCCCCTGTCAGATTTGCCACTGCAGGTGAATGGACCATCAAGGCAGAATATGATAGGAAGAAATGACAGAAAACAAAGGGAACAAGGCAGAAACAAAAAGAGTGAGAGAAAAGAGGAAATTTCTAGCACAGAATTTCCAGAAGATGGGGATACTATTTATACTGAAAGAGCCCCCGGCATCCCCACGGGGGAGCTGCCCGGGTAGCCTTTCTATGGACTGTACAGGTTCACTTTCCATTTAATTTTTGCAGAACGTTCGACAATAAGAGCCATTTCAAAACCACCATTTTTTTTTTTCGAAATCCAAAACAACTGTGACTGCCCGCGTTCAAGCCAACAGGAACCAGGAAAAAAAACATGAAAAAAGAATGAGAACGCGTATTCAAAACGACAAGACAAGACAGGGACAAATTTTCGGCCATCTGGCCTTTGTTAAGCGTAAGATCACAAACAAACAAACACCAGATACAAAAAAATTAGGAGAAAAAACTGCACGGAGCAGCAGTGAAGTTTCAGTCTTTTTCTCCTAATTTTTTAATTTGGTGTTTGTTTGTTTGTTTGTTTGTTTGTTTGTTTGTTTGTTTGTTTGTTTGTGATCTTACGCTTGACAAAGGCCAGTTGGCCGAAAATTTGCGTCTGTCTTGTCTTGCTGTATTAAACACGCGTTCTTTTTCTTTGATCGTGTTTTTTCATCAATTTTTTCGACACTATAGTCACACTCCAGGAAAGGAAAATGAGGAATAAAAAGTCATACACCCATCAGATCACATGCCCAAACATCTTCACCACAGACAGACATTTTACATTATTAGTACATAAGGCATACATAATCTATCGATGTACACACACCATCATCATATAAAGACTATGGAAGTGGACTGGCCGGGCATATCATCCTAAGATAGCATGATAACATCACCCAGACTGGCCTTCACTGAACACCAGATGGAGGACGTAAAAGAGGAAGACTCCATTACAACTGGCAAAGAACAACAATAATAGTAGACCTCAAGGCCTTGAGATGCTTTTGGTGTTCCACACAGAGTCTGGCCCAGAACTTAAGCGTGGAGAATCTACATGCCAGTGGCATAATGGGCAGTTAGGACATAAGTACAGAATTACATGGAGCCAAGTTCTTCTATGTTACTTGTCAAACAAAGGATTCGATCAAAGAATACAAAACCGTCATACTCATCATCATCATCATCATCATCATCATCATCATCAAGTGCCTTGCCAAATGGAGTTGGCGATCATGGCCCTCCATTTGCATCTGTCCCTTGTTGCCGCAAGCACGTCTTCCACCCTCTTTGTCCTCAGCCACTTTGCAAGCCCGTCCAATATTTTTTCCCTGAGTCTACCTGGTGCTCTCTTTCCCTCCAGCTTTCCAGCGTCATAGTTTACTATCCCCACATAAATTCAAACGTATACAAACATATATGTGTAAAACGGCTTGATTTTTCACTTCATGGGCGCCTAAGGACATCATTATCATCATCATCATCATCATCATCATCATCATCATCATCATCAGGTACCTTGCCGCATGGTGTTGGCGATCATGGACTCCCATCTGTCTCTATCTCTTGTTGCCTCAAGCATCTCTTCCACCCTCTTTGTCTTCAGTCACTCTGCAAGTCCGTCTAGTATCTTCTCCCTGGGTCTGCCTGGTGCTCTCTTTCCCTCCAGCTTTCCCGTTGTGACCAGGTGCTCCAATTCCCCTTTCCTCATAACATTGCCTAAGGACATACTTGATAGAAATGCCCAATATCAAAATCAGCTGAAGACAATTTGGACAGGTGGGGAAGGAGGGTTAACGGAGCTGGGAAAGGACCAGAAGGCAGAAATACGATAGATGGAACAGCGATTCTTCTTCTTCTTCTTCTTCTTCTTCTTCTTCTTCGCATTCTTCTTCGCATTCTTCGCATTCTTCGCATTCTTCTTCTCGCATTCTTCTTCTTCATCTTCTTCTTCTTCATCTTCTTCTTCTTCTTCTTCTTCTTCCTTCTTCTTCTTCTTTCTTCTTCTTCTTCTTCTTCTTCTTCTTCTTCTTCTTCTTCTTCTTCTTCTTCTTCTTCATCTTCTTCTTCTTCTTCGCATTCTTCTTCTTCGCATTCTTCTTCTTCTTCTTCTTCCTTCTTCTTCTTCTTTCTTCTTCATAATCATCTTCTTCTTCTTCTTCTTCTTCTTCTTTGCATTCTTCTTCGCATTCTTCTTCTTCTTGTCCTTCCTGATTTTCTCTTCTTCTCCTTCTTCTTCTTCTCTCTCTCCCCACCTGTTTAGGACGAGCAAACTAACTTCATTATTGCAAACACATGGCATGAAAACATGTACATTGCCCAAACGGTTGTTGACTTGTCCTATTTCAAATGCATACTTCAGCTGACGACTGTTATTTCTCCTCCTTCTTTCTTTTGTCTGTTTCTGCATACTTCAGATGACGACTATTATTTCTTCTTCTTCTTTCTTTTGTCTGTTTCTCTTTCTTTTCTTCTTCTTCTTCTTCTTCTTCTTCTTCTTCTTCTTCTTCTTCTTCTTCTTCTTCTTCTTCTTCTTCTTCTCTTCTCTTCTTCTTCTTCTTCTTCTTCTTCTTCTTCTTCTTCTTCTTCTTCTTCTTCTTCTTCTTCGCATTCTTCTTCTTCTTCTTCTTCTTCTTCTTCTTCTTCGCATTCTTCGCATTCTTCTTCTTCTTCTTCTTCTTCTTCTTCTTCTTCTTCTTCTTCTTCTTCTTCTTCTTCTTCTTCTTCTTCTTCTTCTTCTTCTTCTTCTTCTTCTTCTTCTTCTTCTTCTTCTTCTTCTCTTCTTCTTCTTCTTCTTCTTTTTCTTCTTTTTTTTCTTCTTCTTCTTTCTCTCCCTCCTCCTCCTCCTCCTCCTTTCTTCTTCTTTTTCTTCTTGTTTTATTTTCTTGCGTTCGCCGTCTGCATGGTCAATCCACATCTGGCTATAAATGTGGCGATATTTTCCACTTCCTGCCGGCTGCCATAGGGCTTGGGGGTCAAAGGAGTTAGCCTATAAACGGCCGTGTCCCCTGTCGCTCTACTTGATGGAGAGTGCTGCGGTAAGTAATATCATCATCACCAGGTGCCTGCCGCATGGCGTTGGCGACCATGGACTTCCAACCATCTCTATCTCTCGTTGCCCCAGCATCTCCCCCACCCTCTTCATCCCCAGCCACTTTGCAAGTCCGTCCAGCATTCTCTCCCTGGGTCTACCTGGTGCTCTCTTTCCTCCAGCTTTCCCGTTGTGACCAGGTGCTCCAAATCCCCCTTCCTCATAAAATGGCCTATAAATGTTGCTTGTCTTTTCCTAATCTTCCTTATGAGTGATCTATTTGTGTCTGCCTCCATCAAGACTGTGTCTCGTTTGTTTTCTTTGCTGTCCAAGGAACTCTCAACATTCTTCTGAGAAACCATATCTCGTAAGTAATATAAAAATAGAAAAAAAGTAAGAGAATAAACTAAAACAAAAGAGGAACATTTACTTGGGAGAAAAAGGTGTCGACTTACAATCCGATTTAGGCTTCGCATTGCGTGAGACCGCAAAGATGGTGCTGGGTACGACAGAAACGTGTGTCTCAAGTGTTCGTTCTGCCCGCCTGTGTCATTCCTTATTCAGGCGCAGGGAAGGTGAAGTGGTAACGATGAAGAGTGGGTCATCATAGAACTCGTCTGAGAATAGTATCATATCGACGTGACTCATTTCTAAATTATGTGGTAATGATACTACGCTTACCGTATCTTTGGATTAGTTTATTTCCCTTTGAAATGGAAGATTTGTTTCCAATCAGTCTTGGGGGGGTGCCTCTGTGTGTGTGTGTGTGTGTGTGTGTGTGTGTGTGTGTGTGTGTGTGTGTGTGTCTGTGTGTGTGTGCGTGTGTCTGTGTCTGTGTGTGTATATGTGTGTGTGTGCGTGTGTGTGTGTGTGTGTGTCTGTGTCTGTATGTGTGAGTGTGTGTGTGTATGTGTGTATACGTGTGTATCTTCGAGCACTTATGTTGTGTCCGTAATTGTATATGTGTATGTGTGTGTATGTCTATGTATGCGTGTGTGTGTATGTATATGTATGCGTGTGTGTGTGTATGTGTGTATGCGTGTGTGTGTGTGTGTTTCTATGTGCGCGTGCGCGCGCGCACGTGTCTAAGTGTTATTCAGCCTGTGCCATAAAAGTTTCCAGCGCCAAAGACAGAGGAGGAACAGAACTGGCATGAACACATTTCTGCTGTGCATATGTCTTCTGTGTTCAGTGTGTTGGCCCTTGTATCTCAGGCTTAGTGTCCTCTATGCTGATCCCTTTTACATAACCCCCTTACCAGTGTGTGTGTGTGTGTGTGTGTGTGTGTGTGTGTGTGTGTGTGTGGTGTGTGGTGTGTGGTGTGTGTGTCTGTGTGTGTCTGTGTTGTGTCTGTGTGTGTGTCTATGTGTGTGCCTGTGTGCGTGTATGCGTGCGTGTGTGTGTGTCTGCGTGTGTGTGTGAGAGAGAGAAGGAGAGGGGGACAGACAGACAGACAGACGAGAGAATCAGAGACACACAGAGAGACACACACAGAGAGACAGTGGAGAGAGTCATGCTAAGATAATGTACAGAAAATGATTAGTCAACAATTATTGACTGTATACAAACTCATCTATCGTTACGCTACCTTTGGCTGTTGAGAGAAAGAGAGATATATATATATATATATATATATATATATATATATATATATATATATATATATATATACAGAGACACATAGAGAGAGAGAATGATGTTAATATGTAATGTATATTAGTCAATAATTACTGACTGTATGTAAACCCATCCATCGTTATACAACCTTTGGATAGTTACAATGCAGAGAGAGACACAGACAGAAAAAGGCAGAGACAGACAGACAGAGAGACACAGAGAGACAGAGAAATAGACAGAGACAAACAGACAGACAGACAAAGAAACAGAGAGACACAGAGAGACTGAGAAATAGACAGAGACAAACAGACAGAGAAACAGAGAGACACAGACAGACAGAGAAATAGACAGAGACAAACAGGCAGACAGGGAAACAGAGAGAGACAGAGAGAGACTAACATTAATGTTAACATAATGCACAGAAAATGATTAGTCCACAACTAGCATTAGATACTAAGATCCAGTATTTTTACTTCGAATCGATATGACTGCAAATAACCTGAGCAAAAAATAGATGGAGAAGGAAGAGAAGGCAATGGAAGAGAAGAGGAGCAGGATAAGATGGACAACCAGGACAAAAAGGACAAAACAGCTGAACAGACAAAAACAGATGAACAGGTGTAGGAAGAAAAAGAGGAGATGCTTCCTCCAAACACACTACTACTCAGTACACAAACCAAAACCAGATTTCCAGCAAAGAGTTTGCCCAGGACAGAAACCAAGTCAAGCCAAATCTATCGTTGGGGGGTGGGGGGTGGGGGGCGAGGGGGAGGAGGAAAGGAAGGGGATCAAAGAGTCGGTGGAGATGATAGAAAGCCGGTATAAACTATACGTCAG
>CM060308.1:31332503-31340003 GCA_030674185.1 Monoplex corrugatus
GCATTGTTAACCATGCTAGCAAAGCCAAAACTTAATCCTGGTTGGTGAATAGGGTGAGGGAGTCCAAGGTTAGTGTGTTTTTGCAGTTGGTGGAAAGGGTGCGGAGTCAAAGGATTAAAGGATTGTGTTGTGGTCACTGTAACGTTCTTGTCGCAAAAGGGAATCGCGCTACAGAAAATCCTGTGTACCGAAATTTGTTAGACTAAACTCACCGGTTCAACTGTACAAACGCAAGCGCGAGTTCCCTTTTACGCGAAAACGCGTTACCTACACGGACCCAAAACCTGACGAGTGAAACCTCATCCTGAGTTTATGTAAATGAGTTTCGTTTTCTGAAGACCTTGCTGTTACTGCTACTGCGATGCTGTGCTGTCCAATTAGCTTACCTCTCTCTCTCTCTCCTCTCTCTCTCTCTCTCCTCTCTCTCTCTCTCCTCTCTCTCTCTCTCTTCTCTCTCTCTCTCTCTCTCTCTCTTCTCTCTGTCTCTCTCTCTCTCTCTCTCCTCTCTCTCTGTCTCTCTCTCTCTCTCTCCTCTCTCTGCTCTCTTCTCTGTCTCTCTCTCTCTCTCTCTCTGTCTCTGTCTCTCGTCTCTGTCTCTCTGTCTCTCTCTTCTCTCTCTGTCTCTCTCTCTCTCTCTCTCTCTCTCTCTCTCTCTCTCTCTCTCTCTCTCTCTCTCTCGCGTACACATGGGCGCATGATCTTGTGCCAACTCCTTGATCAACCCAAGTGCTTGGATGAATAGCTTGTACCTGGGACATCCTGACGTATAGTTTATACCGGCTTTCTATCTCTACTGACTCTTTGATCCCCCCCCTCCCCCTTCCCCCTCCCTCTCCTTCCCCCGCCTCCCCCGGATAGATTTGGCTGGACTTGGTTTATGTCCTGGGCAAACTGCTGGAAACCTGGTGTTGGTTTGTGTGCTGGGCACTCTGTGTGATAGAAACATCACCTCTTTGTGTCTTCTTCCTCCTCCTGTTCATCCGTTTTGTCCTGATCGTCCTTCTTATTCCGCTCCTCTACTCTTCCACACTGCGTTCTCTTTCGTCCTCCACCTCTTTTTGTTCAGTCACATTGATTCGAAATTAAAATTTTGAAGCAAATCCAGCCAGAGATCGTATCATCAAATGTCGATTATTCAGGCTGATTAGGGCTGATAGCCAGATTCGACAATTTATGGGTATAAAATATTTCAATTTAACATTTGTGCAATATGGTATATGACCTATGCTTGCCTTTCAAGTCGGCTCTTTTTGTCATAGATTGTCCAGTTATGTCAGTGGAATATTATATGTCGTCGTCGTCGTCGTCGTTGTTGCAGTTGTTGTTGTTGGTGTGGTGGTGGGTGGTGGTGGTGGTGGTGGTGGTGGTGGTGGTGGTGGTGTGGTGGTGGTGGTGGTGGTGTGGTGGTGGTTGGTGGTGGTGGTGGTGGGTGTGGTGGTGGTGGTGGTGGTGGTGATGATGATGTGGTGGTGGTGGCGGTGTGTTGTTGTTGTTGTTGTTGTTGTTGTTGTTGTTGTTGTTGTTGTTGTTGTTGTTGTTGTTGATGATGATGATGATGATGATTGTCTAGTTATCACTGAACATATTTTTCTTACTAATTGTCCTATTGTGAACGTCTTTTTCTCACTGATTTTCTGGACATCTCACAGGATACATTTTTCTCTCTGATTGTTCAGTTATCACTGGAATATCTTTTCCTCACATGATTATCTTGGAATATCTTTTTCTCATTAGCTGTTCAATTATCACTGCAACATCTTTTTCTCATTATCTGTTCAGTTATCACTGGAACACATTTTTCTTACTGATTTTCCAGTTATCACTGGAACATGTTTTTTCTCATCAACTGTCAAATTGTCACCGGAACATCTTTTTCTCATTATCTATATAATTATCATTCAAACCTCTTTTTTCTCATTGACTGTCCAGTTAACACTGTAACATCTTTTTCTCATTGTCAAATTATCATCAGAACTTCATTTTTTCATTAACTGTCAAATTATCACTGGAACATTTTTCTCATTAACTGTTCAGTTATCACTGGGACATCTTTTTTTCGTTGATTCTTCTGTAATTGTCGATTTATCACTGGAACTTTTTTTTCATTACTCATCCAGTTATCATTGAAACATCTTGTTTTCGCAGATTGTCCAGTTATATGTCTCTAACAAAGGCTAATTTGTAGCAGGAATCTCCAGATAAAGATGGACAGAAGAAGGTCCTCAGGAGAGAAGCCCCCAGCCCCAGCCCCCAGCCCCCAGCTCCCAGCCCCCAGCCCCCAGCTCCCAGCTCCCAGCCCCCAGCTCCCAGCCCCTAGCCCCCAGCTCCCAGCTCCCAGTTCCCAGTTCCCAGCCCCAGCCCCCAGCCCCCAGCCCCCAGCCCCTAGCCCCCAGCTCCCAGCTCCCAGCCCCTAGCCCCTAGCCCCCAGCCCCTGGACACCAGCCCCCAGCCCCCAGCCCCTAGCCCCCAGCTCCCAGCTCCCAGCCCCTAGCCCCTAGCCCCCAGCCCCTGGACACCAGCCCCCAGCCCCCAGCTCCCAGCCTCCCAGCCCCCCAGCTTCCAGCTCCTTGGCCCCAGCCTTCAACCCCCAGCCCCCCAGCTTCCAGCTTCCAGCTTCTAGCCCCCAGCCCTCAGCCGCTGCTTGCCCCCAGCCTTCAGCACCCAGCATCACAGCACCCAGCTCCTTGCCCCCAGCTCCCCCCCCCCCAGCCCCCCAGCCCCCCAGCCCCCAGACCCAAGACCCCAGCTCCTACCCCCAGCCCACAGCCCACAGCCCTCAGCTCTTTGCCCCAGGCCTCCAGCCCCAGCTCCTAGCCCCTAGCTCCCAGCCCCCAGCCCCCAGCCCTCAGCCCTCAGCTCCTTACCCCTAGCCCCCAGCCCCAGCCCCCAGCCTCCAGCTCCTAGCCCCCAGCCCCTAGCCCCCAGCTCCTTGCCCCCAGCCCTCATTCCCCAGCCCCCAGCCCCCAGCTTCCACCCCCCAGCTTCCACCCCCCAGCTTCCACCCCAGCTCCCATCCCCCAGCTCCCAGCCCCCAGCCCCAAGCTCCCAGCTCCTTGCCCCCTGCCCCCAGCTCCTTGCCCCCAGCCCCCAACTCCCACCCCCCCCCCCAGTTCCCAGCCCCCAGCCCCCAGCCTCCCAGCTCCTTGCCCCCAGCCCCCAGCCCTAGCCCCCAGCCCCCAGTCCCCAGTCCCCTCCCCAGCCCCCAGCCCCTAGCCCCCAGCCCCCAGCCCCCAGCCCCCAGCCCCCAGCCGTCCTCAAGCAAGTGTTTTGGCCCTTAAGCTATCCATCAAAGATTTCTATGATCTATATCCAGAACTGATTAGCTGACTCCACCAAAGTCAAAGACATACTGAAATGGGCAATGAGCCACTAGTCTTTAATGCTGTCAGCTGGGCTGGAACTGGATAATTCAGATATTAACTTAATGGCTTGGTCAAATGAATAGACGGCTACTCTAATGTAACTGTATTGGAAGGTAAATACATTACCACTACTACTAATGTGTGTGCTAACATTTTACTTGTACTGCTACCACGTCTGCTTCACCTACGTCTACTACAGCTACCACTATTACAACGCTACAACCACCTATGTTACTGCCACTACTTCTGTTATTACGGAAAATATTTACACATAACTCCAGTTTCATTTTGCTCATACAGAGAAGCAATGTACGGATTATTCAACGTCCGCTCAACCCCATCTGCTGAGAGATCAGTGAAAATCCAAACCTTGAATTTCAAACATTTCAAAACACTTCTATTTCTCAAGAATAGCAGTGCTGAGTCCCACTAGCCCGGTCTCAAAACTAATCCTTGCTTCTCTACACATATAAGCACATTAAAAACAAAAATAGAAACAAATGAAAAGAAGAGAGTGAAGGAAGCATTAAACAAGGAACAGGGAAGATAATGTAAACAGATGAAGCATAAAACAGAAACTAATGGAGTTTCAGTATCAGTTTCTCAAGATGACGTCTCCGCGTTCGGAATGAATTCCATATGCACTAACGTCACAGGTGCCATGTGTATGGTGATCATGGCACACGCTTTAACCCTGCACATAAACCCATGAGCTGGCCAGATCCTGAGGTCCTACTTAACCTATGTTTTACCTAGTCTATATTTTTATACTGGTATTGTATCAATCTATCATTGGAGCAATACTGGTTACATGTTTATGACATGTGTATCTGTGTGTCTGTGTATCTTATGATCAAAGAAAAGAAATGGATACACACATGATAGGGACAAAAGTAATGCTTACACAGTACGTTATAAACAGGTCTTCAGATTTTACTTTACCTATTCAGACACACAATAGCGTCCGCGTTCTTACGCACCATACGCTCATATGCACGCACACGTGTATGCATGCATGTGACAAAAAAATTAATACAATACAAAATGGTACAATATCAGGGCCGGACCGTAGCGGATACCTGGGGTCCTAGAGCCTCGTCCCACCCCCTTCCATAGAAATACAAAACAAAAAGTTGAATACTTGTGACAGAAAGAACAAACAAGAAAGAGAACAAACAAGATGAAAGAAATGAGATGTACGGATTGATGCCTATTTGTCATGATCACATCTTATTATGATGTCTCTTGTATGCTCGCACTTTCGGAGGGGACTTGGTTAAATAAACAAAATTTGGACTTCTGGTGTGCAATTCTATTATTCCTCCGAAGTTGTTAACATTTTGCTGTTTCAACTTTTACTTTCGTTTGTATGCCTACAACGAGAGGGAAAACCTCCATACAAGGCCTTTTTCTTTTCTTTCAAATGGCAGCAGCGCTTCCCTCCCTCACTTTTCCCTGAATATAATACATTCTAGTAGACGTCATGGATGTAGTACAATACAATGCAATATAATAACGCTAGCACAATATAATCTACCAAGCAGAGCTAAGTAGAACCAGCACGACCGTAACCCATTCTGACCAGTGTTTGGTAGGTAGTCTGAACGATTCAGCGTGCAGGTAGGTAGGATGGAAGATACACACGCACACACACACACACACACACACACACACACACACACACACACACACACACACACTCACGCGCACACATACACACACACTCACACTCACACACACACACACACACACACGCATGCACACACACACACACACCACACACACACACACACACTCACACAAACACACACGCATGCACACACACACACACACACATATATATATATACACATATGTATATACATATATATATGTATATGTATACACATATACACACACATATCTATATATATATATATACATGCATATATATTAGTTGTTGTTATTGATGATATAGTGTAGGGTTTCCTTTCTACCTCACTGTAGTATCAAGGTCCCAGACGTTGTCAATTATGTGTCAGCCAGGGGGAAGAGTTTGGCAGTTTGCTGGATGGCTCGGCTGGAGGCTTTGCTGTAACTGACCTGTGTCGATCTCGGTAACATGTCAAAACAGCTCCCCACTCGGATTTGTCCCTGTCACTAATCTACCGCCCGGTCAGACTGACCAAGAATGTCCAGCTGTTCCAGAGTGCGTTTTCTACCTTCTACTTCCTCGTTTACCCGCGAGGGCTTGTTGGCTGTTTTCACAGAGCGGTGGACTCAAAAATCTAAGATCTCGACTGAGTTCAGTCTCAGCCAGCAACATACAAACGTAGGCCTGTTCGCTGCCTGTTTTAATCCTTTGATTCCCGCACCTTGTCCACCTGCATCGTGCCTTGCCAACCGTGCTATCGAAGCAAAAAACGTAACCCTTTGATTCCCTCACCTTATCCATCAGCTTCCTGCAGAAAGCCGGGAATAAGGTGAGGGAATCAATGGGTTAATTAACTTTTTGCAGTTGATGGATAGGGTATGGGAGTCAAAGGGTTAATGTTTCCATCATTCTGATGGTATCAGCGTAATGTTTCATTAGATCCGTTCTGCCACTGCTCCCCATTTTCAAGATCTTGCCAGCGAGTATGGTTTTGAGCATGAATCAGGAAGTCTGTCAGATAATTGCTTGCAGACTGGGTTGGAGCGCATATGGAATTGTCCGAGTGCGGTGAATCCCTCTCGAACAAATTCGAAACTCGTTTTCCGAACTTTCTGAGAGCGCCTTGCAGAATACTAGTAACCTAATGAACCAAATTTGAAAAATATATCTGGGCAATAAATAGTACTTGACGACCCCCACATATCCTTCATCCAGACCACTGGATTGACCACTTGAGGCGTGGCCATGCTGGAATACAGAAGCTTTCTAGTAACACTGTTTCAGAGACCCATGAAACAGACCTAAAACTACGTACAAGGTTGTGTTACTTTCACCGGTGATGAACCACAGGGCTTGGCTCCTGTCTTTGGTTCTCAGTTAACAAGAAACACCTCAGGGCACTGGATGGGATCCAGAGCAACAATGCCTCGCTTCTAGCCAAGCAATCACCCCCTAGCTCCCGATGCCACATGGGTCAATTTGCCAAACAAGGGGAGGGCGGTCCATGCACCTCATGACCCGTTCGGACCCAGTCATCATTTACCTTGTTCAAAAATCGAATGGCAAGATGGGGGAGATGACAAACCCCGGACATAGCCACACAGTGTTCATCAGCTAGATCCAGCCCAACTATCGGACCAAGAGAGAATGAACAAAACCCCCTTTGCTTTACACTAGTCCTTCGTCTCTCTGTTGGGCAGTCTGTTCAACGCCAGCTCGTATAGCTGCCAGCTCCCCTCCTCTTGCAATAGTCTCGACACTTAGGGGCATTTCCAATATCAATGTAATCATTTTGAGCGTACGATCTCAACAAGCGACACAAAAACTGGCGTACGCTAAATTATACTGTATCCATACAGCAAACAAAGAAATAAATGAATAGGTAAATCAAATAATTAATCAATAAATGAATATTAAGTAAATGTACATTTTAGTGTACAAAAAAAATATAAATAAATAAATAGGTAAATGAAGCAATTGATCAATAAATGAATAAATAGCTAAACGTATGGTTGATGAATTAATCCACCTAGGATATATCTGACATGATGCCGTCTCTTCAGACCAACAGAAGTATCCTGTAGCTTACCTGTAGAGAACAGACAGAGGTTAGGACAGTTCTGCCGGCCCTGACAGCTGCTGAGGTGGTAAAACATCAATCAGAGAGGAGAAAAACAGAAGAAAGAAAAAACAAAGACGGGAGAGAAAAAAAACAGGGCCGGCATGGGGAGGCATAGAATGGAGGGATTAAGGGAATGGTACTTGTATCAGAATGGGGTTTGTTTCGATGTTAAGTATTTGTATCAAAGAAACAGGAGAGAGGTCTTGAATGTTAGATAGGACCGATAATGCTATAACGGTTGTGAAGCGTGGACAGTCAACACGCAAAGACAGAACAAGATTGAGGCAGCCGAGATGTGGTTTCTAAGAACAATGTTGAGAGTTCCATGGACAACAAAGAAAACACACGAGACAGTCTTGATGGAAGCAGACACAAGAAGATCA
>CM060308.1:31345003-31347503 GCA_030674185.1 Monoplex corrugatus
CTCCTCCCTCCCCCTCTCTCTGTCTCTGTCTCTGTCTGTCTCTCTCTCTCTTTCTCTCTCTCTCTCTCCTTCCCTCCCTCCCTCTCCCTCTGTTTCTCTGTTTATCTCTGTCTCTTCCTCTCTCTGTCTCTGAATCTGTTTTTATCGCTGTCTCTTTCTCTCTCTCACTCTCTTCCCCTCCCTCCCCCTCTCTCTGTCTCTGTCTCTGTCTCTGTCTCTCTCTCTCTCTCTCTCTCTTTCTCTCTCTCTCTCTTTTTCTCTCTCTCTCTCTCTCTCTCTCTCTCTCTCCCCTTCAGTCTGCCCACCTTTCTTCCTTTTTTGTCTCCCCCTTCCCCCTTCTTTTTTCTTATCCCCCCCCCCCCCTCCCCGAGAGAAGTAGGACTAGTTCATATTATCAATTCACCGTGGAGGTGTGTGTGTGTGCGGGTCACTGTGTGTATATCTGTCTGTCTGTCTGTCTGTCTGTCTGTCTGTCTGTCTGTCTGTAACCGCACACTGTGTGTATATCTGTCTGACTGTCTGTCTGTCTGCCTGTCTGTCTGTCTGTAAGTAAGTAAGTATGTATGTATGTATTTATGTCTGTATGTGTGTATGTCTGTCTGTCTGTCTGCATGTATGTATATATGTATGTCTGCAGACCAGCCTCTACTTAACACCTCAACCATCTGCTGAGCAACTGGATCGATGTCTTCGTGATGTCCTAGACACCCACGCCCCTGCCAGACGACGCAAGGTCACCTCCCGGCCATCGTGCCCATGGTACAGTGCTGTGGCTGACCAGCTGAAGAAGACGAAGCAGGAACGACGGAGAGCAGAGCGCCAGTGGCTCAAGTCTGGGCTTCATGTATTCAAAGACATTATGAATGCTGCCAAACACCAAGTGACTAAACTTCTAACAGACGCTAAAACAGCATTCTACTCATCAAAAATTGCCCAATGTGCCACATCCAAAGAACTGTTTGGTGTTTTAAATACTCTTTTAGGAAAAAAACAGACCACCACTCTACCATCTGTTATATCACCAACTGAACTACCACTCAATTTTTCTGATTTCTTTAGTGCAAAGATAAGAACTATTCGTGACAATCTTGACGTGTCTACAACTTGTGGCTCCCCTCACTCAGGTGACAAATCTTTCTGTGGTGAACCCCTTGTTTCATTTCAAAGTGTAACTACTGAAGCAGTACGGAAAATCATGCTTGCTTCTCCACAGAAATCTTGTGAACTTGATTCAGTCCCAGCCCACCTTTTGTTTGATTGTCTTGATGTCCTTTTGTCGTGTATAACTCATATTATTAATGACTCTCTTTCAAGTGGTATTTTCCCCAGTACTTACAAATCAGCCATCATCCGCCCTTTGATAAAGAAGCCCTCCCTTGATCCCAACATCTTGAAAAACTATAGACCTGTCTCAAATTTGAAATTTTTGGCCAAACTGATTGAACGAGTTGTACTGGCTCAGCTTCTTGACCATCTTAAGACCCATAATCTCCTCGACCCACATCAATCAGCCTATAGAGCAGGTCACAGCACAGAAACTGCCCTCTTAAAAGTTGCAAATGATCTTCTCACATCGCTTGATGATGATAGAATTTCTGTTCTTTCTCTTCTTGATCTATCAGCAGCATTTGATACGATTGACCATGAAATTCTTCTGTTTAGACTGCAATACTTTTTTGGCATTCAGGGTACCGTCCTTGCTTGGATAAAGTCTTATCTTAGTGAGCGTACACAAAAAGTCTTAGTAAATGGCCTCTGCTCACCTGCTACGCGATTGGAATACGGAGTTCCACAGGGTTCTGTGCTGGGACCTGTGTTGTTTATCATGTACACAACACCTATCTCTGGGATAGTTAATCGTCACTCTCTATCACATGAAAGCTTTGCTGACGACACACAGCTCTATCAGTCCAGCCCAATTACTCAAATCCATCAAGTGATTGAAAGTACTCAAAACTGCATATATGATTTAAAGGCTTGGATGACACTCAACAAACTGCAGTTCAATGAAGAAAAAACAGAAGTTTTGTTAACTGTTCCTCCAAAATTTGAAAAACATCCCTCACTTCCAGACGCGATTTGTATTGATGGTGCTGACATTCAGATTTCTCCCCATGTTCGTAACCTTGGTGTCATTTTTTATCAGACCCTTTCTTTTAAATCTCACATATCAAATGTCTGCAGGATAGCATACCTGGAACTTAGGAGAATAAGCACCATCCGCCACTATCTGTCTGTAGATGCAACCAAAACTCTGGTTTGTTCCTTTGTTTTATCCAGGCTTGATTATGGTAATGCTCTTCTTGCAGGCGTGCCAAAGTATCTGCTTCAAAAGCTCCAAAAAGTACAAAACAATGCTGCAAGGCTGATTCTCAAGTCACCCAAACATGAACATATCACACCTCTTCTGAAATCCTTGCACTGGCTACCTGTACAATCTAGAATCTCATATAAACTTTCTTCAATCTGTTTCTCATCTGTCTCTGGCACAGGCCCTGAT
>CM060308.1:31355003-31360003 GCA_030674185.1 Monoplex corrugatus
CTGGCCTGTCGATTTGTGTGAGTGTGTGTGTGATCGTAAGTGCTTTTAGACAATGGTTGTGTGTGTGTGTGTGTGTGTGTGTGTGTGTGTGGTGTGTGTGTGTGGGGTGTGTGTTGTGTAGGACTACATTCGTATTTGTGAGTCTGTATGTGTGTTTTGTATGTGTGTGTGATGTGTCTGTGCCGTGCGTACGTGTTATGTATGCACGTGTGTGCGCACGTGCGTACGTGCGTGTCTGTGTGTGTGAGTTGCTTCTGTGAGGCTTGTGCGAGCGCCTAGTGGCTCAAATAGTGTGTTCGCAAGCGCTCTGGCACTTCGCCGTCAGCCGGCAAGTCAAGTCAGTCACGCAGGCGAAAAGGAGCTCGCCTAGTTTCTTGTTTCGTTTCGTCTAGTTTCGCTGGTTTGTTCTTTAATCACCTTGCCTTCCCTGCTTCTTTTCAAGGCCAAGGTCTGGAACAACTACACAGTTTGCATGTTAATGGTTCCATTATCCATTTCCAACCTGGACGAGTGTACGTGAATGCGTGTGTGTGTGTGTGTGCGACACGCGCATGCTGACCTTTGACATATGAATGGTGACGAACCCGACCGCGGAGTGTTCACTTCCGCCGTCATAGGTCACGTGACTAAAAGCTCTCCTGGCGGGGTGGTGGTGTCAGCCCCTTCTAAGCAACTGTGAGGTTGAAGAAGTTTTTATGACTTCTAAATTAACGTTTTAATATTTGTCCAGTGAGGTCAGAGAGGAGTGGAGTACCAAATGATGGGGGATCCGTACAATGATGGATACATGGAGGAGGAGGAGGAGTGGGACAGAGAAGGATTACTCGACCCGGCATGGGAAAAGCAGCAGAAGAAGGTCAGTGCTTGTTACCTTTTCGTTTGCTTTATAATTCATCCAGAAAATGTGCACATGATCTATAGCTAAACCAGAATGCTTACAGGTTCCTTGAAAAGAACCTCACATTTTATTGTTACGTTGCTTGTGCAGCCTGTTAACATGTTTTACTCTTAGTTCCTGGACATTCAGTGGCAGCCGCCATTGGCAAGGTTTTGATTGCACACCTAATATGGAGGAGGCACGAGAGGGGCGGGGCTTGTGACAAATTGTCTTATTTTGGTGGATTTGGCGGATTTGTTGCTTGTAAAAGCGATTGTCCAGTTTATCTAAGCAGTGGTACAATAATGCGCAAAGTTGAAAGTTTGAATGATGAAGGAGATCGTGCATTTCGCCTTGCACAATGCCCTTCATGTGGCGCTCCTGGTGAGCCGTACTCTTTCTCTTTGACGAGTGGATTCTACACAACAGATGATCGTGCCTTTACTCAATGTCAGAGGCAGAAACGTTTCCATAGTTTCTGTTGATAGCTGTTTTCGTGAAATTAAAGGCAACACCATTGAAGCGCATTGTAGATTTAGACCTTCATCTCACCTTTGTCGAGTCTTTAGCTGAAGCTGCCATGATGATTATTTGTCAGCATGAAAACACTTGGTCAAAAACAACATAGGGCCTACAGAATATTCTTATAATCGTAATCATATCTCTGTCCACCGCAGTATATTTCTCTATTTATGTCATTACTCTTCAGTTTTTTGGGTTGCAGAGTGAATCAGTGATAGGATTATTGCAGAGAACTTAATGTATAAGCCTAGCACTAATGATATAGGGGCCTATATGTTTCCCCATCTACTGGTCTAGGCTAGAATTTTTTTTGATGGCAACGTTGTATTAAAATCAAGATATTCAGACTTATGACTACATTTGTTGCCATGAACATCTGTATACTCTGATATATATTAACAGATATGCCCACTTGTACAAGTATGTATGCACACAATAAGATTAGATACTACAAATTCAGTGACACAGAGAAACTGCATAATGATCATGAATACACACATGCATATAATCACATTGCATATATAGTCAAAACACACACACTCGTCGTACTTACACATGCAGACACATGCACACAAAGTATTTTGATCATTGTTGTACACACACACACACACACACACACACACACACACACACACACACACACACACACACACACACACACACACACAGAATTTACACACACAGTGACATACATTCAACATATTCAAAATGACTACATACTTAAAACAAAAGCGACATATAGACAGACACACAATGGCACAATTGTATCCATGCAGTTTGTGTGTGTGTGTGATATGTGTGGGCATTTGTGTGGGTTGTGTGCGTGTGTGTGTCAGTGCACACTCTGTCACGCACTTGCGCCCATGCTTAATATAAGTGTGACAATTTGAAACAGGATCTTACAACAGTTTTGTTGTTTTGTTTGTTTGTTTGTTTTCTTTTGACATCTGAACTAATATTCTACAAAAAATTTTATGTCATTTATTTTCTGTGCTGTCATTATCATAATATTAGATAAGTATAAATTAACTGTGTAAGCTGGTAATGTGTACTTATGTAGTATTTATTGTGATTCAATTTTGTTATGACTCAACTTTGGCTATGACACTATTGACAGTGTAAGAATAATCATAAGGTATGTCTTTCAGACTGCTGTTCTAGGTAAGAGTAGTGTGGTCACTAGTGAAGAACTTTATCACTAAACTTATTGTGATTGTAGATTATTTTTAATCCACAAGAAAAAGAAAACCATCAAAATACAAAATTAAACACGGAAAAACAAATACTGAAATAGTATGAACTAGTACTAGTAGTAATGTTTCTAGTGTTACAGATAAGTCGTATTAAGCTTATATTGTCTTAACACTAGTAGTACATGTACTGTCAAGGCATACAGCATATATTACATCAAGTGTCATTGTCTCTATGTCAAATTTTGTTGTGTTTGTATGTTTGCTTTAGGTGTAACTATGTTTGAGTGTGTATACTATTATTACTATGTGTATGGTAGTGTGTGTGGGCAGTGTATCTATGTCAGTTATCATTTTATACACTCAGGTCTGCTGTGTAAGATTCTTATAGGATTTCCAAGATGAAATTCAAAAAAACTTTTAATTAATTATTTGTTACTGTTTAGAAATAAAGAAGAAGAACAAAGCAGAAAGAAAGAAAAGATGACTGAAAATGAATGGTCCTTTGCTTTGCTGTTTCAGCATATATCATATGTATGTGTCTCAATATAAAATACTTTCCATGACAAGTTTTGTTTAAAACTTAACAAGGAAAATTTGTGTATTGTTCAGTTGTAAATTTTATGCCCCATGTCTTCGTAACTCTTGATATTAAAAAGTATGTGTTGTGTGTGGTGTGTGTGTGGTTGTATGTGTGTGTGTGTGTGTGTGTGTGTGTGTGTGTGTGTGTGTGTGTGTGTGTGTGTTTACTTTCATAGAACTGCTTGCATGTATTGTATCGTTCCATGGGTATCACTGGGAGGGGAATTAATGTGTAAATCAGTTAATTGATTTGAATACGATGGCTTGATTTTTAGTGAGATCTGGGAATGTTATTTGCATCAGCAGATGTAATGAAATGAATTGTGAGTGTGAATGAAATTGATCTGCCATGATACTCATCTTAAAAAGGAAATAAAACTTTATATGATATTATATAAACTTAACACTTGCTGTTAAAATTGATGTTTTAACTATTCAACTTCAATTAAAATGCATTTTCATCACAAAAAAATATTGTTTCCTGTTTAGCTGTAATCATTTTCCGTTTTGAAGAATAAAATTTTACCAGTGTGATAATCATAAAATCATTATTAATATTAGCAGTGTCATACTAACTGTACGATTGTAGTACTCTTGACTTATTACTATAGTATCTAAGTAGTAGTTTTGTGAATGGTCACTATATTTTTTTTACAGTCATATTTGTATTACATAACTGATTACAGTCTGAATCATAAGTGTTTTTTAAAAAGGTTAAGAGTAAGAATGCTGTGTGGATCAGTACTCAGCACTTTTTCTTTATCATACAGTGATAACATATAAAGTGGTTCATATTTTCGAAAAGCGGGATCATATTCATGATATTGGATTCATTCAGTTTCGTGGTCATAGAACTTTATGATGGTATGATGCAGTGTCTGTCTGTGTCACATGAGAATATCTAGTAGTAGGTTCACTGAAGATAACGTAGATCTATCAAAGATGAGGTAGGTGAAAACGTTAACTTTTAAGGCTTTCTTTTGCTGAATTTGTTTTCTTTGTTTATAGTCTAAGCAATACGATTGCATGTTTGTTGTTGTTGTATTTTCTTTCTTGAGTGCGTGCTTGTTGTTTAGCCGGTACTGTAATTGTAATTTGCTGTACAGTCTGCATACTCTGTCCCTGGTGGCATAAATGACAGATGTTTTGCTGTTTCCATAAACTTTGACAGTGACTTTGCTTACACTTACAGGATTTGATGTGCATATTGAATGTTGTGTGTCCCTATAATATATCATTGTATGTGCATTTGCACTGTTACTGATTGAACATTCCTGGAAGATCCAAAATCCATCATGGCATCAGCTCAGGGCTATGTTAATAACTGATCATATTTTCTCATTCCTGTCAGTTTCATGATCCCTTTCACTGTTAAGAAGTGACTTGGTTGCTTAATCAGTTAATGTAATGGGTCTGTATGAGGGCAGTCTCTTTTATTTATTTCCTTTCCATATTATGTATTTTTCTCCATCAGTTTGTTTATTTGTCTTGTGTTTGTCTCAGAGAACTCTTTTAAGTTTTCTCATTTCGTTCAGTGTCTGTGTGTGTATACATATTATATCCACTCCAGTCTTTCTCAGTTTCATTGTGGATGTTTCTCATTCACACATGTATACATGCATGTATGCAACACGTGCCACATGTATCCTTCTACCAGATGCAAGCTTGCAAATCTTCAGGGAACAGGGAGAAGGATATACAGTACTGAGGAACTAGCACTAGTAGCAGGCTGTGTTTCCAGATTCCTGGCATACCTCAGACACATTGCTGTGCACACAGCAGTGAGATGAGCCCACTGAGTAACTCAGTAGTGGATGAGACAGACAGAC
>CM060308.1:31362503-31480003 GCA_030674185.1 Monoplex corrugatus
GGGAGGGTGAGATCTTGTGCTAGTGCTATCTTCACCAACTTCAGAGAGGTAATTGATTTATAACATCAGACGGATAGAGAAGGTGACAGATGGCCCTGATCCCCTAGTGGGTTTTCTTGGTCAAGGTAATGTTGCTGACAACCTTGGAATTCAAGGAATGGTCAAGCAGAGATCTGTACTGTGAGGAGTGACCAAAGCATGTTTACATGCCCCAGTTACCAAGTCTGGAGCATACTCCTTTACCAACTGTACTGTTACTTAGAAGAAAAGCAAGCATTCAGTATTCTCTGATTTGGTAGGAATCATAATGAATTCGTCAAGTAATAAATAAAAATGTTATTATTATATATATATATCTGTTCTCATAAATTCATGTCTGTGTGATCTTTTCCATGCTTCTTCATGATTTAAAATTTAAGAAACTGACATGATTCTACTTTTAAGTCAAGTTTTAGTTATGCCTGATGGTGTTATTGATCTTAAACGTTTCTTTAGTTCTGTTTTTCATGTAGTGTGATTTTAATGCAGACACTACTGATTATATTATGGTAATCATATATAATCGCTCAGAGGCATACAGTAATGCACCAAAATATTATACCGGGACTATAAACATGACAGGCGGGGGAATAAATGATGAATAACATCATGAATATAAACTGTAAATTATATTTATAATGTGTGGATTAGTCAGCAGTATATGTAATGTACAGTGCTTAGCAATTATGTGTTTTTTTGCATAGTTTTAGTGTATGACAATATTAAAGTATTTAAATGTTGTTGGGTTTTTTTACTGCTAAAACTATTAGGTTAGTAATTTGATATTATTAGGGACTACATCAGTACATGTGCACATATCTACAAACATGTATACACAGTACACACACGCACGCACACACACACATGCACGCACACGCACACACGCATTCTTTTATTAGATTATATTTCATTATTTGTACACATCCATATCAGTGCTGGTTTAGAATAACCTGTTCTACATGTGCAGTTTTGAGCAAGATCAGTGTATAAGTTATTTTAATTGATCAGCCTAATGGTATTTAAAAATCTATTCTGTAATATTGATCATTTACATCCTCTTTAGAAAATTTGAATATATATCTATCAGTTTCTGTTGTATCAGAACTCTTTCAAAAATGTCTTTTCTTCTTCTTCTTCTTCTTCTTCTTCTTCTTCTTCTTCTGTTCTTTTTAAAATCTATATCGGTAGTTAATGATATAATATCTGCAGATTAAAGATTTAAATTATCACATCTGCAGACATCAATAAATACTATTATATTTGCTCTGATTTTATTGCCTAAAAAGTCAACAGTTTGCTTAATTTAAATCATAACAGGGGGAGGGGGGGTTTGTACGTTTTTTGTTTATTTAGTTTAGTTTGGGGTTTGTTTATTTGTTTTGCTTTTTTGTTGTTGTTGTTGTTGGAGTGAACATAAGTACTACCACTAGACTTAGTCAAACTGGTGCATAATTAGTTATCAGATATGAAAAATTATTTCTGTTGAAATTAGTAATACTACTAATAGTGAAGCATTCATTTCATCCTCCCTTTCTGTCTTTTTTCATCTTTTCTTTTTAGAACTAAATGACATATGATGATATGGTGTAAAATATGGTTTTTGTTTGTTTTGTTTTGTTTTGTTTTGTTTTGTTTGTTTGTTTTTATTTTACTGTTGTTTTAAATTCTGTTCTTTTCGTAAAAGGTTAGAATTCCTGATGAAATCCAGTCTCAGACTAGTTGACTTTGTCATTGATACGAGTGATAGAGCTTCATACAATATAGTAGTTTAGTGATAGTGATCACAGTATTCACACTATGTGAGTTATGAGTGAGATTTTGTGAGTTACGACCACAGCAGTGCTGTGTTCTGCCACTTAGTAGTCCAAAACTTTATACACTCCTGGCATGTACCTGGAGCTTTCTAAAAATAAAGCAGACCATTCCACTCTGACAGAAATATCCTTCATCAGATGTCTCATTCACCTTTCCTTCCTTCAGGGATCCACATACCTGTCTACTTTCAGACTTTGTATCATAGGTAACCTGGCCCATTTTCCGCCTCTCCCAGAATAGATATCTGTTAGTCTTACTTTCCAGTCTCTGAGTAACTTTTCAAACCCAGATTTTTTTAGTTTTTTCTTCATTATTTCTTCTTTTGTTGTTTCTTTTCCAGTTTTTAAAATGAGTTATTATGTAGATAAGTAAAGTGTGCTTCTGAAGTTAGTAAAAGAGATGGGGAATTTTTTACCAGTCCAGTCTGAGCAGTCCAGTCCAAAAGAGACTCAGAAAGAGAATCTATTATTGGCATTATGATCTCTTGCAAATTCTAAAAAAAAAAGTGTTAATGTTTTGTATGCATTTGTGCAGTGTGGCATTACAATCTCTTACAAGCTCTAAAAAGAAAAAAGATTATATATATATATATATATATATATATATATATATATATAATATATATATATATATATATATATATATATATAATAATTTTTTCGTGATGTATGCAGTGATGTAATCATTAGTTCTCTAACTTATAAACTCTGCCTGCTGTTAGATAGGGACTCTCTGAGTCCTCTCTCTCTCTCTCTCTCTCTCTCTCTCTCTCTTCTCTCTCTCTCTTCCTCCTCTCTCTCTCTCTCTCTCTCTCTCTCTCTCTCTCTTCTCTCTCACTCTCTCTCATTCTCTCTCATTCTCTCTCTCTCTCTCTCTTCTCTCTCTCTCTCACACAACACACACACACACATCACACACACAACTCACACGCACACAACACACACACACATGCCAGACAGTCACATGCTCACTGTTAGTTGTTTTTTGTTTTCATTTTTTTCACTAGAAGTGTATCTCTTGGTCTTAAGCTAATCAGTACAGCTGTACAGCTTGTTATTCACTAATTCAGTTTGCTTTTCATTTCCCACCCTTTAGTCAAGGAAATGAGAGAGATAGGGTGGGAAGAAAGAGAGAGGTTTACTTCAGAAAAAGAGAGACTGTCTCAGTCTACAAATAGCACATTTTCCTGTTACTCCAGATCTGAAATGAAAAAGAAAACAAACAAAAAAACAATAAATTTCAGAAAAAGAAAGAAAGTACAAATTTATTCGCTGCAGTAATTTAAAAAATGTTTTAAAAAAAAGATGTACAAGCTTATCCACAAGGGTAATTACTTATTTTTGATAGCAGTTTTTAGTATCAAGTGTTAGTATCAGTCTTAGAGTCATGAGTATGGCCTTTGCTAATTGTAATAGGAAAATGGTTCTGATTATCTGTTGTAGTTTGTGTACTGAAGACAGAGGGGTTTTTTTTCAAAACTACAGCAAGCAAGAACTTTGCACAGTAACTCGAGCATGAATAGGTCATCCCTCTTACTTTAAAGTGTCAATCTCCAGTTCAGACAGGAGCTGAGCAAGCTTACGTTGTACCGAGTGTAAACTGAAGAAAAGAAGCTTTTGTTAAATACAAATACTAGTGGGAAGGGAGGTCACCGACCCTTGCAGGTTAGTCAGAAGACATAGTAGCTTGCAAGTAGAGTGTACAATGATGCCGGCTATGAATGGCATGCAAGTTGTGATAGTTTGCTCGTGGGTCCATGTATGGTACTTACTAAAAGTTCTGTAAATGGAATATGAATAGTACAAATCATTTTTGTTTTGTGGAATATTCTGTGCGTAGGATCTTTGTCATCAGATCATGCACGTAATTAAGTTGTTGTCTAGTTCAGTAATATTATCAGTTTCAAGGCCAGTATGTTATAAATATCATTCATGTTTAGTTGTTTCTATCCAAACAGACTGTCATTTTCACATCCTACTAATCATTAAATTGGAGAGGAATTTAGACACTTCCTTGACCTAGCCCTTTGTCACAGAGATCTTTTTATGAAACATTAAAAGACTGTAGTAGTTCTCTTGCAGAAAAGTTAAGTTTTGTACAATTTTTTGTGTGTGAATATTGCCGGTTTGGGTGTGTGTGTTTTTTTGTGTGTGTGTGTTTTGTTTTGTTTTTGTTTGTTTTTTTACACAATGTTTGTTAGCTTTCTTGCATTTTCATTATGATTAATTTAAATGTGATACATGTACGTATACGTAGACATATTTTGTTAGTTATCAAAGGCTGAGCACAAGTCGTCATAATGGGCAATATGTTTTGTTGGGGTTTTTTTTTCGTTTCATAGAAATTAATTTGTAGTGTCCTTGTCATTTCAACTCATTCACTGATTCAATTATTGTCACAGTTTTGATTTTGTCCTGTTATTGCAGTAGTTTCCCAGATCATTTTAAGCATTCTTAATGCTGTTGGCATCATTTATAAAATCTTGATTTGTGTCATTAATGAAATGTGTGTATGTGCCTTATGTTTTTGTGTTGTGTGTGTGTCTGTGTGTGTGTGTGTGTGTATGTGTGTGTTGTATTATTTGAGAAGATCAGTTGGGAAGGCAATGCTTTTGGGACATTAACGTTGTTTAGGGTAAAACACAGGTTTATATAAATTTATGTTGGTGATGAATTCTTTATCCAGCATCCATTTTTGTTGTGTGTTGTTTGGAACGTTATTGGTCATAAATTTTGTAAAGAAATATTAAAATTCATAATGAAACTTAGAAGTGCCTTTTTTGGGCAATGAGGGAAAATGGGATTTATGGAAACGTTCTGTTGAATGGTCAAGAAATCACTGTCACAGTTTTATACTTAGGCATAATGTGCATGCATGCAAATATATTCAGAATGTGTGTTTGTGTTTGCGTGTTGTTGTTGTTGTTGTTGTTTGTTGCCTTTTTAAAGATACAGATTCATGATAAACAATTGTTCTGTTGCAGACCTTCACAGCATGGTGCAATTCACATTTGCGGAAAGCTGGCACGGGCATCGAAGACATCGAGGAAGATTTTCGCAATGGACTCAAATTGATGTTGTTATTAGAAGTCATCTCAGGGGAGCAGTTGCCCAAACCTGACCGGGGTAAAATGAGGTTCCACAAAATAGCCAACGTCAACAAAGCTCTGGACTACATTGCTTCAAAAGGAGTCAAGCTGGTATCAATAGGAGCAGAAGGTAACTAAGGGACTGTAGACGATAATGACATATTTGTATAAATCTGTGATACTTGTTGCTTGTTTCCTAGAGTCTAAAACTGTTAACCCTTTAGCCCCCTCATTATTAGCATCCTGCATCATCATCAGTGATAACAAAGCAAAAACTTAACCCTTTGACTCCCTCACCCTATCCACCAGCTTCCTGGTGAGGGAGTCAAAGGGTTAAGTTTTTGCGGCTGATGGATAGGATCTGGGATTCAAAGGGTTAACCCTTTGACTCCCGTAACCTATCCACCAGCATCCTGTATTGTCAACCATGCTAACAAAGCAAAAACTTAATCCTCTGACTCCCTCACCCTATCCATGAGCTTCCTGCAGAAAGCTGGTGGATGGGGCGAGTGAGTCAAAGGGTTAAGTTTTTGCAGGTGGTGGATAGGGTGCGGGAGTCAAAGGGTTAAATAAGCTTCTATCTTTTCTCTCTGATTGTACCATCATGGGTGGTATGTGGGGATAGAGTTGACAGATAGCGACAGGCGGGAAAGTTTGAAGATGGAGGAATGCCAGGTAATGTCTTAGTCTCCTCCCCGCCATTGATCCAGGTCTTCTTTGGTCTGCCTCTCTGTTAGATCCACATACTAGTTTCTATAAGTGGTTTGGTAAAGTGAATTAAAGAGAGGAGGCCTGCCTACTTCGTGTTTCAGAATGTTTTCTTCTTCTTATGCAGGCTAGAGCTCGTTTGAGTGCTTTTTTTTTTCTAAGATGTAAATTCACACAACCTACCCCACACATCATATGGAGTGGATTTTTGCATGTATGATCTTTGTTTATCCTGTCTGAAAAGCAGTTATACTCCATCTTTTGGGAGCTATGGAGAGATTTTGGAAGAAATGCAGGTGAATGATCTGAAAGGCAGAAATAAGAGTCTTTTGAGGAAAAGTGAGTATGAGGAACTCTTTGAAGCAAACTAGATAACTCCTGTGATTCAAAACAGGAGGGAATCTTAATTTCTGCATCTGCAATATCCCACTGCAAGAGTTTTAAAATGTGAAAACCACCCCTACTAACAAACAACACCAACATTAGTGAACAAGAAGAAAGCAACACAGCAAAGGAGAAACTATAAAACCACCTACGATCATTTATGTCAGCAGTAACTTCTTGCCTGTTTTAGGCACTGTTTTGAATTATTTTGACGTTGAAGAATGTACCATGCATTGAAACATCAGGATGTTGTGTAATGACAGACTAGCACTGAGTCATGATCCTCCTAAAACAGAAAATATTCTGTCACATCCCAAAAAGTCTGGTAAGTAAAATATGTTCAATACCTTTTCAGGTCAACTGAGTCATCACTAGGGTTGTGTGGCATGTATGTAATCTCATGTAAACTTTGCCGCTCACATACAATGCATCATTGGAATCAGATAACCTAACCTCCAAAAGATCAAAAGAAAACAATGGAAGCCTTTGCTTAAGTATGTAATAGACACATGTACATATTCTCACATGATACATGCATATGTGCACATGCGTGCGCGCTCACACACACACATACACGCACACACACATGCACTCGCACGCGTGCGCGCGCCACACACACACAACACACACACACACACACACACACACACACACACACACACACACACACACACACACACACACACACACACACACATTGTAATTTATTGTTTTGCCTGTTATAAGACAGAGTCTAGTCATGTGAAGGGAAATACTAACAATTTATCATTTTATGCACCTACACATATACGTGTACGTTCACACGCATACATGCACAATGACAACACAATACATACATTCAATTTATCATTTTATGCACCTTCACATACACTCACCAGGACACACACGTGCCCACACACACACAGACACATACACACACACCACACCACACCACACCACACCACACACATACAAACACACACACACACACCCACACACACACACACACACACACACACACACACACACACACACACACACACACACACACACAAAAACAATCGTTAACTCCTTCACTCACAGGCCATAGAAAAAGAGACAATGACATGGCGTGTGGAGGGATTGACATTCTGAAGAAACCAAGCCGAACAGGTTGCAGAACTTTGTAAACTTTTTCTGACAGAGGGAAAAAAACTGGCTCGACAAGTAAACAGGTTTTATGATGCTTGCTTGTGAAACTCAGACCAGACCACGGGAAGGAAGAGGGAAGGAAAGAAAAGTGGAAAGAAGGCTGTATAACAATAATGTTGGCTTTGAAAAAGCTGTGGCTGGTGTTGGCGGCCTGTTTGATAGCAGGAAATCGCTTTCCTGTCCCCAGGGTGTCTTTTTCTCTTTGTTGTGTCACAGCATATAAAATTAAAGCATGACGTTTATTACACTAAGCCAGTTCAGACTGTGTAAATTTGTTTGTTTGTTTGTTTGTTTGTTTGTTTGTTTTCAGTGTGACCAGTTTTATGCATGCCAAGTATGAAATTATTTAGTGAGTGCAAATTTTAGGGTGACATAACAAAACATGCGACACACCACACACACACACACACACACACACACACACACACACACACACACACACACACACACACACACACACACACACACACACACACACACACACACACACACACACACCACACACACACCCCTTGCACATGACATACACTTGCACACACATACACGCACCCATGCACTGACACGCACGCACACCACACACACACACACACACACACACACACACACACCACACACACACACACACACACACGCACGCACGCATAAATGACAGCAAATTATTCAGTTTCATTTGATGCTTGAAAACAGTATGTGAATGAATGAATGTAAAAATAATTTATACATGAAGGAAAAGAGACAAATGTGAAGGTAAAAGTGAAAAAGCATATTTTCTCCCTGTGCTGTCCCACCCCTCACCACCACCACCCTATCCACAGATCTGCCCACCTGTCCACTTCCAACATGCTTCCTTCCCCCCTTCCCCTTCCCCTTATTCCCCAT
Source organism: Monoplex corrugatus (assembly GCA_030674185.1). Lineage (NCBI taxonomy): Eukaryota > Metazoa > Mollusca > Gastropoda > Littorinimorpha > Ranellidae > Monoplex > Monoplex corrugatus. The sequence goes on from CM060308.1 coordinate 31,370,587, forward strand.
TTCCACCTGTAGGGTCTCAAATCAAACTCAAGATGTCATCCAGTCATTCACTCATTGCATTATCAAGAAACATCATAATTACATTCAGTTGTTCGTTTTAAACTTGAAATTGAGCGGGTTTTGAAATGGAAAAGAGCGGGAACATGCATGCTTCAACCTGTGCGGCTAGAGCAGCACTACCTTATAATTATTGTCATTCAAAGGAGTAGGAGAATGAGGTACTTTGTGCTATTTTGGCACTGTCTGCCTTTCCCCAAATGTTTGAATACCGCTATTAATAGCACAATACTGAGTGTGGCTGTGTAAGTCTTGGGACTGAGTGGGAGTGTGTGGTGGAATGCAGACCTTGTGTTATTTTTAATCTGGTTATTTTTAGGTCTGTTTTAATCTTATCCTCTCTACCCCACCTGCCCTGTGCTTCTGTCTCTCTCCTTCTCCCTCCTATCTTTCTTTCTCACTGTATTTAAGTTGGTGGTCTTACTAAGTTTTATTTGACTTGAGACCTGATATCTTGAGTTCAGCCCAGCCCACAACATTAAAAACTGGCCTGTTTGTGCCCATCTTAATGTTTCCATCATTCTCATGATTCTGAAGTGGAGTGTCAGTTTAGTGTTTCATAGGTCCCTCCTCTCCCTCCCCCCTCCCCTTCCCATTTCAACATTTTGCCAGTGCATAGGTTTTTGTTCAGGCCTAGGGAGTCTGCCAAACTAGTGCTGGCAGATTTTGGTTTGAGTGCATGTAATGTGGAATTGTCCAGGTGCGATGACTCATTCTTCAGTAAATTCAGAATTAGAATGCACTTTATGTATTCTCAGCATCTGACTTGAGGGCACTCACTATGTCTATTGTCTGTGTGTCATTTGATGTGTCTTTTACATGTTCTCTCTGTCTCTATCCATCATATGTACTATCCTCATTTCCTGTGTCTCTGTGTTGTCTGTCTCTGTGTTTCTCTATGTTGTCTGTCAGTCTCTCTCTCTCTCCTCTCTCTCTCTCTCTCTCTCTCTCTCCTCTCTCTCTCTCTCTCTCTCTCTCTCTTCTCTCTTCTTTCTCTGTCTCTTGGTCTCGCACCTCTCTCTCTCTCTCTCTCTCTCTCTCTCTCTCTCTCTCTCTCTCTCTCTCTCTCTCTCTCTCTCTCTCCTCTCACTCTCTCTCCTCTCCTCTCCTCTCTCTGTTTTTCTCAACCCTTTTCCGCTCCTTCCATTCATCATTGTGCCCCTGCCTCCTCCTTTTCCTCTCTGACTGAATCACTACTTCCTTCACATTGACTGTTGCCATGACTGTATTGTTCAGCTTTGGAAAGTTATATTCTTCCCTCCAGTTCCAACTTTTCCATCCCCGAACTGTACCCCCCACATCCCATGCTGCAGGTACTGTCACCTGTCCAGCACCCCTGTCCTTTTCCTTGGTCACTTCAGTGGTTCCAGGGATCTTAGTGTCAGTATTTCATTTCAGATGAGGGATGACATTGATTTATGAAGTTACACTGCTGAAGGTCTAGGGGCGCTTTTCAGTTTGATAGTCTGGTGATGCAAGACTAAATTAGTTTCTTGAAGTAGAGCTGTAGAAGCTAAAAAGATGGCTTGCGTTGACATTATTGGCTCTTGAGGTTATTGTGAATCACGGACATGCTTTTAAATGAAAAAGTGAAAAGTGATATGATGAATGAAGAGTGAAAATTTATGCAAGTAATTGATTCACAATGGTTAATTGAATGATTGATTAATTCAGTAATTTTGATTCACAGTGGTTAATCGAATGATTGATTAATTCAGTAATTTTTATTTGGAAAAGCTAACAATAATACAGAATTAATTATCTGAACATATTGATAAACATTTCACACCTCCTTCCTTTCACAACACAGTTGAGATATAATTTTTTTTCCTATAGTATAAGGCAAGTTACTGGAAGACACATTGAATAGTGATCTCTTGAAAATGTCCTGACTTTATATTAATTATAACTGCCTCCTCCTTGTTCCCACACTTACTTCCTCTGCTCAAGTGCACAGTTAATGAGTTATGCTGAATTTTAGAATTGAAACTCTCTTTCTGCTCTCTTCTCTGTTTTCTCTCCCTCTCACCATCTCTCTCTGTCTCTTCCCTCCTTCCCCTTCTCTCTGTCTGTCTCTTTCCTGTCTTCTTTGTTGTTGTTGTTGTTGTAAACACACACACACACAAACTCTCTCTCTCCCTCTCTCTCTCTCTCTCTCTCTTCTCTCTCTCTCTGACACACACACACACACACACCTTTTTTTGTGATGTAAATTCTCTCTCTTCTCTGCCTCTCCTCTCTTCTTTCTTCTCTCTTTGTCACACTAACTCTCCTCTCCCCCCCCCCCCCTTTCCTCCTTCCCTGCCTGCCACATACTGTCTGTCCAGTCTGCCGTCCCACTGCCCTTTGTGCCATCTTTTTTTTTTTTTTAAGATAGCAGCTGCAACCAACCCCCAACCCCCAGTCAGAAGCACTGAGCGACCGTCCTGTCCAGCCCTGGCCCGCTGATAATGATAATAGTAATTATAGTATCTCAGACACAGTCGCTGTCCTGTTTTCCTTGCGGGACTATGACCATGACAGACGCTGCTGTCACTGCACAAAAGGCCTGTCTCTCACCTGTTAAGTCTTGGCTGGCTGTCTATGCACCAGCTTTTCCCTGGGACAGTTCACTCCCCTTTCCTTCCCTACCACCAGCCCCCTCCTTCCCCTCCCATCCTGCCCCCCCCCCCCCCCCCCTATTGCCAGGCGTCAGGCAAGCGTCCCATGTGCTTGAAGGATTGATTTGTCAAGTTCGCATTACACGGTGAACAGCTGTCTTTCGGATCAAGTCTACGTGTTGGCGCAATGATTGACATGGATCAGTGGTTGAAATAAACAAAATGTGCACTTGCATGCAGAACAAAACACCGGATGTAAACATGCACGCTCGCATAAACACGCACACGTTCACATGCACGCACTCATACACACATGGTCATGCGCTCGCACATGTTCACGTACATGTACACACAAAACATACACATTAACACACATAGACATAAATACACACACACACTCCATACACACACATACATTCATACATGCATGCACGCACACATACACACACACAGACACGCGCATGCGTGCATACACACACACACACACATTTTCAGCTTTTTGCATAATATTAGCTGAAACCCTAACAAACTGGAAGAAAACATTAAATTAAGTATATATCATAACTTTTAAGCACAATTTTAACTTTCCTCTCTTTCTCTCTCTGTTCTGATAATTGTAGTCTTATGTATTTATTTGTTTATTTATTTATTTATTTGTGTATTTATTTACTTATTCATTTCATTTGTTCATTCATTTATGTATGTACTTGTTTGTTGTTAATGGATGGAAAGCAATAAAGAAAGGTATCTGGAATCAGAGAGAGGGTTAAGAAATGTGAAAGTAATAATAAGATTAAGGCAACAAACCCTTTGGCTTTCCATGGCCAGATTTGTTTGCTATGCATGCATGTCTAAACAAAGGAACATTTCTGCAGTCTTTGTTTAGTTTGAAGATCTGTTAAACAGAATCATGATGAGTTTTGATATAAGTGTATGTATATTTGAACTGAAGAGGTATGTCTTGTTATTACTTTTGTTATAATGGACATACGTTTGAGTCACATAAGCCTGTTCAGTGTGAGGCATTCATTTGCACTATATTTGCAATTTAGGTCTCCTGTCATTTTTGAAAATTAAACAGCCCACAGTCTGTTTAATATTGCTCTTCACTTTGTTCTCCCACTATTGTTAAAAGATTGTGAAATTAATGCCTAAATTGTTTTGACTAAAGCCTTCTTCACTTTTGTGTACATGGTTTTAAGTTTGTTTTTGTTTTGTTTTTTTGTCTTTAGTTTTACCTTAACAGAACTGGTATTTAAAGTGAGTGTTTTGTGTGTTTGTGTGTGTATGTGTGTGTGTGTGTGTGTGTGTGTGTGTGTGTGTGGTGTGTGTGTGTGTGTGTGTGTGTGTGTGTGTGCATTTATGCAGACATACTTAAATGTGTGCATGCTTGTACTTGTCCTTTCAAGGTGAAGGGATTGGAAGTCGAAAGTCTTGTTTTCTTATTATTCAGAATTTGGAAAGACAGTGCTTATTGAATAATTTCCAAAATACATGTCTTCACTCATCTTGTTCATGTTGTTGCTGCTGCTATAATAAAATGACCAGAAAAATCAGCCAAGCAGCCAGCCAGCCAGTACACAAACAAAACACTAGCACGTAGCAGGAAAGCAAATATAAAGAAAAAACAAATTTATGAATGAAAGTGTTGAGCTTCAGTGTTAATTGTTACTTATTTCTGTCATATTTACAGGGTTTTCTTTTCTGTTTCAGAAATTGTTGACGGCAATGTAAAAATGACGTTAGGTATGATCTGGACAATTATCCTGAGATTTGCAATCCAAGACATTACAGTAGAAGGTAAGAACATACGCACTGTATTTTTATTGATTGAAGTCATATATAGTGATTTCTGTACATAAAGTAAGTCATCAAATTCATTTATATGTGTGTGATGATGTAGGGTAAATGCCTTTGTTTGATGTGGTTTTTATGTATTTGTTTGATATGGTTTTTATGTATTCACAGATCAGTTAGAAAAAGTTAGGCATCAGTACACATGGAGAATTCTGTGTAACGTGCTCCATCAACAAAACATTTGTGAGGCCAGAAATAGCTGTTGGGCCTTTGCAGTGACATTTTTTGTGAAACACTTCAAACAGTTGATAAAGATGGTAAACCTTCTGCTTTGTAATTAATGAAAGTGATTTGTGTGGTTGGTCAAACTAGGAATGGTTCTACTGAGGTTAAAATGTCATAGATAGAGGTCTTGAATTCAAAACATGGCAGGGAAAAATTCTTCATTCCTTTGAATTGTTATGTGTGTTTCATGGTTGTGTGGACGTAATCCTCAAGATGAGATCATCGGTATGGTATGCTATTAGTGATTGCTTTTTTTTTTTTTTTTAACATAAAATATTACGAATTATTAACACCAGTTTATGAGGGAAGTCCCCTTGTAACATTTTGTTTAGGCTTATATTGTGGATTGCAAGATTAAAGTCAGTTTGTGACAAGATGCAACAACAGCATGGTATATTACTACCACGCTATAATAGCTCACTTGTGGTAGTTGATTTTTTTTTAATGTTTTTATATTCTGGATGAATCATTGATGTTTGAATATGTTACAGAAATGACTGCCAAAGAAGGACTGCTGTTGTGGTGCCAGCGAAAAACAGCACCATACAAAAACGTCAATGTTCAGAACTTCCATCTTAGGTAATGATCAAAAGATTCATCATCTGATGAACTTTGTGTTATTTCAGATCACATTTACCCTAATCTTTGAGTGTCCTTGTGATGCCTCACACACACATGTGTGCGTGAGTGTGCTTGTGATGTGTCTGCACACACGTGTGCTGTGTGTGTGTGCGTGCGTGCGTGCGCGCGCATGTGTGCTAAGTCATTCTGAGAGTATGCGAGGATATGAATTCTATTTTATACAGAAAGTTTATGAAATATTCTTAGCAATGGAAAAGACACCTTTTCACTTTTAAAGTTAAACAAAATTGATATATATATATATGTATACTACATATGCATATAATGTAGCAGAAGAAAATCTCCCAGCCATCTCTCCATACACTTATGTTGCAGAGTACAGTGTTCATGTTTAATCATAAACCTTGCCTGTTTCAGCTGGAAAGACGGCTTAGCGTTTTGCGCCCTGATTCACAGACACCGCCCCGAGCTCATAGACTATTACAAGCTGTCACGGGTAAAACTGCCCTCTTTTTTTCCCCCCACAGCCCACAGGCCTTGCTGCTTTATTCATCCTGTTTGACTGCTGCCTGATCGCTCAGTGACTGGAATGCTGTCACTCTAAGCCATCTGGGCTGACAGCTTGCTTCTAGTGTTTCTCGCTGTATTCACAGTTCTTATAGTTTCTTCTTTTGTGTTGAACTACTGCATGTTGTCTACACATCTTCGTTGTTCCCGCCTTGGTCTTGAACGTTTCATTAAAGTTTGTTTAATCTGAAGCGTTGAGAGTATGGCTTCAATGATTCTTTTGTACTTACTCCATCCAAAGTTAACTAATGTGGATAATAATTTTTCATCAGTGTCCACTTATAAGTTGAACCGCCCAAAACGCATCCTTTTTATCAGTGTGCTATCCCCCCCCCCCCCCCCCCCCCACCCCCTTCCCCAGTCCCCTCCTTCAGCTCTTACTGCTGGTTAATTTTGGTGCAAACTCTGTTTGAAAGTCACTGTATAGCATATAACCTCATAAATTGCAAGCATAAATCAGAAAACAAAAACAGAGTAAGAACTTGTATTTAACATAACAAAACAAGACGGGCGCAGATTTTCAACTAACTGGCCTTTGTCAAGGGAATACAAAGGACAGGAAAAGAATAAAAGCACAACACTTAGCACAAAAGAACATTTATTCTTTTTTGCCTTCTGTGTACACTTGACAAAGGCCAGTTGGCAAAAAATTAGTGCCTGTCTTGTTTTTGTTACATTAAATACGTGTTCTAATTTTATTTTTGTTTTTTTCTGGTTCATATTTGCTTGAATGCTGGCAGTCCCTTTGATTCAGATTTCACAAATTCCAAAGTACCGCTTGACCCCATTGGCAAGAACAATGCACAAGCATACGCCTACCAACAGAAGGAAGGTGCACTGCTTAATGATGATAGTAATACATGATTCAGCCTGCTCATCGGCACAACACAATAATAGTAATAATACTAACAATGATAATGAATCACGCCAGTTACCAGCACAGTTCCCAAAATTCACTTCAGTCAGAGACCTCATAAGATTCCAGTTCATATTGCTTATAGCCCACCTGAGCCATATCGGGGCTAACACCACGTCAAACCTCATAAAATGGTCCAGGGCATTTCAACAAAGTCCCATATGACCATACTTACATGGAAAAGATAGATTTTTAAATGCATTTTAGACTTAATATGATAATCATGAGCTTGGAGTTCAGCTGTTATCATTTTAATCAGACTTGGGGTTGTTTTAACATGGTGTTGGCCCTGATATGGCTTTAACAGTTTGACTCCTGCACCCTGCATTTGCCAATCATGCTATCAAAGCAAAAACATCACCCTTTGATTCCCTCAACCTTTCCACCAGCTTCCTGTAGGGTGAAGGGAATAAAAGAGTTAATTTTTTGCAGTTGGTAGACAGTGTGCAGAGTCAAAGGGTTAATGTTTGACTGGGTTATAAGCAATGAACTTGGGCTTTAAAGTCGAATTTCTACAGCACATACAAAACTCAATACTCAACATCAGCACCAACGGAATCCTATCCCCTGCTGTTAAGGACATGATGCAGCTAGGCCATCTCCGCAACATGCCAACTATCCAGACACTAGGATCCATCATGACAGTAGAACATTCCATTTCATTAAACTGCCATTGCCAGTGACTCCATGGTCCATGCTACAACATTCAAATTAGTCTCTCAGACAGTTGTGTAATCTGAAAAGGAAAATCAGGCAGAAAATTCCAGCACATACTCAGACATTCTGCGTGATAAGTTGTTTTGCAGAATTCTTTGGAAAGGAGTACAGATTTGTAATAGCATATGACTAAGGAGTCATGTCCTTTACTGTCCCTGCTGTTCTGCTTTCTCGACTTTGAGAATGAGCATCCATGCCTGTTGTTTTGTGTGTTTCTCTTGTTAAACCTATGACAAACATGAAACAAAGTTGTTCTTGTGATGTTTACTTTTGAGTCTATAAAACTGCCTTAGGTCTCCGACATTTTGAAAATGAAAGACAAACTGGCACTGTTTTTTTAGGTTTGATTGTTTCTGTTTTAATATTTGCCTTTCATTAATTGTGTGAAGATAGTGATGAATGTTTGTCTGACTGCCAGACTTAAATCAAATGCAGTAAAGTTCACTGTATGGTTATCTTGTCTACTTCCAAGAAAATGGAAGCATGAGGTCTTTTTTTTTCTTTTGACTTTGACCTTGCATCAGAGTCGCAAGATTGAGCTATATTTGTCGATTTATGACACTGATATTAGAAAGATTCTAACTGTCAGGGATTTCCATGAAATTGGTATTCGTCTTGTAACCTGTAAATGGAAAAGAAAGAAAAGGCACTAAAATTTGGCCTGCAGTGGGAATGTTTATTTCTGACACAGAAATTTGATTCTGAATTACCACAAAAGTAAAACCTCACAAGATCACTAAGACAAGAACGTTCTATGGAATGACACTTGTCTACAATATTTCTTGTCTCTCAAACCTCCTCACAAGATCCTTAAACAACAACATTCCATGGAATGGCATTTGTGTACAGTCTTTCTTGTCTCTTAAACTAATTTCTCGAGTCGTTGTCTCAAAAACCACCCTGGATGCTGCTGATTTTAAGCCTGCTGTGTGAATGTTTCTGATGTTACCTCTACTTGTCTATGGCTTCATCCCAGTTGATATGCATGTGTTGAATCACTTGACTTGCTTTTCCAGTTTTAAAGACGGGCTGGCGTTCTGTGCCCTTATTCACAGACATCGGCCTGAACTTATTGACTACCACTCACTTTCAAAGGTGAGCATTGTATTACTAGGCGGTCAGTGGTTTAGGTTCAGGAAAAATTATTTGTAAATGATTTGTTGGGGTCTGGTATGTTTTCACTTGTACCGCAGAACAATTGGGCATAGTGATAGAGGTAAGGTCTGGTCATAAAAGATGGCGCAGTTGCATTGTTTTCATTTTGAACTTGTTAAGCATTTCTGAAAAGAAAGCATCCAGTATTCGTCCTCTTTTGCCCAAACTCTTCCTGTTCTCCCCTCCTTCCCCACTTTTCAATTCCACATCTTTTGAAAGTATACTTATCGGTTATACAATTTACATATTTAACTTGCCTTTTCGTGTAAAATTACTAAAAGTTAATGTATAGAATTAGCTGCCAAAAATTAAGTTACTGTGAACACAAGCGTCAGATCTGTGAAGATGTGTTAAGCAGTATGTACCAAGATCTGTTTGTCTTAATCTTTAAAGTCTTTTCCAGAGAGAGACTGCATCCGTCAGGTTGTGTTGCACCTAATAACAGTTAACATTTCATTTGCATGGTTATTAATAATGGCTCACTTTTGCATGTGTCAGTGACGCAGCATGTTATTGCTTGAAAGATTGATTGAACAGCCACAGTGTGTGTATGACACAATTGATCATGGAGAGATAGGATCAGAAGATGTACACCCTTTTTTATTTGTTTGTTTGTTTGTTTGTTTGTCAGCCGCAAATTCCATGTGCACTTTGTTAAACGAGTGGACTTTAACATGTATGGCCATTATTTTACCCCTCCATGAAGGCATTCACGCTCCGTTTTCGGGTGCGCATGTTGTGTGTTTTCATGTTTCGTATACTACTGAAGATTGACATGAACTGTAACATGTTTATTAGATGTCCTGCTTGCGCTTACACATGAAGGAGGGTCAGGATCTAACAGGTCTTTGCTTATGATGATCTGGGAGAGTGGAAATACCGCCATCAGATGATACTCAAGCAAACTCAAACCCAGACCTCCCAGTTGGAAGACCAGTGTCTTTAATCATGTAATTATTGTGCCCATCTATTTTTTAGTCAGAGAGAAGAAAAGGAAGATGTAAAGAAACAGGTATTAGAACAGTTTTCAGTGCTGCATGCGTCCATCACTGCTTCATTAGTGCTGTGAGGGTGATGACACTTGCACATGAATAAATTATTTTGATGATATTTAGAATAGTGTATTGTATTGTATTGTATTGTGTAGTCGGTAGTTACAGAGCGGAAGTATACATTTATTTGATCATAGATAGAATAGTATTTTGTATAGTCAGTAATTACAGAGCAGAAGTATGAATTTGTTTGGTCATAGATAGAATAATGTATTGTATTGTATAATCAGTATTTACAGAGCAAATGACTTTTAGGGAAGACATGCAGATTGCCATTTAGGTTGCATTGTGTGTATTGGGAGAAGGGTTGCTTTTGAAAAGGAAAAGTCACTAGTACATTTCTTAGGTAGTTTGAGCTTTCAAGCATGGGTGCATAGGTTGCTAGCAAGGAAAATGATTTAATTTGGTGTGGGGTGGGGTTGGTTTGTTTTGAGTTGGGTTGGTTTTTTTTGGGGGGGTGGGGGTGGGAGGAGACGCCGGCACAGACGAAATTGAGGAGCAAATAATGAAAAAATTTTGGGTGGTTGTGGTTTTTTAACAATTTTAATTTAGTCTTATTTCTGGCATTCTGTTATGTGCCAGTGTGATACTGGCTTTCGTTGTGTTTGCTGATTTGTGTGGTTTTATTAATTTCTGCTTTCATTTGTCTTGCCTGCCCTTGTTTTTCTCCCCTCTTTCTCCTTCTGTCTGTCTGACTGTGTCTTTCTGTCTCTATCTCTCTCCCTCTCTCTCTATCTCTCTCTCCCTCTCTCTCTCTCTCTCTCTCTCTCTCTCTCTCTCTCTTTCTCTTTCTGTCTCTCTCTCTCTCTCTCTCTCTCTCTTCTCTCTCTCTCTTCTCTCTTTCTGTCTCTCCCCTCCATCTCTCTCTTTGCCCATCACTTTCTGTCTCAGCTCTGTGTGTGTGTGTGTGTGCGCGCGCGGTGTGTGTGTGTGCATGTGTGTGCGAGCGCGCATATGTCTGCGCATGCGTTTGAAAGGGAGAGAGATTGTAGATTTTAGACATTTGCAACTTTCTACTGTTATGTGTTTTCTGATAGTTTTCTGACTTTGACACATCAGTTTAACTTCTGTTTGATAAATGTTCAGTGTTTTGATGCAGTGAAAAAAAAATTAGTTTGTATAGTGTGTGTTGATAAGTTCTCTATATATGTAATCATTTGCTGGTGTATGTTGTCAGTAATATGATACAGTCTTTGGTGTTGATTTTGATGTACTGTAAACTTGGCATGAAGCTCTAAAAGGGTATAGCTGTATTTGTGCATCATTTTAATCACAATATGTATTTGTACACACACACACACACACACACACACACACACACACACACACACACACACACACACACACACACACACACACACACACACACACACACACACACTCTCTCTCTCTCTCTCTCTCTCTCTCTATCTATCTATCTATCTATCTCTCTTTCATACACACACACACACACACACACACAGACACACGCACATATATGTATATGCATGCATTCACGCTTGAACGTCACACAGACATACATGTACTCTCTCTCTCTCTCTCTCTCTCTCTCTCTCTCCTCTCTCTCTCTCTCTCTCTTTCACTCCTCTCTCTCTCTCTCTCTCTCTCTTCTCTCTCTCCCCTCTCTCTCTCTCTCTCTTCTCTCTTCTCTTTACTCACACGCTTCTTTCATACAAAAGCATATTCACAAGATACAAAATGTATGCACTTTTATTGTGTTTTCTTTTTCTGTTTATTTGATCTCAAATTTGAATTCCATTTTACTTTGTGGGGTATTTGGTGACTTTTTAGAAATGTTTAGATTGCTTGTATATGCTGGAAAGGAGGGGTTTTAACGGTCGACACAGCTATAAACAAAATTGAATCGAAAGAGGGTTGCTTGATGGAGTATGCTGGTTTTTGCGTTTTTTGTATTAAAGTTTGTTAAACTCTTAAATGAAAGTGATGATGACATGTTTGAATTGGATGTGATTATTAGGACAACCCCCTGGAGAACCTCAACACTGCTTTTGACATCGCAGAGAAACATTTGGACATCCCAAGAATGTTGGATCCTGAGGGTAGGTCTGGGTGACAAGTTTAGTTAAGATTTAACTGAAGTGGTCAAACACTGTGCACTGCTACTACAGTCCCAGTGTTTAAATAAAATCATGGCATCTATGCTGTACAGGGATTTGTAAAGAGTTGTGAATGTAGAGACATGCAAAAACTAGTAAAAAAACAAAACTAACCCAGCAACTATATGTTTTACCCATTAATGTTCGATCATCTCAGAACTGTCAAGTAGTGAAATGTTCAATCAAGAATCTTACTTGTTTTTGTTCATGAATTGTTTTTTCTGCAAGGTCCAATCCAAACGTCTTGCCAGTTAGACTACCATTTCTCAGCTGTTTATAGTAATATTTTTAAAATGTCTTGAGATGATATGTCATCTGAGCGCTATTGATATGTACAAAATTATAGTGATGCCAAATTTAGTTTAATTGTTTGACATCATTGAAAATGTGATGTAACTAACTGTGCATCTGAAAAATGGATCGTGGTTTAGAACAGCTCAGATATCATGTCTTTACTAGGTTCAATCGTGGAGACAAGTCAATCAAAATTCATGCCGATGTGACTTGTGTAAGGAGACAAGTGTTTGTCATATAGGACAGTTTACTACTGGGTTGCTAATTTCCGAGGAAAACCAACTTAGAGACAAGTACTGAGGTTGATGTCTTGGTGAGACCCAGAACAAGCAATCTGCTCAGCTTGTAAAGAGAGCAGTTGAAGAGGATACTCGCATTTCAGTTCATGAAATAAGTGAAACTTTTGCTGTTTTCATATTGCGCGGCTGAATAGATCCAGTGGTGTGATGTTGAGATGAGAAAAGTGGCTGCCATATGAATACCTGATCTTCTGATAGAGGAGCAGAAAAAACAGGTTTCAGAATATTATGTGATTGCTTGTATATGTTTGACCCGGAGGGCCCCAATTGACTAAGCTGCGTGATCACAGATATGAAAGATGGACCACCATTTTTGGCATCATGAACAAACAGTCCAATCGAACGTAGATGGCCACTAATGATGAAGGACCATTTGTACTGAGACCTGATATTCAAAGCCGGAAGAGATTTTTAATTTACTCCATTTTAGCATCACACACTGTACCATATCTGGCTAATGCAATATGACACGATTCATAGGGTGGTTGTGTGCTGTATGATATAAATTCAGTATGGTAAATGTACTAGCTAAATGGGAATTTATATGAAAATTCTTCTTTTGACTGTTGGCTGAAGAGGTTAAAACTCTATAGAGGGAAGATGAGAGTGCTTTGAAGGAATCTGAAAAATTATCGTATGTTAGACTTCCCATTTTTGTCTCTATTTTTGTTTTGCAAAGTAAGTGACAAGACATTTGGATCAGACCTCACCATTTCTAAATACTTGTTAAAAATGATAATCTTTACGGTTCTTCTGTAGTTTTGTTGCATTAAAGTTTTTTTATTATCACAGGTTAATTTCGTTAAGGAGTTTTGCAAGTCACTAGATAGATACTGAATTCTACCAGAGCATAGTTCCTGTAAAGGAACAGTTAACAGTTGTAATTTTGATAGATATTGTTTTTTTTTAATTTTAATTATTATGATAATATTTTGTATCTCCTTTTCTTTTTCACATTTTTCTGAATGGTGTTTTGATTGTCCTTTCAGACATGGTGAACTCTGCCAAACCTGATGAGCGTTCAGTGATGGCCTATGTGTCTTCCTACTACCATGCCTTCTCTGGGGCCCAGCAGGCTGAGACAGCTGCCAACCGCATCTGTAAGGTGCTGAAGGTCAACCAGGAGAATGAGAGACTGATGGAGGAGTATGAACGCCTTGCCAGTGATGTGAGTACTCACAGATCTGTGAATCATACAAGATGACAAGATACTAAATTTGCCCAAAGCTCAATAAAACCATAGAAATGTTTGTAGTAATAGAAGAAGATGCACAGGCCATTATTGGTTGCTCATTGTTCTATAGGTGTATTTGTGATAAGTAATTAATTAAAACTACAAGAAGTTGTCACACTGTTAAGTTAATATATTTGTTTAATGTGTAGTCCATTGTACACATGCCAGGTGTTTATTTTATTGAATTGATAAAGTTGTCCTTATCTTTATAAACAGTTTTGTCTTCCAAACAATGCAGCATGAACATGTTTTATTTTTTTTCAATATCTCAAGCTTGCTGCCTGAAAATAAATAGGTAATCCAGCAATAGTAACACAGAGGGGAATGGTTGTAAACTGCTTATGACAAGATAAGTGTAGTAAAATTTTCATGAAAGTGGTGAGTATTTGAGAGCAGGGCAGGTGAGATTGATTCTCTCTGTGAAACTTGCATAGCATTTTGATTTTTGAACAGTATCATATCAGCAATGATTTGAGCATTTGCTGATGTTCCCAGTTGCTGGAGTGGATCCGCCGGACCCGACCCTGGCTGGAGAACCGCACCACAGACAACACACTGCCTGGCACACGACACAAGCTGGACGAATTTCGCGATTACCGTCGCAAACAGAAACCCCCCAAGTTGGAGGACAAGGCCAAGTTGGAAAACTCTTTCAACACACTGCAGACGCGTCTGCGTCTCTCCAACCGCCCCGCCTACCTCCCCACTGAAGGAAAAATGGTTTCGGTGAGTCTTGACTTTGTTGCTTGCATGTAGTTCCTTGTTGGTGGTACTGTGTTGTCCTGTTTGAGGAGAATGCCTGTGAACTTTAGAACTTTCCTGTTTACGCCATATGACCCGTTGCAATTATGCAGGTAAACGTACTCAACATTGTTCATTTCAGTGCCAGTTAAACTTAGCTTTGACGGGCATGAACTCAGTGGGTAAATGTCAGATTTCCAGTCAGAAGGTCCAGGTTCGATCCTGCCTGGGCACTTCCTGCATGGTGGTTAAAGGGTGGAGATTTTTTAGTCTTCCAGATGAACATGTGTGCAGACCTACCTCCGCATAACCCCTTTTGTCTGTACACATGTAGAAGAACGTCAGATACATCAGTGTCTGGTGGCTTATGAAAACATAGAAACACCCAGCATGCATGCCCACCAAAAGCAAAGCATGCAGACTGTACAGCAACATTGTGCATACTTACATGCACACTTACATCCAAGAAAATCAAAACAGTAAAAAAAATTTCAAACCACAATTCTATGTCATTTGTTCTGTCTGGAAACTTGGTTTACGTATACACAAGCTTGACTCTAAACTGGGCAGAATGCTTCTACTCCCAGTTTCCAAACCGGTCTGACAGGCAGACAGTTTTTGATTTGGTTTGTCGGCTTTGTTAGGAGGCCTTGTGAGTAGGTCATTATTTTGTGAAGTTAATGTGCAAGGGAAGTAATTTGTATGTATTCCATCTTTTGTTTCTTTATAATTAAGCTCCACTTTCATAATTTGAGCAAGTTCTTAGGGCAGACAAAATTTAGAATTTTGTTCGTCTGATTTCTTTTCCTTGCACATTTTTGCCTTTAATTTGTACAGAAAAATATGAGTAGTAGGAAGCTCATTTGTTGTGATTAATTGAAAAAAAAAAAGATGATTGGTAAAATAGTGGGAAATCATCGTAACATGGGTATCTATGCACGTTTTAACTTTTTTTTACAGGACATTGCAAATGCTTGGAAAGGACTGGAGCATGCTGAAAAAGGTTTCGAGGAGTGGCTGTTGTCTGAACTTCAAAGGTAAAAAGTTTCTGTGGAGTTAATTTTGCAGTTTTTGTTTCTGTTCACTCAAGCGCTGTTGTATTGTTCTGGTTATTTATAGAGTTGTGTCATGGGTATCATGCCTCATTTGTGTTAGTTCAGTTTAGAAGCCACATGGGGTATATTTTTTGCATGACTCAAAACTAGCAGTAATTGGTTGTAGTGGTGATAGTGGTTGGTATGTCTGAAGTTGTTTGTGGATTTTGTTCAAGGCTTATGAGATAGTAACCAGAAGAAAAGAAGTATAGACATTTTTGGAAACCATAAATTATGGGCTAAAATAATAGAAAAGTTTGACAAAATTATCCAGAGTTCAGCAATTATCTTGCCACCTACCATTGCAAAATTGTGCATCTTACATCATGAAAACAAAAAGATTGAAAATTCTGTGTCATGTTTTATTGTGAAAGTTCTGGTCTAAACTTGCCTGTGATTGTCAATTTTGGTGCTGTCAAACATTGCTGTCTAGTTTGTTAATTTGGGTTCTTCCCATGTAGGTACAGTTGCTTTTCATCTAAGAATTCTGTTACAGATTGGAGCGTTTAGATCACCTGGCACATTGCTGTCTAGTTTGTTAGTTTGGGTTCTTCCCATTTAGGTACACTTGCTTCTCATCTAGGAATTCTGTTGCAGATTGGAGCGTTTAGATCACCTGGCACAAAAGTTCCGGCATAAATGTGAGATCCATGAAGAATGGGCTGAGGGCAAGGAGGATATGCTGCAGTCCAGGGACTTCAAACAGTGTCGCCTCAATGAACTTAAGGTCAGATAATTCTTACTTTGGTTGTGACTAACATGATGTACCATTAATTTCTGAAACATATTGGATCTAGAAAATAGATATAGTGTTGGATGAGGTTTCATTTGGTACAAAAATTAACAGTGAATGACTCCAGGATCAGTAGGCAGTACCAGGTAGCTGATAGTTGTTTGGTGTGATAGATGTTGCTTACAGTGAAAAACTGAAATTCATTTTAATTACACATGCTCTTCCACCCATCCCTTTTGGCACTTGTCAGACACAATAAATATATTTATTAAACAAGTTTTGGCACCAGAAGAATTGCTCTTGATACTGAAAATTTGTGTGTGTGTGTATATATATATATTGGTGTGTGTGTGTGTGTGTGTGTGTGTTTGGTTTTAAAAGCTTTTCATTATAAACAAGCTGACTTTCTTGGGAGCGTTCTAATTGCCGTCCTCTGAGTCATAAAATAATTTCCATACTCTGAGTCATAATTGAAAAAGATAATGTATAACTCTTTAACGCTTTGACTCTCACACCCTGTCCACTAGCATCCAGCATTGTAAACCATGCTAGCAAAGCAGAAACTTAACCTTTCGACTCTCTCATCCAATCCACCAGATATTCCTGCAGGAAGCTGGTTGATGGGGTGAGGGATTCCAAGGATTCAGTTTTTGCACTTGGTGGATAGGGTGCAGGAGTCAAAGGGTTAAAAGAGAGAGGTGTAAAAATGGTTACTGCGTCCGATTTCAGGCCATGAAGAAGAAGCACGAAGCTTTTGAGAGTGACCTGGCTGCACACCAAGACCGTGTGGAACAGATTGCTGCCATCGCACAGGAACTGAAGTTAGTAGACCTATACAATATCAGGGATAGACCCTTGCTTTGTTTAGTTGGTAGGTCAGTTCATTGGTTGGTTGGTTTGAGCTTGTTTTGATTAATTTGTTATTGTTAGGAGTTTGAGGGTGTTCTCAGTTTGTTGTTTTTGGGAGTGTGATGGTGTTTTTCGTTTGTTGTTGTTGGGAGTGGGAGGGTGTTTGTTTTTTGTTTGTTGTTGGAGTGGGAGGTGTTTTTTGTTTGCTTCTTTGTCCTGTGTGTTATTGCAGTTTTCAAAGTGTTTTCAGCTTTGCTGTCATTAGTGGCATCCAATTTTTACATAAGCTCAGCATGTTATTTCTATATTAAAGTCAGTGAAAAAGTAGGGAAAAAATCAGTTGCAATACAGCACTTATAAAATGTGATTTGTTCTCACAAAAGGGGGCCAAAATTGCTGGTGTTGAGCAAAGCAACAGCCCAGAAAACGTTGTGAGGGTCAATCGGCATGATTTTAAGGTTTTTATCTGGCTGTATATAGTAACCCTTTATCTACCACATTGTGAGAGTTCATTGTAAAATTTATCCTGGAAATAAAGTGTTATTTTAAATTGATACATCCTCTTCAAAACAAAATAGTTTATTAAGTGAAAACTGGAGTTTCACTGCAGTTTCAGTACATTTACAGTAATCAAACTATACAGGGAGTAGGTTCATCATACCTCAGTGTACAACAGCTGTGTTTGCAAGTTCTGAAAGTTAGAGAAAGTTTTGACAGTGAGTGCTAAGGAAAAGGTTGGAAGACTTACTGCCTACCTTCAACTGCATTTTTATCAAAATGGTCACTTCTTCACTTACTCCATTTAAATAGCAATATCTCAGGCATTATTAATGGAAGAGATTTGATCTTAACATCATTGGAAAGAATATTTTTGATGCTTTTCAGCAATATAGGTATTTGTGTACCCTCATATATCAACTTTAATTTCAGTTCAATAAGTGTTGATTTTTTTTATTGGTACTCCAGCTGAAAAATTTCATACCCAGTTGTCTTAAGAAGATACGTGATAATTAGGAAAGTCGGTTCAGTAGAATAACAAATTTCATCTGCATATTTTTTGTTTGGCAGTGCCCTTGACTACCATGATGTGGCAACAGTCAACAAAAGGTGTCAGGTAAGCTTGTATAGGAAAAAACACCTTATTGAGATGTTTGGTGCTGACAGTGATGAAAATTATGCAGCTTGGCAGATTTGCAGAAATCTATCAGAGATGTTGAGGGATGAGAGTTTAATCAAGGAGAGAGAAAAAAAACACCCTCTGTAGTAGAACTTCTGTCACCTCACTTTATCAGATGGTGCCTCAGACCATTTTGGGTTATGTGTCAGACCAGTACCTCAGACCATTTTGGGTTCTGTATAAGACCAGTGCCTCAGACCAGTTTGGGTTCTGTATAAGACCCGTGCCTCAGACCTTTTGGGGTTCTGTGTCAGACCAGTGCCTCAGACCATTTCGGGTTCTGTGTCAGACCAGTGCCTCAGACCTTTTGGGGTTCTGTATAAGACCCGTGCCTCAGACCTTTTGGGGTTCTGTGTCAGACCAGTGCCTCAGACCATTTACGGTTTTGTGTCAGACCAGTACCTCAGACCATTTCGGGTTCTGTGTCAGACCAGTGCGACAGATCATTTCAGGTTCTGTGTCAGACCCGTACCTCAGACCATTTCGGGTTCTGTGTCAGACCAGTGCCTCAGACCATTTCGGGTTCTGTGTCAGACCAGTGCCTCAGACCATTTCGGGTTCTGTGTCAGACCAGTGCCTCAGACCATTTCGGGTTCTGTGTCAGACCCGTGCCTCAGACCATTTTGGGTTCTGTGTCAGACCAGTGCCTCAGACCATTTCGAGTTCTGTGTCAGACCCGTGCCTCAGACCATTTTGGGTTCTGTGTCAGACCAGTGCCTCAGCCCATTTTGGGTTCTGTGTCAGACCAGTGCCTCGGACCATTTCAGGATCTGTGTCAGACCAGTGCCTCAGACCATTTTGGGTTTTGTGTCAGACCAGTACCTCAGACCATTTCGGGTTGTGTCAGACCAGTGCCTCAGACTATTTCGGGTTCTGTATAAGACCCGTGCCTCAGACCATTTTGGGTTCTGTGTCAGACCAGTACCTCGGACCGTTTCAGGTTCTGTGTCAGAGTTCTGTGTAAGACCAGTACCTCAGACCATTTTGGGTTTTGTGTCAGACCAGTGCCTCAGACCATTTCGGGTTTTGTGTCAGACCTGTATCTCAGACTGTTTCAGGTTCTGTGTCAGACCAGTGCCTCAGACCATTTTAGGTTTTGTGTCAGACCAGTGTTTTAGAAATATTGGGTTCTGTGTCAGACCATGTCTCAGACCAGTTTGGGATCTTTAACAGTCAGAACACTGCTTTAAGACATTTTGGGTTCTGTGCTAGGCCAAAATAATCTTACACTTTTCCTGGTGGATAAAGGGTAGCAGTTTTTCCAATCACCCAGGTCGACATTTGCAGACCCATCAGTGTCTGAACCCCCTTTGTATGTGTTCTGTATGCGCATAGAACATCAGATATGCATAGTAAAGACTCGGTAAGCCATGTCAGTGCTGGTGGCTGATGGAAATGAAAATATCCAGCACGCATGTCCACCAAAGATGGAATATGCAGCTGTGCAGCAGCATGTGGCCTGCACAATGTGGACGGAATGACGTGTATTTACGCATCCAATAAAAGCAAAACATTTGGGGGGACCGGGGGGGGAATAACTGTTGTATCTTCCATTCATTGACAGTGGCAGAATCGGGTACAGTCAACATTCAGTCTATTTTTGTTACTGTTGTTATTGTTGATATCACTCTTATTTTTCATGGAGTATAGGTGTTTAAGAAGTTAACTTGCTAAAATTTATATTCCATTCATTGACTGTTGTGGAGTTGAGTACCAGTCATTATTCTCAGTCTACTAACATTGTTGTTGATATCACCCTTATTGATAATGGACTATAACAGCTATTGTGAGAGGAGGTCTGCTGCTAATCCTTTCGATTTTCCTCCTCCTTTTTGTTCTTGATGTACTATTATCATCATGATTTCCATGTGGTGTGCAGCTTATCTGTGACCAGTGGGACCGACTGGGTCATCTGACGGTCAAGCGTCGGGAGGGCCTGGAGGAAGCAGAGAGGATATTGGAGAGGATCGACCAGCTGCATCTCGAGTTTGCCAAGCGAGCTGCGGTCAGTTTCCTTTCTTCCTCAGGATTTTAGAAGGGTCAGGGCATTCAAGAACAAGACCTTGCATGGGTCTTTAGATGTATTGTATGTGAACTCTGCTTGGTGATTTTTCATAAAAAGCATGTGTAGAACAAGCAAAATCATAAAGAAAGAAAGAACAGTAAATAGGAGAGGTAGATGAGGAGGAGATGTTTATTTTCCACCACCATTCTTTCTTCAGAGAAGAATGATTCAGATGAACTGATGGGGCAATTTTGTTTTATTTGTGTGGTTTGACTTATGTGTGAATCAGATCAACTGTGGGGAAAGGTTTTGTTATTTTGTGCACTTCAGATCAGCTGAAAGGGGCAGTTTTTTGTGGGATTCATGTCAGCTGAAGGAGGGGGTTATATTTGTGTGATCATCTTGTGTGGTTCAGATCAACTTGGAGGGAGTTTTTTTTTTTATTTGTGTATGTGTTATGTGTGATTCAGTACAATTCAAGGGGAGTTTTTGTCATTGTGTGTGTTGTGTGTGTGTGTGTGTGTGTGTGTGTGTGCCTGCCTGTGCAGGTTTGTGTTTGTGTATTAAATATGTGTATAAATTAATTTTTAGTTTTTCTGTACTGAATGTATAAGAGATATTCCAGATCTTTGAGTGAATCATCAAAAATGAATTAGGTAAATAGGACTGCTCTTTACCTGCTGTATGTCTGACTCATTGCAGCCATTCAACAACTGGATGGATGGGGCCAAGGAAGACTTGATGGATATGTTCATCGTTCACACCACAGAAGAAGTACAGGTATGTTCTACACTGTTTGAAAATGTTGCTGGAGTTCTTAGTCCATTTTGTTTTAGTAACTTCATGTTTGATATTGTCTGTTCTTGGCTGAGAAGGGTTGTCCTTTGTGTTGTCCTGTGTGTGTTTGGTATTGTCTGTTCTTAGCTGAGAAGGGTTGTCCTTTGTTTGGTATTGTCCTTTGCTGAGAAGGGTTGTCCTTTGTGTGTTTGGAAATATCTGTTCTTAGCTGAGAAGGGTTGTCCTTTGTGTTGTCCTTTGTGTGTTTGGTATTGTCTGTTCTTAGCTGAGAAGGGTTGTCCTTTGTGAGTTTGGTATGTCTGTTCTTAGCTGAGAAGGGTTGTCCTTTGTGTTTGGTATTGTCTGTTCTTAGTTGAGAAAGGTTTCCTTTGTGTGTTTGGTATTGTCCTTAGCTGAGAAGGGTTGTCCTTTGTGAGTTTGGTATTGTCTGTTCTTAGCTGAGAAGGGTTGTCCTTTGTGAGTTTGGTATTGTCTGTTCTTAGCTGAGAAGGGTTGTCCTTTGTGTGTTCGGTATTGTCTGTTCTTAGCTGAGAAGGGTTGTCCTTTGTGTGTTCGGTATTGTCTGTTCTTAGCTGAGAAGGGTTGTCCTCTGTGTGTTTGGTATTGTCTGTTCTTAGCTGAGAAGGTTGTCCTTTGTGAGTTTGGTATTGTCTGTTCTTAGCTGAGAAGGGTTGTCCTTTGTGAGTTTGGTATTGTCTGTTCTTAACTGAGAAGGGTTGTCCTCTGTGAGTTTTGTATTGTCTGTTCTTAGCTGAGAAGGGTTGTCCTCTGTGAGTTTTGTATTGTCTGTTCTTAGCTGAGAAGGTTGTCCTCTGTGAGTTTGGTATTGTCTGTTCTTAACTGAGAAGGGTTGTCCTCTGTGTGTTTGGTATTGTCTGTTCTTAGCTGAGAAGGGTTGTCCTCTGTGAGTTTGGTATTGTCTGTTCTTAACTGAGAAGGGTTGTCCTCTGTGAGTTTTGTATTGTCTGTTCTTAGCTGAGAAGGGTTGTCCTCTGTGAGTTTGGTATTGTCTGTTCTTAGCTGAGAAGGGTTGTCCTTTGTGTGTTTGGTATTGTCTGTTCTTAGCTGAGAAGCATTGGCCTTTGTGTCTTTTATTTTGTGTCCCTGTGTTTTGTCTTAAGTGATTTTCACTGAGGCCATTTGAATGAAGCTGTTAGTGTGCTTGAAGAAAATCAGTACAGTTTTTTTTTTTTAGCTTCCCATTTTCTTGTATGCATATTCTTTATGCCCACAGTGTGGTATGTTGCTTACTCTGCCTTTGGAGGCATGTTTGCTGAGCGTTTTCATGTTTCTGTATGACATTGGCATGACTTAAATCATCTTTAATACATACAAATATGGATTAGACACTAACAGGTTTGCACACATGTTGACCGGGAGGTTGGAAAAATCTCCGCCCATTACCTATCTGACCAGAGATACCCAAACAAGATTGAACCCAGACCCTCCAGTTAAAAGTCTCATGTCTCACCCACTTGGCTGTCATACTCACTGGAAAGTATGAATATATTTATGCCAAGTCCGGGTATGTGAAAATCGTATGTAGAAGTGTTGGACAAGTCTGGATATGTTAACAAACTTTACCAGACCACCCTGGTTAATGAAGTTTCTCAATATGTCCTGTGTAAACCTCTGTGTGCTCGTGTATGTTTTGTTGTTGTTGTTGGCCAAGTCTGATAGGTATCTATGAACAGATCAGTATCACCTGAATGAAATTTTGTCTGGATAGGGCTTCTGGTGTAAACCATTCTGTTTTTTTTGGGCAGGGTCTGGTGGACGCCCATGAACAGTTCAAGGCTACCCTGGGTGAGGCAGACAAGGAGTTCACTACCATCGTGTCCTTGGCCCAGGAGGTGGTCCGTTTGGGTCAGCAGTATGGTCTGACTCCTCCAGACAACCCATACACCACTCTTCATGCGCAGGTCAGTTTTCACCATGCCCGTTTTACTTTGGTTTTGTTTGGTTGGTTGCTTGTTTGGTTCAACTAAAGAGAGGAGGGTTATTCTTCTTCAACAGATTTATCTTCATTATTAGACATCAAAATTATGAAAGTGATCATATATATATTTTTTAAGATAATGATCAGTTATTCATTTCCAGATGGAGACAAATTCATGAAATTGACAGTTTTGTGGGTGTAGATTTGATAGTTGTTGGCGAAAGACGGAAGATAACTACTGATTTCTTTTCATTTAGATACATAACTCTGTTTTTAATTTCAGCACATCATTTAATAAGCTTATTTTTCACTCTTATCTCTTCCGCACCAGTGATAGATTCCTCCATAATCCATTCAAACTCTCAGCTTGGCTGTGTTTCAAACAACATTTTCCCACAGAATTTATAAAGTCTACCAGATTTTTGTCTTACCATTTTTGTCTTTGTTTGCCTCAAGGGTTTGTGGTTTCAACCCTTGAGCAGGCCATGCTTTTTTTTTTTTTTATTTAACATAGGCTGATTGGCTCTTTTGACAGAGCCATAGACTTGAGATCTGAGACCTTGAGTTCAATCCCAGATACATTAAAAACTAGCCTGTTCACTGCCGGTCTTAGTATCTCCATCATTCTGATGATGAGTGCAATGTTTCTTAAGTCCCTCTCCCCCCTCATGATTTCAAGACTGCCAGGACATTGGGGTTTTCTCAGGCTCAGGGAGTCTGCCAGATAATTGCTAGCATTTTTAAGGGAGCGTATATGGAATTGTCCAAGTGTGATGAATGCTTGAACAAATTTCATACTGGGGGTTTGCTGTGAACCGTTATCCTGCTTTGTAGTGTCCAGACAGTTTTAATTTGATTTCTGAATAATTACAAAGTGTTTTTTTCTTTATGACAAAATAAAAGTACTTGTGTATGCACTTTGCTTTTTTTTAGTAGATTTCACCCCAGCTCTGTGTAGCGTTTTCTGTTTTGAGGAAGAGTGGGCGAGGAGCACTTTAATGCTTATGAGCTTTATTATCATGGAGAAAAGATTTCATTTTTCTGTTTTGAGCTCACTTTTTTATTCTTTGGTTTGGTTTTGGGGAGATGGAGTAGTTTTTGTTTTTACTATTACTGGCTCATGTTACAATACAATACTTTTCATTCATTGTGTGTGTAGTCTGAACAGATGATTTGTACATATTTAGGTACCTGTATCCTTCCAGTCAGTAGTTGGAACATTTCTCAGATTGTTCACTGTTGCTGACAGAATTTTTTTTAAAATTGAGTGCATGTTCTTCAGAAGTCAGGCCAGCTTCATTTTTAAAATAAGATTTTAACATCAAAAGAGATAGGCTTTGAACACAGTCTTGTGAGGTTTGTCAGTATGATGTGTACAACTGCATATTCCTTACTAAACAGCATGTTAATGTGAATGATAAGAAAAAGAAAATGTACGTGTGAATGATAAGAAAAAGAAAATATACGTATGTATTCCAGGGTGTGAATTCCATCATCTTAAAGCATGATCTTGCATATGTACAATTCATTTATTAATTAACTGAATCTTTTGACTAAAGACTGTACTGGATTTTATGTGGGAATGGTTTTTATTTTATGTTACGTTTATGTTATGTGTGGTCATAACAAGTGCACTCAAATTCCTGTGTGATTTTCACCTGTGAGAAGTAAATCATTCTGCACAATTTCTTAAGCAAACATAATCACTTCAGTACTTTTGATTGGCTGTTTTGTACTTGATTAACATTAATGAAATTCAACAAAATTCAGACACTTGAAACTTCATTCAGACTGTATGCCTCAAATTATATCAGAGCTCGTGCTTTCATACATTGAATTAACTTTCTGGTCAGTGTATGAATCTTAGTAATCACAGTGTGAAAAATTATGAACCTATTTATCATCAGTTTGTTCTTTTAATGATTTTTTTTTAATGTTTTGATTTTATCAGTTGATTGACATTGAAGTGATCCCGTCCTTTATGGATAATTTTCAGACGAGGATAAAAGCTGAGTGTTTAAAATTTGAAAGGATGACGAGACTTGTTTTACTGATGAATTTTGTCACATTGCCAAGTTCTGAAATGAATATAATGCACATATTTAGACCACATTTCCCATTACACATAAGTCTAACGATTTGATGTAATACACTCTCTCTCTTTCTCTCTCTTCTTCTCTCTCTCTCTCTCTCTCTCTCTCTCTCTCCTCCTCTCTCTCTCCTCTCTCTCTCTCTCTCTCTCTCTCTCTCTCCTCTCTCTCTCTCTCTCTCTCTCCCTCTCTCTCTCCTCTCTCCTCTCTCTCTCTCTCTCTCTCTCTTCTCTTATGTCAGTGGACATCACGAATCTTGTCATGTGTCTTCTGTTTGCCTATAATGAACTCCTTAGCAATCACTTTATTTTTAAAGATCTCACAGGTTGCACTTTGTTTGGGTACTTCCTTGTCTGTTCCCCCCTCACATTGGCTAGCTGTCTCCTTTTTAACATGTTCATGCCTCTCACTGAGTAAAATTTTTTAAAAAACCATGACTGATTGATTTGCTTGATAAATGTGTTTGCTGTGTTGCATTGGGGTTATTTTGGCTGGATGGGACGTAGGAGGTTAGTATGCAGCAGTAAGTGTTGCCTAACTGACGGAGCATTCATGACACAAATGTCTCTGTGTGCTATTTTTCCTTACATTTTTGTATTTCTGCTTGATGTCTTGCTTGTGGCTTTGTTCAGGTGGATGATTTCTTCATGTCTGGTTAAAAGATAAGCTCAGTCTGATTTACCTTTTGTAGGAATTTTAAGATTAGAAACTTGTTTTCCTCAGAGTTAAAACTTTTGATCAGACTGAATTCCTATGGATGTTTTTTTCTTTTGGTGCTGTTAGAAAGCAATAATGATAATAACAAAAGCGGCAATAATAAATTGTTTACAATTGTGCATGTATGAACAGAATGACATGCAGGATTTCTTACCAGGTCTGCTTGTGAAGAAATCAACCAGCTGTGTATCAATTCATTGAATTTTTTTTTCGTAATCTCTTTTTCTTTTCTTTTTTCTTCTGTGTGTGTGTGTGTGTGTGTGTGTGTGTGTGTGTGTGTGTGTGTGTGTGTGTGTGCGCTTGCATTGTGGTAAAGGGTAATCAGCTGATATTGACAGAAGAGATTTCTGATCTGTATGGTGCTGTTAGCTTTCCACAACTTTTTGCATAACCTATTTTAATTTAAGTTGTGCGTTGTTCCTTATCACCTTTGTGTAGACACTTTGAGTTTGTTCCCAACTCATGGTCTGATGATTAAAAGAAACTGACTAGAATTTATAACCAAGTAGGAGGAAGTTAAGGAAACTAATTTTGCTGTGATCGTCGCTGATTTACAATAAAGATTTTGTCTTTTCCTTTTCTCTGTTCAGTGGACGTTGACTGCTAAAGTAACTGGGTTTGGAGCATTGTGTACTTGTGCATGCTTGTTTGTCTGATAGGTGGACTGTATCTAGACATATTTCATGTTTAGCGGATGAAAAGCTACTCACCTATATCTTATCCATGACTGATACTGTCTAGCTGACTGTAGTTGATATTACATTCTTTGCAGCTTAAATCCATACTGGAAGTGGTTAATGAATGATGTTTAGATTTCTCAGCTCTCAGGTGTTGGTTGGATGACAGTGTTGGGATGCATGCCCATGGTTTCTGTGGAGTATCGACCTATCTTGTTGTTTGTTGTCCTGTTGTTCGTTTGTTTTCCACTCAGAATGTACATCATAGAGATTTTTTTCCACTCAGAATATACATTGTTGATATCTGTAAACGGGAACCAAACTTAACCAATGAGTTTGATTTTGTAAATGTTTTAATCACAGGTAAATGTTACACAGCGAGACTTCAGAAAGAAATTTATTAAACAAATATTGGACATTTTCTGAATATGAAGACTTTTTTTTAACATGCGTGTGTTCAGCCCAGACTATTCCTACACCTAATACCTTGTCAGCGATAATGATATATATGCAAGTTAACAAAGCTTGTATTATCTTTCCTTTATTACAGTTGCTTATCTAAAACACCTTAGAAGCTTCATTCACATATTTTTTTAATCTTTTGATACAGCTTTTGAATAATATAATCAGGTCTCAGAGTAAACTAAACCGGACTTTTCTTTTCTTACAGTTATGTTCAGTTTTGGCCCCCAATATCGTATAGATATAGCTTTTGAATGATGTAATTAGGTCCTTAGAGTAAGAGTAAATCTAGCCCTCCAAAAGTTATTTTCTTAAAACTGCGTTCAGTTTTTCTTCAATCTCATATACATATAGCTTTTGAAAAGCATTATCAGGTTTTCAAAGTAAGAGTAAATCAAGTCAGAAATTGTTGATGCCAACACTGATTGTTTTGTTTGAAAATTGAAAAAATGTATGAATCATAGTTGTTGTTGATTCTTTTTGTTTGTTTGTTTTTTGTGTTGTTGTTGTTTTTTTGTAGTTGTTGTTTTTAATGTAAATTGAAGAAAGTACGCCACCTTTTTTGTTGATAATTAGTCTTGAGTCAGCTTTTTTATTACTGATCAGTGGCCATCTGAAAAGTTAATAATGATTGGTGTATTACACATGGTGTACAGTTGTGCATAGTTTCATTGTTATTTTCAGTTTTTGATTTTTTTTTTTTTTAATTATGTATAAAAACAACTAAAGAATGGAAGCTTTCTCACAGTTTGAAGAAATTAGAAATGGTATTGTCTGTCTCAGCCCCTCTGATTCATATGGTGGACCTGTTCACCCATAAAAGTTTTGTCTGAGTTATATGAGCAAGATAAATTACTAATTATGGTTTTTATGCAGAGAAGAAAACCAGAATGTTTTTCATGGCATGATCAGTGCAATGGTGAATGAGATTGGGATTTCTAGAAAAGTAGGAAACTGTAACAAAGTATCAGCAAAGAGGAATAGATACTCAGGTAAAAACTGTTTTCCAATCCTTTGTTTATATTTCACAGAATAATTAACTGTTGTGTTTGTTGTCATTTGTTAAACTTGCAAGCAAGTCAAGAAAACATTTTTATTTCCAAATGTCTAAGACATCATCAGACATTAGGCAGAAATATTTTACAGCAAACTTTCTGAACACCTTTATTACACCATGGAGAATTTTTTGTTTTGTTTTGTTTTGTTTTCTGAAACGTTTAACACAGAAAATATCTGTTTTGCTTTGTTCACTGGATCTGAACTTTTTTTTTAACTTGTTAAGTGTTGGCTGATGTAATTTTTAAATGATGATGATTGATGACATAAGATGCACAATTTTTCAATGGGGAGGGGGGAGGGCCCAAAAAATTGCTGAACTCTGGAGCATTTTGTCCAATTATTTTTGCCCATTGTTTATGGACCTTTCCAAACAACATGAACTGAAGTTGATTGATTATACAGTTTAGGAAATGCAATTTTATTCCCGTCAAAAAGATGAGCTGCTCTCAGGGAAAGTTTAAACCTGCCCCATATTTAAATCATGCACATGTCGTGAATCCTTTCTCTCCAATCTATTATGTAAAACTGAATGGTACATATTGTTCTTTTTTATGGACATATTTACAGTTAGGTTTTGATGTACATTCTGAAACTGTATATATTATTTTGGATATCTGTATGGTGTGAAGTTAATTGATGTGTGCTCAATATTGATGTCTGTGTGATGTGTCAAGTTGTCACAATGTTGTGTTGAAATTTGTTGGGTCAGTGAACATATCCTTCAGTCACGCTGGATTTTCTGTCTGTAGAGCTGTTGGCATATGTGAAAGTGATACTGGATTTCTGTGGTAAATGAGAAACCAGACGTTGTCAGTGTATGTAAAATAATCTTGTGCAGCTGCACGTTTGTGAAGCCGTTTTATATATATATATGTGCTGTTTAAAGGATGATTAAAACAGAAATCACCCTTGATTGTCAGTTTGCTGGGCGTATTTCTTTTATAAAATCTTCTGATCAAAATGATTATCATGACAGGAAAAAAACTTTCCATTTCTAAGAGAGTTTTTTTTCTGTCTGCACTTCACATGTTTTCCATGAGGATGAAATTATGACCTCGAGGGGAAAAAGAAAAGCAGTCTTCAGAATGGATTAATGAAAACAAACATTGACAGAAAAGTATGTGTTCAGTACATACCAGGCAGATCTGATACATGGGTGATTCTCCAAGCTTGATGCTAAAAAGAAAAGTGTGTACATGGTGTATATAGACAAATATTACCCTTGTGTATTGGTGTTTGGAAATGGGCGTGGGCATGATTATAAACAGATGTACTGAGACTGGTAATGTCATTACAGTACATAGAGAACCTTATCTCTAAGTATGCTTTTAAAAAGATTGATGGTCGAAGGATTAGTGTAGCTAATTTTTTTTTTTTTTTTTTTTTTTTTTTTTTTTTTTTTTTTTTGATCTTGTGGAGGAGTGGAGTGATTCAGAGAGTTTGGAGATCTGTAAGAGCTCAATTTAGTCATCGGACAGTTCTCCATATTTGTTGGCGAGGATCTGTCAGGTTGGGGGAGGATGGGGGGTAAGAGTAAGTGAAAACTTTAAAAAGTCATTGTGTTGGATGTTTTCAATAGCACAAAGCTTAACCATAATAATGATGATAATTACAGTATTTGTATGGTGCAAAATCTTGACAGTTCAAATCAAAGCGCGCTCACGCACCAGGCATATGCATACAATCGACAGAGACTGCCTTACAATTTAATTATTTAAAAAAAAACAAATCTTACAAGTACAAGTGCATAAGCTTAGCTGGTGCAGAAGACAATATTAATTGCAAAATACTTGACCGGGTGGTCGTGAAATCGGTGAAAAGACATCCACCACCAGGTGCCACTGTCATGCCCATCCCTATCCTGGTACCCGGTTCCAGCTTATGCACTTGTACTTGTAAGATATTGTAAGTATATTTATTAAAATTGGATTTGAAGTAAAAACCCCTCTTTTACTTCAGTAATTATAGACATACTTTTTATGATATACAGTATCAGGTCATCCTTCATTTCTAGCGAGAAAACATATTGTTCAAATGATGTAGATAATTATCGTGGGTTTTTTTTTCCATTTAACTATCACATACATTAAAACATGTTGAAGTTATGTACTGGTAATTCGAGTTCAGACAAATTCTGTTTGATTTCAGTTACTCTTGTACTAGGTAACAAGTTGTGTGCATTTTATTTAAAACAAATATGTAATGTACAGTGTTGCTTAAGGGCAAAGTTAATTAGCAGCAGGTGAACTCAATGTGCTACTGTATACTTGTAGTAAACAGTTATAGAATATGTTTGCAAGATGGGTCTTTTTCATTATTGTGCAGACTTACATTTTTGGCTTGATTTCATTATGATTTAGATAAAATGTAATTTCTATATAATTCATAAAACTGTACTGTAACCTGACTTCTTGGGAGGAGTATCAGGTTTGTGGAAGTTGATAACATGATGAGCATATACAGTAGATGTTATGTCAGATGCTAACCTGGAGATGGAAGATAGTCAGCTACAATGAATTGACTCATGACAGTGTGACTGATTAATTATGTAGTGTGTTTACAGTGTTCGCAGGACCATCAGCTTTGTTGTACTTACTAAGTTACTTCAAAATGTTATCAATTCTAGTAATCCTGAGTGTTGATTCTGAAAGTTAGATGCTCAGAGAGAAAGATTATCATACAACAACTAATTATATTTTTAACAAGCATTCAGCTGTCACAGGACCTTCCGTCTTCAACTGTTTTCAGCTCTGTCACAGAGCCTTGTTCAGCTGTGTTATCAGTTCTGTCACAGAGCCTTGTTCACCTGTGTTATCAGTTTTGTCACAGAGCCTTGTTCAGCTGTGTTATCAGTTTTGTCACAGAGCCTTGTTCACCGGTGTTATCAGTTTTGTCACAGAGCCTTGTTCAGCTGTGTTATCAGTTTTGTCACAGAGCCTTGTTCAGCTGTGTTATCAGTTCTGTCACAGAGCCTTGTTCACCTGTGTTATCAGTTCTGTCACAGAGCCTTGTTCAGCTGTGTTATCAGTTTTGTCACAGAGCCTTGTTCACCTGTGTTATCAGTTCTGTCACAGAGCCTTGTTCAGCTGTGTTATCAGTTCTGTCACAGAGCCTTGTTCAACTGTGTTATCAGTTCTGTCACAGAGCCTTGTTCAGCTGTGTTATCAGTTCTGTCACAGAGCCTTGTTCAACTGTGTTATCAGTTCTGTCACAGAGCCTTGTTCAGCTGTGTTATCAGTTTTGTCACAGAGCCTTGTTCAGCTGTGTTATCAGTTTTGTCACAGAGCCTTGTTCACCTGTGTTATCAGTTTTGTCACAGAGCCTTGTTCACCTGTGTTATCAGTTTTGTCACAGAGCCTTGTTCAGCTGTGTTATCAGTTTTGTCACAGAGCCTTGTTCACCTGTGTTATCAGTTTTGTCACAGAGCCTTGTTCAGCTGTGTTATCAGTTTTGTCACAGAGCCTTGTTCACCTGTGTTATCAGTTTTGTCACAGAGCCTTGTTCAGCTGTGTTATCAGTTCTATCAGTCTTCTTCAGCTGTGTTATCAGTTTTGTCACAGAGCCTTGTTCAACTGTGTTTTCAGCTTTGTCACAGAGCCTTGTTCAGCTGTGTTATCAGTTTTGTCACAGAGCCTTGTTCAACTGTGTTTTCAGCTCTGTCACAGAGCCTTGTTCAGCTGTGTTATCAGTTTTGTCACAGAGCCTTGTTCAGCTGTGTTATCAGTTCTGTCACAGAGCCTTGTTCAGCTGTGTTATCAGTTCTGTCACAGAGCCTTCTTCAGCTGTGTTATCAGTTCTGTCACAGAGCCTTCTTCAACTGTGTTATCAGTTCTGTCACAGAGCCTTGTTCAGCTGTGTTATCAGTTCTGTCACAGAGCCTTGTTCAGCTGTGTTATCAGTTTTGTCACAGAGCCTTGTTCAGCTGTGTTATCAGTTTTGTCACAGAGCCTTGTTCAGCTGTGTTATCAGTTTTGTCACAGAGCCTTGTTCAGCTGTGTTATCAGTTCTATCAGTCTTCTTCAGCTGTGTTTTCAGTTCTATCAATCTTCTTCAGCTGTGTTTTCAGTTCTATCAGTCTTCTTCAACTGTGTTTTCAACTCTTTTGCAGAACTTTTTTCAGCTGTGTTATCAGTTCTATCAGTCTTCTTCAGCTGTGTTTTCAGTTCTATCAATCTTCTTCAGCTGTGTTTTCAGTTCTATCAATCTTCTTCAGCTGTGTTTTCAGTTCTATCAGTCTTCTTCAACTGTGTTTTCAACTCTGTTGCAGAACTTTTTTCAGCTGTGTTATCAGTTCTATCAGTCTTCTTCAGCTGTGTTTTCAGTTCTATCAATCTTCTTCAGCTGTGTTTTCAGTTCTATCAGTCTTCTTCAACTGTGTTTTCAACTCTGTTATAGATTCCTCTTCAGCAGAACCTTATTCAGCTGTATTTTCAGTTGCTTCAGAACTTTCTTTTGATGTGTTTTCTGCTCTGTTACAAAGCCTTCTTCAGCTGTGTTTACAGAGTGATCTTCATCTATGTTTTCAGTTCTGTTATAGAGCCTTCTTCAGCTGTGTTTTCAGCTTTGTTACTGAGCTTTCTTCAGCTATGTTTTCAGCTGTGTTACAAAACCACCTTCTGCTTAGCTGAACTTGCAAAGAAAGCTTTGTGGTAGAACCAAAAATTGATTGAAGAAGAAATCATATTCCTCTGTGGTCGTGTTTTTTTTATCAGTCTTTCATATGATAATTATTACTTTAGAGAAAAAATAGTGACAACAGGAGCGTACAGGAGTCATGATTGAGATGCAGCCCAGTCCCCTTAAAGAGTCAGGAATTAAGGGCCGAAATGGTTGACAGGGGTTTCTTCTCTGAGGACCTCCTTCTGTCTGGCTCTCCCCAGTTTCTTATTGCTTTTAAAGTATGTTTGATTAAAAGTTACATGTTGTTTTACAATTATCAGTACCTGGTTTTGTCCCTCTTAGATTAGTTATTACCTTATGTTGTGTGTTTGATTATGTTTCCCAGGTTATAATTAATAAAAAAAATTAAGAAACAAACAGAATATTACAACTTTTCAAGTCATTTGGGAATGCACTGGTTAGTCTTCTGTGGTGTATAAATGTACTCATTGCAAAAAGTCTTCTTGAGTCTTCTGTGGTATAGAAATGTCCTCTTTGAAAAGAAAAGGTCTCCTAATATCATATTTTATTACAATTTTTCCAGGACATCACCAACAAGTGGTCTGAGGTGCGTGACCTGGTTCCACGCCGTGACACCACTCTGCAGCAGGAGATGATGAGGCAGCAGAACAATGAGCGCCTGCGCCGACAGTTTGCTGCCAAGGCCAATGTGGTGGGTCAGTGGGTCGAGACCCAGCTGGACTCCGTGGCGTCCATTGGTGTACAGATGAAGGGCTCACTGGAGGACCAGTTGAAGAAGCTGCAGGCCTTCGACAAGGCTATCATTGCCTACAAGCCCAACATGGATGAATTGGAAAGATACAACCAGGTATGGGTGATCACTTCGTATGCGAGTGAGGTGTAGGGGAGGGGAGGCAAGGATGTATGGTGAGCTTGTGAACACCTGAAGGTAATATGGTTAGGTGTGTTGTCAGTGTTTGTATTAATTCTGTCTTTTCTATGGGCCACATTTCGGGTCCGTCTGTACAGCCTTCCTTTACTAAGGGCTGCATATGCGTCCCAAAACTGAGGAATTTTTCCACGAGATGAACGAAACACTTATTCAAAATCAACTGTTATAGTCAGCTCCTACACCATAATTAAGTTGTGTAACTGTGTCTTTACCTGTCAGTAGATCGCAAGCAGCTAGACTATTGGCTAGTCTGTGGGGGAAGTAAGGGAAACAGTCTGATCAGATTTTTACTGACATTTATCGACTGAAAAAAATACTGTGTGTGGTACCATAATGACTTATTTTCATAGGATATTTTTTCATACACACTGTACCACCAAACAGTTAGACAAGTGGTTTTATTTTACTGCTTTTGCTGTACCTGTCATTTAGTGAAATGATTAGAAAATTTCAAAAGTCTTGAATCTTTGCATATTCTTATTTATTGATTGAGAAATTGTTTTAAACATTTGCTATCAGCCTGTTTATGGAGAAAGCAAGGGAGGCAATCAGCTTTTTAAGATCAAGCTGACACACCCTGTTTGATGAGACATCCCATAGACCTGGAGGCACATGCACAGCCACTTTGCATGAATTTGCAGTTGTGTGTGCGCTAGAATATACAAACCAGACACACACGCACGCACGCGCAGCTTGTATCATTCTCATTCGGTCAAGCTCATAATGAATCTAACATTGTTTATGGATAGTTACACACATACAGATGCATGTGCACACATGCACTCTCTTTTACCTTGCCTCAGTCTCTCCCTGTCAAGGTCATGCTAAATCTGCCAGTGTCATAACATGTGTGCCTTTATGTTTTTTAAGATGTCCATGCAAACCACATTCTAGTGGGGCGAATGTAGCTTTGAAAAGTGTCATGTAATTGATGTTCTGTTTTAGTGATGATACTGAGGGAGAAAAATTGCATCCTGTACAAATAATTTTTTAATGTTTTGTCCACAGGAAGTGCAAGAGGCAATGATTTTCGAAAACAGATACACACAATACACCATGGAGGTAAGACTTTCTGCTTTTGTCCTTTCCTGTTCTCTCTGTTTCTCTCTTTCTTTCGCACCCTAGTCATTATTTGACACTCGAATCCACATACATATACACACATTGTGCTTAAATTATTTGTCATGAACGAGCATACATTTTTAGGCAGTGATATATTACATATGCAGATATTTTTGTTTTGTTTTTTGTTTTTAAAACAGCAGAAGCATTTACATGTCCATGATGAGTGTACTGTTGTTGATTGACCTCTGTGTATGGAAATCTGCAGTAGACATGTTGTCTAGTGGAACATTTTAGATGGCAGGTTGTTGGCTAAATGTCCAGTTTGTCTTTTTAGCACATTCTACAGAAATTCAATTCCTTTGTGATGACAGTCTTTTCGAGAAGTTTCCATTTCACTTAAAAATCTGTTGTGGTATATGAAGTTTGTTCTGATGGTGACAACAAAAAATGATATCTGCTGCCGTTGTTCATTTTAGAAAAAGTAAAATGAAGAGTTAGTTGTAATGAAAAAGTAAACTACTGTCTAGTATTATTCACTGCCCATACCCAACCAGCTGTAAAATGGTATTTGTCCCTGTTTAACCGTTCAAGACCTCAACTTTTCTCTGATGCCTAGCACCATATCTCTTTCAGCTGCAAAAACTGAAACCTTTCACTTCCTAACCTCATTAGGAAGCTGATGGACAGGGTGAAGGGATCAAAGGGTTAAGTTTTTTCTTTGCTGTCTTGGCTGACATTGCTCAGTGTTTGAAAGTAGAATAAGAGTGTCAAAGGGTTAAATACAGGACAGGTAATACAGCCAGGTAGAGGAGATAGGCATCATGAGAAAAGTTGAGGTCTTGAACATCTTGGTCCCAACAACCATTCAAGGAATTGGGGAAACCTTTACCTTTACCTTGCATTGCAGAACAGATTGGTCATTGTTGGTTACATGTTTCAGACGCTACGCGTGGGCTGGGAGCAGTTGCTGACAGCTGTGGCAAGAAACATCAACGAAGTGGAGAACCAGGTGAACCCCCCCCCTTACTTTTTTTTGTTTTTTGTGTGCCTCTGTCTGTGTGTGTTAGTGTTAGTGTGTGTGTGTGTTCGTTCTGTGTGTGTGGGTGGGTGGGGTGTGTGTGTTTGTGCTTGTCCATACTGCCTGCATCTTCTGTGTATATTTGAAAATTGAGACAGTTCATATTTTTTAAAAAACAGAGCCGTTGATACATTTGTATGATGACATTGACAACTGTTTTTATTAGAATGAGGGACTGGTTACAGAAGAGAAGGCATCAGAAAACATTAGCATCACTTGTGTAGGATCCATACTTGTAGAGAAAAGATCACACAAAGAGCCACAAGTTTGAACTGATGTTTTCACCAACTTGCCCCAGAGGTCAAGAGGACCAGACAGCTGAACACATATCGCAACTGTGTCAAGCGGATTGACAGGAGACATGGCCAGCTGACGACTAAACTGCTTGTTAGCCGATAGGCACTAGGAAAAAAATTTCATTCACGTTCATTGCCGTTATATGGACTGACCATGTACACAGCAAACACATGGCCAGCTGACTACTGGACTGCTTGTTAGCCAACAGGCACTGAAAAACCTGTCTGTTCATTGTCATAGTGGCTGATCAAGTAACAGCAAACACGTATCAGCTGACTTACTAAATGCTGTCGGCACAGGCACTAGGAAAAAAAAAGTCATTGCATTATATGGCCTGATCATGTAGACAGCAAACAGGTGACCAGCTGACTACTAAACTACTTGTTGGCCAACAGACACTAGAAAAAAATCTCAGTTCATTGCCATGTATGGCCGTAGCATGTAGACAACAAGCCAGAGAAAAAGAGGAGAAAAAGATTGCAGAGTGAGACAAATGATTTTAATTGATTTTGAATATAGTTTGATATGGAGGGGGACAGTTTAACCCTTTGACTCCTGTATCCTATCCACCAGCTTCCTGCATTGTCAAGTATGCTAGCAAAGCAAAACCTTAATCCTTTGACTCACTCACCCTATCCACCAGCTTTCTACAGGAAGTTGGTTGATAGATGAAGAAGTCAAAGGGTTAAGATAGGGTGCGGGAGTCAAAGGATTACCTGACCACCAATCAGTTATAATGTTCTGCAGCTGCCATACAGTTTATATGTTGTTGTGCCTGTTGTATTATTGGTGGCGGTGGTGGTGATGTGCATCTGTCTGTCCGTCTGTCTGCTGTCCGTCTGTCTCAGTTATAGACCTCTTCCTGTGCAGCATTTTGTGCTTCAGTTTCAGACTTTTTTCATGCTAAATTTTTTGTGGTCTTGGTTCAGATCTTGACAAGAGACTCCAAGGGTATCAGTGAGGACCAGATGAACGAGTTCCGCATGTCCTTCAACCACTTTGACAGGAACCGAACGCGCCGCCTGGAGCCAAAGGAATTCAAAGCTTGTCTTGTCTCCCTGGGCTACAAGATCCGTGACGACAGACAGGTCAGCTTTTTATGAGACATGGTTCCTATCTGTACTTGTTGGTATGATTTGGTCCATGAATAGACACTGGCACTGTTCTGATGATGTGATGCCTCAGGGAAGTATATCATTCATATTCCGCCATAT
Organism: Monoplex corrugatus; assembly: GCA_030674185.1. NCBI lineage: Eukaryota > Metazoa > Mollusca > Gastropoda > Littorinimorpha > Ranellidae > Monoplex > Monoplex corrugatus. The sequence continues at coordinate 31,407,826 of CM060308.1, forward strand.
TTATGCATTGGCTGATCAATCAGCCAGCGACAAACCAAGTAAGTTTTTGATGGCCCAATATGTTGAAAGATATTTTGTCTTCCATGAATTGAAGTAAATTTTAAATACAACTCAGTTCATCTGAATCCAGTCACAGGTGTTTGCACCGAAGTTGAGCATCCACAAGCAAGACACATAAGCTGCTAGCGACCACAGAGCTAGAATGAGAAACAAACGCGTTTCTGTTCTAGCTCAGTGGCATCCATGGTGTCCAACTCGACATATGGTGAAAAGAAAGAGAAAAGTATAAACCCTCTTTCCCACACACTACGCTTTACTTAACAGGTGACCAGCTAATGAGACTCATGTAGGAGGTGTGATAACATGGTGCTGTGTTCTCTGTACATCATTTAACTACTGAAATAAAGTGGCTTTGCTCAGTACAGGATAGTTCACATGCACAAAACTGAATTAATGTAGGTCTAAATTTACTACCAATAAGAAACACTGTAGAAGTGATAATGAAACATGAAATACGTTCCATCTTGAAAGTGACAGAAAAATTTGGGTAATCTGTAAAATGAGCTTGTGTGTGCGTTAACAAATTTTGAATCCATTTTCCTTTTAAATTTATGCAAATGCTACAATAAATACATGCACACACACACATAAAGTGTTTTTTTACTTTATGTCTAGTGTTATCAAATATATTGTATATTCAGAATACAGCAGTTAAACAAGTTATGTATAATATACAGCAGTTAAACAAGTTATGTATAATGTTGTTAGGGTATATATTCAGTTTGTACACTTGTATACATTATGTGTAGTGTTACCAGTGATGGTGATTGATAATATTTTATGTTACAGGGTGAGGCAGACTTCCAACGCATTATGTCCATCGTGGACCCCAACGGCACTGGTTACGTCACCTTTGATGCCTTCCTCGATTTCATGACGCGAGAGACAGCTGACACTGACACAGCTGAGCAGGTCATGCAGTCCTTCAAGATTCTGGCTGGTGACAAGGTGAGTGCTAAAGAGTGCATCCGTAATTATCTTCGTCTATTGTTGGTTTTTGTCCTGCTAATTAATTAGTCTTGCAGCAGCCACCATCAAGGTAACTATATTCAGATTACTGCATGGCACTATGGCTAATCGAAGACCAGATTCTAACCCCATTATATCATTGAATTTCTTTTGAATATTTTCAGCGCCATTCTGCTTATGCCTGAGGTTGAGAATACTTCGAGCTTCATTAACCCTTTGTTCCTGCACCCTCTCCACCAACATCCTGCATTGTCAGCTATGCCAGCAAAGCAAAAATTTAATTAACCCTTTGATTTCCTCACTCTGTCTATCAGCATCCTGCTGGAAGCTGGTGAATGAGGTGAGGGGGTCAAAGAGTTCAGTTTTTGCAGTTGATGGACAGGGTGCAGGAGTCAAAGGATTAACCCTTTTACTAGCAGTACTTGAACAGAAAGTTATGGGGCACCTGTTTGAGAAAAAAAAAATTATGAATTAATTTATCAAGACTAGCCAAGTTGTATGTAAGCATACATTGTCTGGTTGATAATTGAATGATGTGTTGTTTCAGGTCACATAGCATGAGATAAGGGGAAGCAACTATTTCTAAGGGTGTTAACATTTGATAAGGGGAAGCAACTGTTTCTAAGGGTGTTAAACTTATTTTTCAGGGGGGGAAATAGTGATGAAATGACAAATGCCGCACTACTGGTATTTTCTATATGTGGTGTGCATGTTCAGTATTTCTACAGATTTGGAAAGTGAAAACATGAATATGAAACAAAATGCATGCACAGAATTAGTATGGCTAATGCACAGTCAATACAATATTGTCAGTATCAGTGGAAAGAACATTCATTTGTCCTTGCTTTCCATAGTTGTGTGAGTAAGTTTTGTCTACATTGTTGTCAAGGGTCTGTATGTCTGTGTGTTGTTTGTGTGTGTTGCAGTGTACATATTTGTTCATATGAGATTTTTCTGTAATGATGCCGTAGAATAATGTTGTTTCCTTTTCTCGTTGTGTCGTATCATGCTTATATCATTGACTCATTTTTATATGTATCTTTATGTGCACTTTTCATTTTTGATGTATATCTTTATGTGCACTTTGCCGAAAAGTTATTTTTGATGTACATCTTTTATGTATGCGTTTTCTGTAAAGTGCAAAGTGCTTAGGAGCTTTTTTCTCAGGATGTTGCGCTGTATGAATCTTTTCTTGTTATTGTGACATGGAGAAAAGAAACAGAGTGTGAGTGAGAGAAAACTCTTTATCATATGTTGAACTCTTGGACTCCTGCACCCTTCCACCAACTGCAAAAACTTAATCCTTTGTTTGATCCCTCACCCTATTCACCAGCTTCCTGCAGGAAGCTGATAGATAGGATGAGGGAATCAAAGAGGTAAGTTTTTACTTTGCTTGCATGGTTTACAGTGCAGGATGCTGGTGCACAGGGTGCCGGAGTCAAAGGGTTAAGAACTGTTAAGTGTGGCAGTATTTTTGTGCTACTACATCATATATCATTGTTGAAGTTTCTGGATCAATTTATGAATATGATTATTCAAAAAAAAAGTTTTAGGTTTTACCCTGTTTGGATGCCAGGGGCTCTTTCAGTATAAATAGTATCCTCATCTTCTGGAGATTCTGTGCTAGAAATTTCCTCTTTTCTGTTACTGTCTTTGTTTCTCCCATGCTACTTTTCTTTCTGTCATTTCTTCCCATTATTTTCTGCCTTGCTGGTTCATTCTCTTGTATTTGTTTGATAAAGCCTTACATACTTTCTCCTAGGATTGATAATTGGGTACATGTACCACATGCATTTAGGCTTAAGGGAAATGTGATGTGCAGAAGCAATTTTAGGTAATTTAGGCCCGTTTTATAAGTATGTTTTAGTATCCTTAGGTATGTTTACATTTGTATTCGGGTATGTTTTTTTTAAATCCTTTGGTGATAAATTGGACAGAGTGGTCAATGCCAGGGGGGATGGCCCTAGATTATGTGCGTGAATGCATTAATATATATATATATAATGTATGTATGTATTTAATTTTCTTTTCCCAGTTTTCTTTTCAGTGGAGTGTGGTGTACTTTTTGATTGGTTCAGTTTTTATGTCAGCACCCACCTCAGGTGATATGGTCGACAGGGATAACCATCCCAGGGAAGTGGAGGAAGGGGGAACTATCTAATCCTATACTGACTCCACCAGAACAACAATGATGTTAAGATGGGACAGTGAGAAGGCCAGTTTTAATAAAGCGCACCCCAGGATTCGAACCCACAATCATTAGCATGTGAACCCGACGCTCAACCAACTGAGCTACTGATATGACTGTGCAGAAAGCTGGGCTTTAAGCAGCAGTAGGTCCAATTTTTCCTGTCAGCACTTAATTGTAAATCGCTTGTTTCGTGGTCCAGCTAGGTTGAGGGAAAGAAAAACTCAGATTTTCTTTTGTGAATTAATCACCAAGTGAGGTTATCTATAACTTGATTCCTGAATGTTGCAGTCCTTCATCACGGCACAGATCTTGCGCCAAGAACTGCCGCCAGACCAGGCCGAGTACTGTATCCAGCGCATGGCCCCCTACAGTGGCCGCGATGCTGTGCCTGGCGCCCTGGACTACATGTCCTTCTCTACAGCCCTATATGGGGAGAGTGATCTGTAATGCCCCCACCAGCCAGCATTGTGCGGCGCCACTCCGGTGTGATCAACATGTCTGCCTTTCACCCGACATGCTTCCCATGCCGCCCCTCCTCGTTGCATGCACGTTTGTGGTCCCGTTGCGTTCGTAGACTGTTTGCAGTCCTCCGCGTCGGCGGCCATAGCATAGTTTGCATGGGTGAAGTGACATCTGTGGTTTTTAAGTATCAGGATTGTTTTGTTGATATTCGGCTGAACTTTCTTTTAAGCTAAAGAAATTATAAGATTTGGTTGTTAGTGAAGAATATCAGTTCTCGGTATTAGCTTTCCAGCTTTTGTTAGCAGATGGATTAAAAACTAAAAAAAGAAATCACCCATGTGGATCTGCAGCATGCAAGGAGGTCCATTATTTGGGGTGTGTAGTGTTTGTGGAGTGCTGGCCCTGGATGACTTTATTCTCTGTGTGAACACGTGACAGAACTGAAAGGAGAAATCACTGAATCTGAAAGGCTTTGGTCTCAGCTTGGGGAAATAAGCATGGGCTTAGACAGGATCATAGAGCCAGCATGATCGTCCGATGCTGGATCTCTGATCCCTCTACTCTCCTCCCATCCTCCACAAGCTTGATAACAGACCAGACTGGTTTGTCTCAACCTGCATTCAAGACATGACAGTTGGTTCACAAAGCCAACCGTGTACAGTATAAGGTCATCAGTGCCACAGGTTTCAGATTTGATCATTTAGACGACTGTTCCATTTATCCAGAGATATCTTACTCATCAGCGTGTTCTTAGGTAGATCGTGGTTGCCTTTTTGTCCGTAGATAGCAGAATAATGCAGTGAAGCATTTCTGAGCAAGTTCAGCTTTGGCAATTTCTTTACTCTGTGTATATTTACACACAAAAAAGGTAGCATTTCTTTACCATGCCCTTGACACAAATAGAATAGTCTGTAACTTCATTTGAATTTTGCAATATTCTGGGTTATGTGGATTTAAATCAAAATTTACGTAGTTGTTCAGATTAAGGTCTTTCAATATGCATATCAAGTCATTGAGTTAGCATGATTGGAGGCATTACCCCCATGATGCCTCAAGCGATGTAATTACCAGACTTTATAAGTAGGCAGCTCTACTACCTTTCTGTTCTCTGTACAGAGTAGAGAACAAGCATTGATACATGTCATTTGCCGTTTCTGTTACTAGGTGTCAATTTTTGTTCTGATCTTGTCTAGAATCCAGTGCTTTTCGTATCAACATTATGCCATGTTTGATGTGAATCATGGGACACGTGATCATGTTTGATTTCCAGTGTGCGTCTTGAAAGCTTGCGCGTTTGTGGGTGTACAAGTTCACTCTCTCAAGAACAGATGATGGCCCTTCAAGCATTTTCTTCAGTGTCTGTCAAATTGCAATCCATTTTGAAAGGAACACCTCAAAGATTAACAGCTACATAATGATGTATATGTGCGTTGTAAATATCTGATGATAATTGGGTCTGCAGCAGCATAAGAGTTGCACAGAGTTGTTGATTATTGATGGCATGTTGAAATGTAAAAGCATTTAAGATGTACTGGTACTTATCTGTTAACAAAATTGATAATAAACATTGGAAAGGACAGCAGAACTTTTTGATTGAAAGAGCTGTCTTTTAAGTAAACGATGAGGAAGATTACTTTCATGTGGTGCCAGTCAGATTGTGTGATGAAAGGAACTCTACATGTAGAACGCATAGTGTAATGTGGTGTGAGATAAGGTCATACGCTGATCTTGTGATCAGACATATGACGTTAAATTTGTTTTAATGAAAGTTGCAGTTGTTATAGGAAAGCATGAATTAGGAATTGAGCATCACTTTCGTTCCCCCCATGAAGGTAATGGTCAGTCCAGATTCATGTTTGAGAGGAGAAAGAATGATCAGCTTGTGTTATTTTGAGGTTGGTGCAATCATTTAAGGGAAAGCAGACGAGACTTTGGTTACTTGGAGGCCATGTCGTGAGAACATAGGAATGTCCGTATTGTGTCTGAATCATTTGTCATCACAGTTTGCTGTGCAACTGTTGTTACACTTTTGTTATCGTCTTGTCCATTAGTACGTGTTTGAACCTGCTGATCAGTAGCTATTGAAAGAGCTTTTGAGTGATCCTTTGTTTCTGTTTATGAATTTTAATCAAATCCATTTCATTTGTCCAGATTCAGGTATTTTCTCATTGTCATCAGCTTTCAGTTGAAAACAGAAAAAGCAGCAAAGGAAATGGTGTATACGCAGACTTCATAATCAAAATTTTAAAAAGTGCAGGTGCAAATAAAGTCAGTCATGGACTTATCCTAATTCAGTTTCTTTCTTTGGGATCTTGTCTGATCATAAAGATACCTATTCACTGCAGTTTATACTTTCTTTCTTTCTTTTTCTTTCTTTCTTTCTTTCTTTCTCTTTTTCCTGCCATGTTGATGTGAAGCATGCAAAGTCTTAAAATTGTGGAACGTTGTTGATATATTTCTCACAGTAACCTGACTTATTCTTTTTGTAAATCAACATTTTCTCTGTGAAAAGCATTATTCTTTCACATCTATCACACAGTTTGAATGAGATGTACAATCTTGTCTGTAGTTCTTAACCTTGTCTGTAGTCATTGTTTAGTATTTATATGTAATAACTGGTATTTGCAAATAGTGATAAATAAGTCTTGTGTTAATCTTTTATTAAATTAACATTATGATCTTTTCTTACTAGACGTTATCTTTTGGACAGTGGAAATGCAATGTTGTGTAATATTTTCAGATATGTTCTGTTGGAGAAAACAGTGATAAATGTATGCTTTGCTTTGATAAATTGTCACACTTTCTTGCATGAAAGTAGTCATTTTAATTCCATTTTCTTTAGTCACATGTATGCAGTGTTCATATCTCGTTTGCATACAGTTTTGTCAGTTGGTTTTAATGCTAATTTCCTTACTTGAATGTATGCAGTATTTATGCCTCATTTGCATACAGGTTTGTCAAGTGGGATATAAAAGCTTACTGATTAACATGTTCATATTGCATATTAATGATATTTTGATACATACTGCAGACCGTAATGGTGGTGTTCAACCAATTATATAGCTTACATTATTTTGTATCCGTTCTGTGGGTACAGATGGAATAAACGAATTATATGGTCCATTTATTACACAGCATAATCTTAACACCATTGGTTAGTGGTAGTAGGTTTTATTATGAAGACCAACAAATTTTGTGTTGAAGAAATATTGAATAGCATTAACATGGGGTTCTGAAGGTCAAGTTTAAACACGAGATGCGAGTATCTGTGCATATGTCTGCAAGTCTTAGAAGCACAACTGCTGTGAAGTTTGATCAAAACTTCTCTCTTCCCCCTGTACCTCCCCCCCCCCCCCAAAAAAAAAAACCTTTGTGCTTGCAGGTGCCGGCTAGCAGATTATTGCCTTGTAGTGCATTATGTGCCTCCACAGACAAGTCTTCTATGGCCAAGGAGGGAGAAAAAATCAGTGTTCAGGTTTTATATTATTTCATCCCAAGACAGTGTGATGTGAGTGATCCAGACCGGATGGAACACAAACTCAAGTGCAGTGTATTGTCAATGCTTCAGCTTTTGTTTGCATTGCTGTCGTATCCCTTCTGCCATTCATTGTCTAAATGTGCATTTGCCAGCCAACCCACTGTTCATTGTTTTTCTTGCTTGTGTCTTCTACTGCGCAAGGTTTTCTGTTTTTGAGGACTCCCAAGACAGCTTACTGGTGATTAGTGGTAAATCAGTGAGCAAAAGGTCATCAGAAAATATGCTAGATGCAGCAGGTATATTGAAGATGTGTTGTTGCTGACATTCTGTCACCTTCACTGACTGAATTAACAGAGGAAAAATAAAATGTATTCACCACCCCATTTTGTGTGCAGAGTGCTTGTGTATACTGAATGTATCAGTCTCTTTCTTTCAAGCAGATTCAATCTTTACAGTATGTCATATTGGGTGAAACAATCTTTCGTTTTAATTTCATTCCTTTTCTCTACACTCAAATCTTTGTTCATTCTCATAGCTTATGGGTTGTCCTAACAGATTTTAATCTTTACAGTACATCATGTTGGGCGAAACAATCCTTTCATTTTAGTTTTGCATTTTTTCTGTAGGCTCAAATCTTTGTTCATTCTCATAGCTCATAGATGTCATAATCAGATTCAAATGTCAATCGGATTCGGTCTCGCATTGGGCAAAACACTTCTTTCAATTTTAATTTGTACCTTTCCTGTAAGCTGAAATCTCTGTTCATTCTCACAGTTCAAAGGATGTCTTAACTTACAGCAGATGAATTGGGAAAACGGTTCTTCCATAGTCTGGGGAGCACACAACAACAACAGAAAAAAGAACCATCTGAAAAGCGGCCAAGGTGCACAGCTTAGGTCCTGGCAGGTTCAACTACACCACAGCACAATGATACTTGCTGGAAAAGCTCCGTTCTCTGAAAATATGCGCCTTTACTTATGGCACTGTTTTTATCTAAAGACACGTTTGGCTAACTACTTACCATGTCGACTGCAACCACTATGGCACCAGCAGATTACCCTGTCTCTGCCGATTTTGAGGGCCAATATTAAGACGATTTGAAAGTAGTCCTGCCACGGCCTCATGGTCCAATCCTTATGCCCCCTCTGTATGCACATGTGCTGGAAATAGTCCCGCTCATTCTTTTTTGGCCGCCATCATCAAGAACGGACGTGTCTTCTCTTTTCTGTGCTCGGTCTTTGCTTGGCCTTGTATGACCACACACATTTTCACTGCACTGTCTTGTTCGATTTGTTTTCCCTCTGTCTTGAACATTTCATTAGCAAGTACTTCATATCGGGGAAAACTTGCTTAAGAATAGCAGAAGACTACTGGCTAAATATTCCATCATTTTGCAGCATAAGGATTTTAAATAAGAGCTTAATTTTCCTACATATCCAGATAATGTTTAGTTACCAGATTGATTATTTCAAACATTTAAAATTCAATGAAATCATTTCTCTTCTGAAAAAGGATCTCATTCCCTCATAAAACTCATATTCCGATGGAACACTTGAAAAGAATTGTGTTCAAATTACATCTTCATTTGAATTTTGGAGCAAACGCCAAAAGAAAAGTTGTAACTGCTTCAAACATGATGACATAACATTGATCTTGAATTTCATTTAGATGTACATGCACTTCAATTTTCTCAAGATGTCATGCATGCTTATGGTAGCACTACAAAATAATCATCCACAACTACTGTATATTCATCCACATTAATCAAAGCAAGTGCCATGAACTCTACACAATGGCAAACTTGTTGGATTATACATCAGGTTCACTAAATACTTGGCAGCAGCTATTCAACAGAAAATCATAAACTACACACACACACACACCTTCAAAGACTTTTTCTTCTCTTTATTCAGGTCAGTAAAATATCTCTAAAATATATACGACTCTATTGTAAAACTATATTTGCCCAAAAGGTGGCACTCAGCTAGAAATAGATCTCTATTTCCTAAACAAAATAACTACATGTGGAAAGGAAATAGTACAACAAGAATGTAGCGATGTTCTATTCATACAGCAATGTAAAAAAAAAAACGACCAAAATAATCACAAATTACAGGAAACAAAATACTCACAAACCCAGTGTCTGCAGTAGATGAAGCCGATGAGACCATAGACATGGAAGTTGTGCATAAGGTAAAGCATAGAAGTCAATAACTACAACTGACAACAATCAATGTATAGCAGAACAAATTCACAGCACATCAAAACTATATATGTACATCTCGTTCTATGCAAGCACCTACTGTAATGTACCCAAGGTTTCGTGGCAAGTAGCGGTAGGGAGAAACAAATTGATTTTCTCATCCTCCCATTCTTGACCAACTCTTTTTCGTTGTGGTTTGGGAAAGGGATAATGTTTTACGCTGAACATGTACAACATGACACTGATACAGCAGTAGAATGCATTACATATTCACAGGCTGGCAGTTGGCCACCCAACCAAATTAAAACAAAAGTTTCGAACAAACCCATGTCACAGATATATGGAAGTCATCGAGCAACTGTATAAAATGCTGAAGGTAAGTAGCAGTGCCATGCTAATCCCAATGGTACTGCCAAAGAACTTGCACATGCAAACACACACACTCTTTCATTATTGTACACTAAAGGACAAAAACTTAACATTGTAAAGCAAACTCACCATGGCAAAACTGTAGAGACAAAATAACATTCGATTTCAAATTGGGCAAAGTCGTGCATTGACCAAAAAAAAAGTGACGTTCACCTCCAGCATAACTGAAAAACATGTTTAGCCATGCAAAAAAAAAAAAAAAAAAAAGTTTCAAAAGGCTTTCTGTATTTTGCCAAAGAAAACCATGTAAAAGTACCCTTAAATGTTAATCCTTTTTCTGTACTGTGCCAAAGAAAAAAGAAAAAACACAATAACTAGGCCTACCACATTAACGCACAAAAGGACAACTGCTCAAACTCCTCGCATTAAATTTCAACTGGATCAGTGAATGTAAAAGCTCAATGGTGCCATTTAAAATCAATGCCTAGAACATAAAGACTTTGTGAAAATGTGCATCCACAGACCTTCAGCCTTTCAATGATCCATTTCTGCTGGCTTCTCGTTTCTTCAACATTTTCAGCTACATCTGATAAAAAGGTACAAAATTAGCAAGTCTGAAATCATTACAACAAGTAAGTTCTATATTCCTAATTTTTTTTTTAGCCCAATACAAGGCATTCTCATGTACAACATGTGGTGTATATTCAATTTTAGCCAGGGGGTAAAATACATAAATGATTTGTATTTATTGTTGATTATATTTGCAGAGTTTGTTTTGTGTTGTTTTACTGCCCCATGCATTTCATAATTCACTTCATTTTGCTTTGTTTGGTCAGAAAACCTGTGATTTGTATTATTACATAAAACGCAAAAAAGAAAAAAAATGTACATAGACTTTTTTAAAAAAGTGTCCTTGCAGACTTGAGATCATCAGAGCTAAAAACAAATAAATAACAATAACAGCTCCACAATTTACTAACACAATGTAGCCTCTCAAACAGAGCCTTGACCTATTAAAACTTCCGAACACGTTTTTGGATCAATATGTCTGAAAATTTAATCTGCCTGAACAACAAAAAAGTAAAGTGATTTATGGAAATAAAGGCAGACACAGTCACAATAACACTGGGACCTGCACATAAAATGAAATATGACAGGAACATAGCCGATGAAGGGTAGCAGCATACAAGAGACAGCTGAAGAAGTGTGGCAGCATACAACAGAGATTCCACTGAAACACAATGATCGAGCCGTACAAACCATTTAATATTCATATGCCATTCCATCCAGAAGAGAATATGGCTGAGAGAAGTAGACTCAAGATAGGGAGCTTAATTATGAGACAGTGAGATAAAAGATTAATTCCCAAGAACAAGTGTTCAAATCAGTTTGCACAATAAATGCTCAGCGCCTTCAAAATTTACAGATTAAACCTCCTTATGTTCAGTGTGTGATGCAAATATAGTAAAATTCTATTGTAAACAGTTCCTAAAAAATTTTTAATTTTATGTCACAGTGACCATAAAATTGGTCATGCTTGTTTAAACTTGTGCCTTTGTCACTGGAAAACACAGCCATGCACCACTTATTTACATATTAACAACCTTTAATTATAATTGTTACATACATGTATTCATTTTTTTCTTCTTTTTTTTTTGTTCTTGTTTTTTAAAGGCATGACGCCACAGTTATTATGCACCCCTGGATCACCCACTGTTGATGATACCTGCCAATTTTTCACAACGAATATATTGGAAACAAGTATGATATGATCAGAAAATAATTGGGAACAAACTTTTGAGCTCCCAACAGTTATTTCTGAAATCTACTAGCTTACAAACTTTGTGAAGCATTTTTCTCAAGTGACTATGTATTGTTCCTGAAGTGCACATTTCACTTGTCGATGACAATGGCTGCAACAGGCAATATGTTATACCATCACACTGTCATTATGTTTCTGTGTGATAACCCACCTGAAATAATTCTGTAGTAGAATACAAGTATGAGAAAACATCGCAGAGTGACTTGTATCACATGCATGTGTTGATGTATCATATGTACAGAAAACATTTTCTCCGAAGCTGTACATCATATAGTCAAACTCCTATGTTTCTTGTTCAATCTGCAAGTGATGTTTACTACAATACTACAAAGATTAAGCAAGCATCTTAGTTTTCAAAGTTCTTTTTTTTTTGTTTGATTGGTTGTCTTTTTGTTTGTTTGTTTTGTTTTTGATATAGTTATAATGTTTGTTTTGTTATATAGGCCAAAAAAGTGCACCTGCAAAGGTTATGTGGGTCCAAAATAATCCTCAGAAATAAGTCTACTTGGTCACCAACTGTCAAATTTCTTTTAAGTAATAATGCTCATCATTACACACACTGACATTCGTGGGAATCACATCTGATTCTCAATCTAACAGTAACAGGATTCAAACAATCAAAATATTGGGATAATTAACAATAAACGCAAACTTTTTGGTCCCAGTCCCACTCCAAAACAATAACGGAATTTTAAAAAAAAAAGAAAAAATAGAAAATGGAGACAAAATTACATAACAGCAGATCAGAATTACATTTAACAGCAGATCAACATTCTTTTCTTTTTTTTTGTTCGCAGATCAATCAAAAAAAAAAAGATTTGGTACAGGCCTAGAACATTCAATGAAAATGATCTCAACAAAACCTGAAATAAAAATGTACGGTTTAAATGTACGAAAGAACACAAAACAGAGCAGTCAAATCACATAATTAACCGTTAACTGAATCTGAACGCATATCAAGTGTCATTGAGTATGTAAACTACAAGAAGTACTCAAAAGAAACCTAAGGAAAAAAAACCTTGGTTCCTGACTTTAAAGCGCAGCTTACGATTTTTTTTATACACAATCCGTGCATCTCTTAGCATTCTCCCGATGTTCATTTTGTCAATAAAAAATTTACAAAAAACAAATCAAAAACAAAAAAGTATTTATATTTCTCAAACTAAACAATAAAGCACAACTCACAGCAGATTTACTAACAACAAAGCACAATTTGCAGCAAACTGGCTATTCAACAACAACAAACTGAAAAGGCTTTTTACATAATCATGACAAACAAAACTGACCAGATGTATTTCGAATCCTCTCAAAACTCTCTCCCAAGACACAGACAGACAAACAAAACACAGTACAAGAACAGCATCTGATTCAAATGAGTGTGTGTGTGCACGCATGTTCATGAGAGAGTATGTGCTCAAGAGAATAAAACAATGTTAACAAAACAAAAAAAGACATTACAACACATACGGTAATAAAAGCAGTATGGCATACGAGCAAACAAGACCTCTAATTCAGGAGCAGTAACAACACATTATCATTACATGTTACAACAGCATGTGTTTCACATAAAATACAATATATAATATATATAATCTATAGATATATTCATCAATCAAACTGGACCTCAACCACAAATGTCACAAACACATGAATGATATGAACAATCTGGACCTAGTCATTTCTGACGCCGTCAATAACGAGACAAAAGTTGTTTATGTACAGAGGTAAAAATGCTAAAAACAATAGAAATATTTCTGAGACAGCAAAGTTCCTTCAAGTGTAATTCAACTGTTGTGTCTCAAATACGAACAGCTCAAAGATGAAATAATGAATGAATGAATGAATGAATGAATAAATAAACAAATACTTTATATCTGAAATAAATGGGTGAAAAAAAAAAAATTAAACCCATGCTCAATTGGTATTGGCCAAACAAAATATATTGGCGAAAGAGTGGGAGGACAGGACTTGCATGATTAATAGTAGTCAAGTGGTGACAGACTTTCAACAGACAGTTTGTCATTCTGACTGTTGGACCTAGACTTTTAGTCTATCAGTATCACAGTGCATCCTCATTGCTGATGGTTCAAGTTCCTGATAACTCTGTGTGTTGTTCCAATGGCAGCAGTCAAAAACCTTTCAATGAGAATAGTTTAGAAGCAGTACCAGGAAAAATACTGGCAGCCCCATTCCCATCCCATCCTCACACCCATCCCCCATCCCCACCCCCCATGTTTTGTCAAAATCCAAAAAGGTCATCAGCACAGGTCAGCAGGCTTGAAAAATAATTTTACCAACACGACAACCTGCTAGTTTTTAAACATAGGACGGAAAAGCAACCACACATTCTCCTTCCTACCCACCTCTTTCCTGTCTGCCATATCCTTTTAAAGCCATGTTTAAAGCTATCCAGACAACAGGCACTTTCAAGGTTAATGAAACTATTTAATACTTAGACTATTTGTCAGTCATGCTCATTCAGTTTTACGTAAATCTGGTGAAGATCCATTCACGAATACATAAATTCTTTTTGCTGACATGTGTGACATCATCACTTTTTGTGGCATGCCAGTCTGAAGACAGGTCACATCCATTCAGCTTGATAAAAATTGATTTGGCTGGATTTATAACTTGCAGTAAATTCCACCCTTAACTAACAGAAATTGCATGTCTGTGATATAATTTGCCATGCCTATAATACAAATCTGCAGTTATTTCCCTTTTTCTCCTCAAGAAAAGAATAAGAATTATCAAGTCTTGGTCTACTTCCCCTGTTCCCCTGTTGACAGGAGACAAAGAAAGCTTTAGCGTAAAAGACTAAAACAGTCATATTTCATTGTTAGTCTTATAAACAGGTCTTCTGTTTTGTTTTGTTTTTTAAGTAAACAAGCTTTCAAAACAAAACAGTAGAAGACAGTGGTTTACTTCTTACACGACAGTACTGTGAGTACAATTTTCAAAAGTCACGTCATTTCATTAGACCTTACCATATACATCTGCTACATTTTCGGCATAAGCAATGTGTATGTGTGTGTGTGTGCGTGTGTGTGTGTGTGTGCGTGTGTGTGTGTGTGTGTGTGTGTGTGTGTGTGTCTGTGTGCCTGTGTCTGTCTGTTGGGTGTCTTTTCTTTTGTGTGTGTGTGGTGTCTGTGTGTCTGTGTCTGTGTGTGTGTGAGTGTGTGTGTGTGTGAGTGGTGTGGTGTGTGTGTGTGTGGTGTGTTGTGTGTGTGTGTTGTGTGTGTGTGTGTGTGTGTGTCTGTGTGTGTGTGTGTCTGTGTGTCTAACACTTAGAAAAATGAAGCCATTTCCACAATATACGTATACCATGCCTCAAGCAGGGAGGAAATAATGACAAACAGCTCATACCTGTAAAACACAGCATTCAAAAAGTAATTCCAGCAGACAAAATTTTTACCCCCAACATTTTAGATTTTATCTGACAAAACTTCTCTAATTTTTTCAAATATATACATAAAACATGTTGAAAATTTTGGGTTCTAAAAAAATGTAACCCCATAGTATATCACAACAAAGTAATCTCGATTAACAGTCTATGAAGTACTGACTCTTTCAATTTCATAACCTGTGACTATCTAAATCTGGCTTAACAAATCTTCAAAGTACTGACCTTTCCAATTTCACACATTGTAATGACCTACATGTTCTTATGATACAATATATAATGGAAAATATCCCATTCCTCCTCAATTTTCAAAAGCCTTCTCCTGCATTATAATTTTCTGTTGCTGAGCTACTCAGTAGCCTTAAAATTTAGTAAGCAACTGAAACCTTGTCTTGCCAAAGGAAATTGTGTGGGTGTGCGTGCATGCATGTGTTCGTGCATGTGTATATATATGAGAGAGAGAGGGGGGGGAGAAAGACAGAGTTTTGGTACTGACAGGGCAAAACTCCCAAGTGGTTCATGCAAGAGACCGAGAGTCCATTAATATACATTTTTTAAAAAATCAATGCTGTTCGTTTATCAACTGAGACTGGAGTTACTGACCCTGTCTTAGGTAGGGAGGTGTAATTACATACTTGTGCATCTATAATATTCTCATAACAATTTCTGCAGGCAGAGAATGATGTGCATGGTTACAATCTTCCCAACTGAGACAAAATACCACTGTCAATCTTCTCTTATCATAGCAGATTTAAATACAATCTACTTATCTTCCTAACATATCTTCAATTATCTTGAAACATCTGAATACAAATCTAAGACTTATAGCAAAATATATCTGTTTCAAAAAACATACAATATACCCAGTAACTTGTTTTGTAAAGCATTAAACTGTTCCAGAAAAAACATTACATTATTTGAATTTAATTAAGTAACATATTATTGCATTGGAATCATTTCTTCTTATAAAGTGTATTACATATCATAAAACAAACAGAAAAGAAAGAAACATGTCATTTGGCATGAAGGACAATCTGATTCATTAAGTAGAAAACGGGAACAAAAATGATGATACAATACACGGACTCAAAAGAGTCTAAAGTTTTAAGTTCATTTTCAGACACAACATTTTGTTCGGGTTTTGGACAGGTATATATCATTGTATGTAGTATGTGCTATTACTAGCTCACAACACAACCACCACTGAAATACACAAAATATGTCTACAAAGGAATAGATGATCCAAACACACTTGTATAAAGCTATAACACTATACAAACTGAAACATGTAATATGTACGATAAAGCTGGTCATTCATCTCAAATCATTGAATAAGACAAAAGACTTATTGCTTTTCACGTCTGGTTTGCACAGCACAAATCTCAATAAGATACGGAGACAGGACAAAGAAACTTGGTGAGATCAACTTCATCAAGTCATCAACTCTCCATAATATAACCGTAGCAGCATAAAATATTCCTGCAAAAAGCACCATGTTCCCACAAATTTTATTTACTTTTATATTTAAGACAAAGACATTTCCACAAAATGTAGTGCTGCTTAACAGCAAATTATGATCAAGATTTAGAAAATTTATATCAACTACAGCTGAAGAGGACAGAATTGTGTTTCTATGTTCTGAATGTAAATGGTCCAAAATCCTGAGTCTCTTCCCTCTCCACTTCTCCATTTCAACAAAACTAAATTTCAACTTCCCCAAAATAAGCAATGCTTACTCAGAAAGTAGGCCAACTTTCTTACTGCCCCTTTTCTCATGCTGGGAGACATTACCATAGTGCCACTCATTTCTGCCTCCCAACTCACCACTAAATTTAGATTCATTCTGTCCTAATACAAGAGCTAGGAATCCAACAGAGCTTTCAATGAATCAACCTGCCATGAAGCCACCAACACAAAGCCTAAACTCCTGCTGGATCACTTCAAAGAAGTATGTCATGCCAAGTACAATCCAAAATACTGAGCCCACAAAAGCTTCCAACAGACAGAAATTGCTAAGTTATGGAACCAAAATAAGCAAGTACCCATCCTCTTCCTGATAAAGCTTAAGGCACACAATAATCCATTCCTTTGATAAATAAACCACGAATGATGCTTCACTGGTGGATACAAATTTCAGCTTGTTTCAAAACTCACAGCCAAAAACTTGCACATCAGTTTACATGGGTATCAGAATCCTGAAGCTACTTTCAACTCTAAATACTGTTTACTGTTATAATGTTATCAACTTACTATTTAACATTGTTAACAGAAATCATTTCTTTTTACTGTTACAAATGAGGATAAAGCTGACAACTTCATGAATTGACTATCCATGTTCAGATGGTATTTTCACTCCCTGTAAATGCTCCCCAAAACATTGTCAACACCTCTTTGCAAAAGATCTGTCAGGATGAAATGACAAACAAAAACACACCTTCTTTCAAGGATATTCACTAATGCTGAATTAGTGAATATAGCTTTTTGTTTGTATTACATGCTCAACTGTTGTTCATCAATGATGGCAATATTATCATTTAATTGCCTAGTCTGTAGTTATCAACAAAAAATAATTTTCTCAAAGAGAGGGAAACGAAAAAACTTGACTTGTCAAATCTGGGCTGGAAATCCAGTCTCAACTGCAGAAAAGTAGCATTTCACTTTGTGGCAACATCGATATAAAATTTGTGGAAACATAATACTATCAATGTAACAGACAACACTATTGGTGTATTCTGATGTAATGTCACCCCTCAGATGGAAGCAGAAAGATGGCACAGCAAGAACAAACATTAACAGGCAATACTTTGTGGAAAGCACGGAACTGTTCAACCCTGAAAAGTTCTTTATAAACCCTGAAAGGTTCTTTACTTCTATGCATTTATTTTAAAGGGCACAGCAGCTCACCTCATCTGTGTGCATTTCAAAATTCAAGTGAATATAAAGCCTGTCAATACATGGATTCATATTCTACATTTGCTTCACAGTTCATTCAGTTCAGTAGCTGTACATTATCAGAACAACGCTGGTTGTACTGACAATGCAGGTAATGACTGAATAAAAGCAAGGCATCCCACGGGTAAAAGGATAAAAATCTATAAGATGCAACAGCAGCAAATGCACCTGTTACTTTCTCTTGGTTTTATAACAATACACTGCTTTCTGTTTGTGAAGATGAAGATTTTTCAGATAAGTTTTTCTTTGATCGAAACAGTTTATTTTTCTTTATTTTATTCACCTTCTCTCTTTGATTTTTATTTGATCTTCTTCTTACCCCTTTTTTCTTTGCTTTGCTCGGTTTTGGTGGAGGGACCTTTTTCTCCTTTGCACAAACCAGACGTGCCCCTAGTCAGTCCTGATCCTCTGTTCTCATTTCATCATCTTCCAACTCCTCCAAGCCACACACGTCAAAGGACGAATTCTGGTCATGATCCTGGTCCATCTCCTCTCCATCATCCTCCACCTGACCGTTAACGTGTTTGCGCTCCGAATGCCGCTGCAGATGATTCTTCTGGCGGAAGGTTTTGCCACACAATGAGCATAAAAACGGCCTTTCTCCTGTGTGCATTCTGCAGTGAGCCTTCAAGTGATCTGGCCGTTTAAATGCTTTCTGACAAATGTCACACTTGTAGGGTCGCAGTTCACAAGGAACCTTCAGGTGCTTGTCCAACGAAGCCTGCAAGCGGTAGGACTTTTTACACACTTGGCAAGTATGCTGACGTTTCTTGCTCTTGCTTGTTGGAGCGTCTTTTTCAGTGTCTGTCACTTCATTTTTGTCTGCACTTTCAGGTACATTCGCTGAGGGAGGTGCAGCAGATGAGGTGCCTTCCTCATCACTTCGATCAAGCTGAATGTCCTCAGAACTGTCAGGAATGTGCAAAACAGCCTGGGGGTGTGATGGTAGCCATGGAAATGCTGATTCTCCATCCTCACTGCTTTCACTTGTCAACTGCCAGTCAGGGATCTGAAGCAATGGGGATGGTTCATCTTCAGACAACTGAAAATCAAGAGGTCCATTAACAACAAAATCATTCTGTTAATTAAACAAGCTCTCTCCTGAACCGTCAATTTCATTGTTTAACAAACAAGTTAAAAACTGCGAAAACCAAAAATGTACTGTCGCTTAAATTAAATGTAAACTTACATAAAAATTCTACAATCTTACATCACTTCAAATGGTGCAGTGATTAATTAAAACACCACCTTGTAATTCACCGTTTCCCTTTGAAATCAAGACCTGAGACATCGACCATGTTTTTATACAAGATTGTTTTTAACGTCAGATACAGCTGAGCTCCATCTACATGGACGGAAATCCCGAGGGAAGAAAACTTTTTTTAATTTTCTGACTCTGAGCATGGAATAAATTCATTACAGTTTGGAGAAAGCATTTTCCAATACACAAGAAATGTAAGAACAAAAAGTGGTTGGGACCGTCTGTAATACCTTTTCCCTTCAATCAGCATGAATTACACTTTTTATCAATTTCTTATATTTTAAGGTCAGCTTTTGTTGTACTGTGGTGATATTTTCTGCACTGCTGAGGTCAAACCACTGCACATCTATAGATAAATGATGAAAAAGACCTTTTTTTCTTGAAAAAGCAACCATCACCCGTACCTCCTCCCCCCCCCCCCTCCCATCCCTCCCTGCAAAAGATTTTTTTTTCATCACATCAGTGATAATATTAACCCTTTGACTCCCGCACCCTATCCACCATTTGCAAAAATTTAACCCTTGGACTCCCTCACTCTATCCACCAGCTTCCTGCAGGAAGCTGGTGGATAGGGTGAGGAAGTCCAAGGCTTCAGTTTTTATTTTGCCGGCATGGTTGACAATACAGGATGCCGGTGGACAGGGTGCGGGAGTCAAAGGGTTTTTTTATATATAATTTTCGGTTGTTTTTGTTTATAACTATCAAAAGTAGGCCTACCTATCCTAACATCATACGTCTCAAAGTCCCACATTCATAAAGGAAAGAGACAAAAGTTGTCTATATTATGGGTTTCACAGACTCACAGTTATGAAGAATTACAATGCTTAAAATTTTGATTTTTCAAAACAAAAATGGTCTGCCCTCCCACGTCTTTAAAAAAAGTGTCTTGTTAACCTGGAATTTCCTTGTTTTTTTCCTTCTAGAAAATTGGAAACGATACTGTATCACTTTGGTTTGCATTTTTGGTAAACATTAAAACACAAATTTCTACCCAAGTCTATGCTGTGAGAAACTGAAAGGAACAGGAACCTTAAGACAAATGATAAGCACTATAACTTGAACAGATCCAATGAGCAATGTAAACACAGTCACACACACACACACCACACACACACACACACACACACACACACACACACACACACACACACACACACACACACACACACACACACACACACAAACAAACACACACACACACATTTGTTTTTCTCTTATTCGTTAATTTGTTTGATGTTACCTTATCTGGTACAATGCCTTTATGATTTCATAGATTCGTTCACCCCATAGACACCTCTTTATCTACTTATTTATTTATTTATTTATTTATTTATTTACTTATTTACTTATTCATTTATTTATCTATATTTTTTTCCCCCGTCTAAAAGCACTTATGTGAATAGACATTAAAAGAAATAATGAACGAACACATACGTGACTCTCTGCCAAAAAGGTGTGCACACTGATAGTCATATATTTTCGATCCTTACCAATTGTGTTCTTTTCACTTTGCAGATAATGTTGAAAACTGCCCAAAGACATACTAGAAATAATTCAATCTACCATGTTTAAATAATTTTGTAGTAATTCGAGTGAGACCGTGACTCAGCCCCAGTAACTGGACTGCCAAAAACTGACAACATAATGAATTATTACTATTAGAGTATTAGAAGTATTACTATTAGAGACGGCCAAGGCTCAATGCAAATTACAGGATATTATAGTAATAATGGGAGATTTTCATGCTTAAGTGGGACAGGAGAGAGTGGATGACATAGTTGGACCTCATGGCCTTGGCACACAAAATGAAAGGAGAAAGAAACTTATCCAATGGGCACAGATGAATGAATTCATAGCAGGAAACACCTGTTTTGAGCAGCCTAACAGAAGAAAATGGACATGAATGAGTCCAGGAGATAATACAAAAAATCAAATTGATTATATCCCGATAAAGATTTAGAAATTCTTTACTGATAGCAAAAACACTACCAGGCGCAGACTGCAACAGTGACCACAATCCTGTAATGGGAAGATTTAGGCTGAATCTGATAAAAGAAAACAGACCAAAAGTAACATCAAACTATATCTTGGACTCTTAAAGACAGATGAAGTAACCTGTGAAAAATTTAACATACATGTTCAAAACAAATTCAATGCTTTGGAAGACGCTGGTGACAGTGGGGAACAATGGATAAAGTTGATAAACTTGATAAATGAAGCTTGTGAAGAAATCCCAAGAGTTCCTCAAAGAAAGCAAAAAACAAATGGATGACAAGGAAAATTGTAGGCTTGATGGAAGAACGGAGGAAGGTAATGGGAAAGAAAGAATACAGAAATATAAAAAAGGAAACCAGGAATAGGTACAATGAAGCTAAGGAAGCTTGGCTGGAAACAAAGTGCAAGGAAATAGAAGACTGACACAAAACAGATCCTCAAGGTATCTACAGAAACACTGAAGAAACTGCCCACAAGAAAAAGACATGCACATCAACTGGTTGCTTAAAATCGAAAAACAGTAAATTTATCATGGAAAAAGACAAAATATTAGATAGATAGGGACAATACATTAAAGACCTTTTTCACGATGACAGAAATGATGAACACATTATTAAGACTATAAAGAGAGAACATTGAAGGACCACCTATAATGACAGATGAAGTTAGAGCAGCATTGAAAAAGATAAATCGGGAAAAGCCAAGGACCAGACAATATTACTACAGAAATGAATGCGACCCTACAAGAATCTGGCATTGAAAAAAATAAGTCCTCCTAAATGAAATTTATGACACCAGAAAAATCCCCAAAGATAATGTCAAAATCAATTTTCACTGCACTTCCATAGAAAGCAGGATCTATATTATAGAATGCGAACTCCACTGTACAATCAGTTCGATGAATCATGTAACAAAAACCATCATGAGAAACCTAGAAGAATGCCCTGGGATAAAGGTTGGAGGAAAAATGATAAACATTCATTACATAAAAAAATTAGCATCTGGAAGAGAGTTCTTGAGTGTTTTAATAGAACCGATACTGTTGCACAGTTGTGAGGCGTGGACAGTCAACACGCAAAGTTTGAACAAAACTGAGGCAACTCAAATGTGATTGGACAGCAAAGAAAACAAACAAGTCATGAAGGAGGCAGACACAAGAAAATCATTAATAAAGAAGACATGCAATATTTATTTTATGAGGAAAGAAATTAGAACACCTGGTCACAACAAGAAAGCTGGAGGGAAAGAGAACAGTGGGAAGACCCAGGGAGAAAATATTGGACAGACTTGCAGGGTATCTGAAGACAGAGAGAGAGGAAGATGTACTTGCAGCCACAAGAGATAGATTCGTATGGAGGGCCATAATCGCCAACACCATGCGACAGGGCACGTGATGATAACGATGAATGCTATGGGAGATTCAACGATTGCTAGGCACAAACTTCCCAGAATGTGAGAAACAACAACTCCACATCATTACAGTTTATTTGATTATAAATACGATCCTTTATGATACAACAAACATGAGACTGAGAGCATATATGGATCTTATTAGCAAATGTAAGCAAGCATAAAAATTTATTATGACACACATCAGTCACTCTGCAAACTTTCTGTTGAAACTCCTATCAAAATGAATACCATCTGCTAGACCTTGAATGTTCCAGAAAACAACATCATTCAGTTAAACGAAAACTGCACTCTAAAAAAAACATAAAACTCAGTCTCTCAGAAAAGGGTGTCCCCCACCCACCCACCAAAGCAATTTGTCAATACTCGGACACTGTGGTAAAATGTGACTTGTCATCAAACCTCATAACAAAAAAAATCATAGTTCATTCTTGAAAGCGCTATTTCCTCAAATTGCTGGCTAGTCTGGCATATTTTTTTTTAGTCTTGTAGATATATGGGCTGTCTCCGTTCTATTTTCATAAGGCACAGTGATTTCCATCAGTCATTTGTTTTGATTAATAGGAATGGAAAATTATAGTCTCATTCCACTATATTAATACAGCAAAAACCATCCCATTATTAATTAAATGGTTACCAAATGAAGAATTTCATCTAATACTAAATAGTACCTTCACACACAGAACATTACCATTTCAGTTTTAAAGCATAAAGTAAAATCAAGGTTACAACAAACTCAGTTCATGCAACACACTCACACATGTATAAAGGGCA
The DNA here is from genome assembly GCA_030674185.1 of Monoplex corrugatus. NCBI lineage: Eukaryota > Metazoa > Mollusca > Gastropoda > Littorinimorpha > Ranellidae > Monoplex > Monoplex corrugatus. The sequence goes on from CM060308.1 coordinate 31,431,175, forward strand.
TGCATGCATGCACACACACCCCACACACACACACACACACACACACACACACACACACACACACACACTGGGGCATGCACACACACACACACAAATACACACTCTCACACACACACACATACTCACACACATACAATACACACATACAATACACACACACACACACACACACACACACACACACACACACACACACACACACACATACACACACCACTGGTAGTACTTTAATAAGAGTGATACTATTGCCAACAGAACATACAATATTACTCAACAGAAGCACAAATTATCATTTCTGATATCGATTTATTAGGCCTATAAAGTTTCATTTTACAAACAGATTTAATTATCTTTTTTTTTTAATTAGGTTTGGGCTAAATAGCCTAAAGGTGGTGGGTGATTTTTTTTTTTTTTTTTAAGAATCAAAAGCAATGCCATAAATAAAAAAAGGCAATGAGGGGTGGGCATCTTTACTAATAAAAAAAAAATTGATTTATTACACATTTACTGTTTGTAAATCACACATTTATTGTTTGTAAACGTAACAATTCGTGCACATTTCTTGTGCATCATGACGATCATCATAAACATCACATGTCTGAGAAGAAAAAACGATTAGCCTGGACCTAAATGTTGGGGGAGGGGGGGGGGGCTTTTTTTGTTCAACTTGAATCTATGTCCAAACCCACATCCATCTATTCCTCAAACTGAAAAATCCTGAACTAAGAGCAAAATCAAGCGTAATCTCAGTAACAATGGAACAACTTTTTTAAGTGACTCACAATCACATCCTCAAACGGATCAAATCAATTTTAAACAAAAATGGCGAACAATAAATGCAAAGAGAATAAACAAAAATTTGACACCAAATTATGACCTGTCCGAGCGAACTCACCTTGCATCATAACAGCACAAATACTTATACTTAAACTATTTTTTAAAGTATAAATCTGCCATGTCGAATGTGGCAACATAAAAACTTACTTTCAGCAAAGGACTTGAAAAGTTGACAGACAACGAAATACCAGCAGCATAATTTAGCCTCTGTTGGTCAAGCTGCGAAAAATGCTTCACAAGCTGCACCGGCGTCGGATAGCTCTGGTTATTGCTGCACCTGAAATCCTCCAAACGCACTGGCTTTAACGATGTAAAGTTATCTATCCTGTGGCTACCTCCCGGCATGATGAGGGTCCACCTTGTCTTTCTTATCGCGAGCGCGCGACGTGCTTGACTGAGCACCCAGCGGTGACTTCCTCAAACGGTTCAAATCGAAATGAACCGAATAGGAAGTTCAATAGCGGATCCGCGATAGCCCTGCTAGTTACGTAAAGGTTGTCAGGGCCGCCAACAGGCGCGTCTTGCCCGAGGTTAAGTCAGGTCAATATGTCTTACTGCTTACTCGGTTGACTAAACCATGGATTCGGGATCCAATAGCCGATTTGCCTGGATTTCATTCACGCCAGCACGCCAGCAGGAACACGCGCTCGACAAAATCAAGAAGACAGTGCAGTAAAACCCATGTCACCAGATGTTGACATCAAAATTATTGTCAACAAACAAGACATCATTTGAACATCTTTTGTAACCTGTCAAACATTCGCTACTTGACGTCGCAAGCAGGATGAGAAACTTCAGTAGCAACAAATAATAGTGCAAAAGAACACAAGTCATTTATTTAACCCTTTGACTGCCGCACTTCGTCCGACAGCATCCTTCATTATCAACCATGCTGGCAAAGCAAAAACATAACCCCTTGAGAGGATGAGAGAATCAAAGGGTTAAGTTTTTGCAGTTAGTGGATAGGTGCGGGAGTCAAAGGGTTGAAGTTTTGAGAATTATAATAAATCAACAGCGATGTCGCTGACCAATCAGGAAATCAAACTGAGTTGGTGTGGGTTTGTTTGTCAGTTTGTTTGATTTTTAGTTCCTGTCCCTCGACGACACTTGAGCCATTGTCTAGCTTATTTCAGTTTTAGAAAGTTGGACCCATAAAGAGATTATAAAGAGAAAATGACGGTCAGGGGTTGCATTGTCAAGGAGAATAAGTCCAGGTAGGCCTACATAACATATGCCCCAAGAGAGGGAAAGCTAGTTGTCCGCCTTGTGATTGTAAACACAAAAAGAACAATAAGAAGGAACCAGAAATACAGAAAAATAAAAATCAGAACGCGTTTTTGATATAGCAAAACAAGACAGGAGCAAATTTTCGGCCGACTAGTCTTTGTAAAATTTGTTGTTATTGTCGTTTTCGTTCTTATTGCTTAGGGTTAACATGTATTTAAAATGATGTACATCACTGCATGCGTCTGCCTTTGTCTATCATGCTTTTGTAAAGCGCATGACCTACTGGCATAGGCCCTATATGAAAGTCATTGTTTTATTACAATCCATCTTTATAATGTGTTTCACATATTGTTTACCTATATTTCCACACGCTTATTTTGTGTGTTTAGAATAGCAAGGACTAGCTGTAAGATGTCTAATGGAACCTAATGCTATTAATTTTGATGAATAAAGTGTTCTGAAGTTGTGAAGTTCTGAAGTATACAGAAGACAACAAAGACTAAATGCACAAAACTAGCAGGGGAAAAAATTGATGATTTGTGACATTGAACAGGTTGAAATGGGAAGCTATACTCTCCTTTGCAAAGCCGTGTCAGAAAAGTCGTCTACCGTTTTTCCTCCAAATTCTGTGCATTTATCCTATTCTTTGTTCTCATTTGTGTAAGCTGGACAAGGAGCATTTCAGTGACCTAAGATTTGCGCCTATTTTCTTTCTTTCTTTTTCTTCTTCTTCTTTTTTGTTTTGTTTGTTTGTTTGTTTGTTTGTTTGTTTGTTTGTTTGTTTGTTTGTTTGTTTGTTTGTTTGTTTGTTTTGAAAACGAGTTCTGACTTCATTGGTGTGTCTTTATGGTTCCTACTTCCTTAAACACTGACAGTCATTTTGATTTAGAAAACTGAACTAGAAAACAAAAGTGTTTTTATAAAAATTAATTAACTGTCTGGTCTGTGAGAAAACAAACGAATTGAGGCAGATACTGCTAAAACAAATTAGGGGATGGGGAAAAGGAAAGGCCCTAGATGATTCTCCCAGAGTGTTCTGCCAGTCTTCAGATCCTCGAGAAGGAAGGTCTTGTAGTACTATCCAAAGCAGGCGCCGATAAGATTTCGTTCTGTGTAGAATTCGTCAGGCCTGCTGCCTGTGATAGCAGAAAGAGAGGAATGCCTACTTAAAAGCTCATGCAGAATGAGCCACCTAAATCATTAGATAGCAAAACTCTACAAAATGTTGAGGCCTCACTTAAATGACTAAAGGAGCATTCAGTGAAACTACCGAACCACGCAAAACTGCTTTCCTAGATTTTGTCTCCTGAATTCGTTTACTTTCACTGTGTAGTTAGTCGTTTAGGTGCGGTCTCTACATTTTGTCAAGCGTTGCTTTTGTCAAGCGTTGCTACTGGTAGCTAATATTTTACATATGTCCCAGGCAGCGGATCTGACTAGTTCTATACAGATCGAAATGTTCACTGGTCTGCTTCAGGAGTCACGATACCTACATTTATTTATCTATTAATTTGTTAATTCATTTATTTATTTATTTATTCATTTTATTATTTTTGGGGGACGACCAAAGGACTGGCAAAGCAGTTTAGAATGAAAACTTGGGACCTTCTCTGCCTCATAGGTGTTTGTATCGTTTGTGTTGTTACGAATCACAGAGTTAATTCTGTCTAGTATTTTTCCACTTTTCTCTTGGTTGTCTGTTTGATTGTTTTTGTCTTTGAAAGGCAGCCAAGTCAGGTCAGAAATTGTCTTCTGTTACTTCCAAGTAATCATGTTGGCATACATGTTGACTTGAAAAATTGAGGGGGGAAAAAATCCACCCTTTACCCACCAGGCGACAAGTACCCGGGCAGGATCGAAACCAAGTTTTCTGATTGGAAATCCGACGTTTACCAACTTGACTATTGCGCCCGTCAAACGGCAATATATTGGCTACAGCTACTTGCATGTAGTTTCCAATTTGATGTTTGAACAGAAGACTGGTGCACCAGGATCAACAGAGAAAAGTTTTCCACCGCTCTTTTTACCCTCTCAAACGATGGCAAAGCCAACGGGTTTCGACAAACGCCTCACGTCCAAAAAGTCGAAGCAACTACCAGAAGATAAAAATTGTCAATTCAAGGAAAACTGCTGGTACACGTTGGCGTGCCAGTAAGATCTCGAAAACAATGTATGAAAGAACTTAAAGCCTTGTTTTGAGTATGAAACATTAGCATGGACATCAATAGCCATGACCAATTAGCCAGATAAAATTCAAAACCAAATGTTTCATCTCATCATAAGGACAACAGATCAACCCAGATAAAGACAATTAAACGGCTCACGGGCGTACATCCCTTTGGTATCCATTGAGAAACCAAGATCTTTGACCAAGTTGAAAGTTGAGAATTCTCAAAACACCATGTAAACAGAAGACTGAAGAAACCTGTACGAACCAGACTCGCAACAGCTTCGTTTGCCGGGACAGGATTCTGAGACGTGAACGGCTGAACAACCTCCCGGTGCTCTCCCACAAGATGCTCCAGCCATTTGAAGTCTATGCCGTGGGAAGCCAGCCAGCCTGTTCTCGAAATAAACACATCTGTGGGGTATCTCGCCTCACAAGAGAATCCCACAGTGACTTTGATAAGAAGGTTCTTTCCCATGCCATGATTGTAGATTACTACAATGAAGAAGTATAGATCTACTTTAACACTGATGGATCAGCAACAGAAACAACCGCTAATAGTGGGACTGGTGTGCTGGTCAAATATCCAGAGACAGACAAAATCTGCTAGTTTCTCTAATGAGAATACGTGTGTCATCTACAGTACAGAAGTTCAAGTTCCGAAAAAAAGCCGCATCCATGGTCAACAGCTCCGACAACCAGTGCAGCAAGAATTTTTCTTACAAATGCCTTGTCTGTCCTCCGGGCTATATCTGCATCCCGAGTTACAGTACGTCTTACAACAAGTCTCGCAACACAGAGATTTGTATCACAATGGGTGCCTTTACATTCTGGCATTCCTGGAAATGAAGTCACTGATGGACTTGCAAAACATAGAGCCACCTAAGAACAGTTTTAGCTCAGCTAATAATAATAATAAAAAAAATAAACATAATTAAATCATGATCATCATGTGCCCTTCTGCATGATGTTGGCGATCATGGCCATACATTTGAATCTATCCTTTTTCGCTGCAAGTACCTCTCCCACCTGTCTGTCTTCATCTGGGTCTACCAGGTGCTCTTTTTCCCCTCCAGCTTTCCTGTTGTGACCAGGTGCTCTAGTTTCTCTTGCTTCATAAAATGATCTATAAATGTCGCTTGTCTTTTCCCAGTCTTCCTCATTAGTATCCTTTTTGTGTCTGCCTCCCTGAAGACGGTCTCGTTTGTTTTCTTTGCTATCCATGGAACTCTTAACATTCTTCTTAGGAACCACATTTCAGTTGCCTCAGTCTTCTTCTGACTTTGCGTGTTGACTGTCCACGCTTCACGTCCATACAACAATATCGGTTCTATAAAACACTGAGGAACTCTCTTCCTGACGTTAATCGATAGGCATTTATTGGTAAGAACATTTCCTTGAATGTTGTCTTATCCTGATCAGTTCTGTTCGCTATTTCTGGAGTGCATCTGCCGTCTGGTGAGATGACTGTTATCAATCTGTCTCAATGTGGTGCCATTTGGCGTTATTTTGGTTGAGTGGATTTCTTGTTTTTTCTGATTACCATGACTTCAGTCTTCTTGCTATTTTGCTCTAGCCCTTAATTTCTGCTTTCTCTTTTTATTATATTAGCAAGAGTTTTTTTTTTTTTTTTTTTTTCATTTACTCAATTAGAACGGTGACATTTGCATAACGAACAGTGTTTATAATTTTTCCTCCAACCTTTATTCAAGGGCTTTCTTCTAGGTTTCTCATGATGATTTCGCTGTAAAGAGAAAACAATCTTTTCATAGTTTGGAAGAATGTTAAGAATTCCATGGACAACAAATAAAACAAACGAGACAGTCTTGAAGGAGGCAGACACAAAAAGAACATAAACGAAGAAAAGTTAAAAAAGGCTAGCAACATTTATAGGACAGTTTATGAGGCAAGAGAAATAAGAGCACCTAGTCACAACAGGAAAGTTGGAGGAAGAAAACAGCACCAGGTAGACCCAGGGAGAAAATGTTGGACGGACGGAGTGGTTGAAAACAGAGAGGGTGGGAGATGTACTTACAACGACGAGGGATAAATTCGTATGGCGGGCCATAATCGCCAATGCCATGCAGCAGAGCACATGATGATGATGAAGAGGTGTTGAGATGCTCAATGCCCTGATATGGCTCTGTGCAATCGGCTGGGCTTCAAACAATAATGAAAACGTATAAGCCTGATCAGGAAGTATCTCTCTGTCGAAACAACTGCAAAACTCGTTCTCTCCTTCATAATGTCTCGCATTGACTATTGCAGTTCACTCCTGTCTGGTCTTCCTGCCTCCACTATTCACATCCTACAGCGCATTCAAAACAATGCTGCACGCCTTGTACTCAAAAAGAAAAAAGCTGACCACATATCTCCTCTCCTGGCACAACTTCACTGGCTCCCTGTATCAAAGCGCATACAGTACAAACTAGACACCATGTGCTACAAAAGCCTCAATAGCGCAGCCCCCGATTACCTGTCAAGCCTACTTGAGATCTATGTTCCCTCACGTACCCTCCGCTCCACCTCCGATCCTCTGACTTTTCGCTTTCCACGCATTAAGCTCAATACCTATGGTCCACGAGCCTTCTCTGTTTCTGGTCCACTTTCCTGGAACAAACTTCCTCTCTCAGTCCGTCAGCAACCTACTTTTGTCTCCTTCAAGTCCGCTCTCAAAACTCACCTTTTCTCCTCTGCATAAAATCCTGACCTCACTCAATCCCCTCTGCAGCCTGTCTCCACTCGGAGGGGAATCGCATTGTAATATATAATTGTATATAATATGCTCTCTATAATTTTCCATTGCTTTTATTCTTTCTCCCCATTTATAGCCGTGTGCGTGTGTGTGTGTGTGTGTGTGTGTGTGTGTGGTGTGTGTGTGTGGTGTGTGTGTGTGTGTGTGTGTGTGTGTGTGTGTGTGCGTGAGTGCGTGTGTGTGCGTGCGTGCGTGTGTGTCTGTTTTAGCGCTTAGATTTGATTTTATCAAGATTTTGCGCTATATAAATAAAATATTGTTGTTGTTGTTGTTGTAAAACAAAATGATGAAACTGCCCGAAACGAGCTGTCACTTCCTATAACGAACTCTCACTACCTATAATGAGCTTTCACTGCCATCAGTGGCAAGTCAGTCTGTACAATGTAGCCTACATCAGACAATCTATTAATTCAATAATTCATGCTTGGTTGCTAAACTGATTGACTCTAATATTAGACAAGCGTGTGACACTTTTACGGCCTCTAGCAACCAAACTGTAGTGCCCTTCTAACCTTCATGCAGGTAATAGGGCTGTTTCTATTGATAGGAAAGAGTGAGAAAGGTGACTATCAGTTCAAGGGGATCTCGGAATCAGATAGGCTCGTGCCATACACATGGACTTCTTCAGAGCAGTAGTATCTTTCTGTGGCTTGGAGAATCTTTATTAGGCTACATGCCAAGACTACCACAGGCAACAAACACTCTCATGCGGTATTGTCGAAACGAAAGGATGCTGATCAGAACAGGTATTATAAGGAATGTACGGTTCTTAAAACTTTGTGCAGCGGTGGGAAACCTATGGATGATTTCAATCTTCAATAGGCAAGGTCAGCCGTCATTCTTGACTATCGTTGACCTGTGTGCGCAGTAGGACAACAAAAGCATAGAGGGGGATCTAAGGTGGCCTCAAAACCCCAACCGCTTACTCCTGAGTTCAGCTCCGGGGTAGCGTGTTGCGGCAGGGAAAAAAAAAAAAAAAAAAAGGGGGGGGGGAGAGGGGAGGGGGACCCAACCAGCCCAACCTGGTATCTGGACAGGCTTATCCGGTAATCGTAGCGATCCCCAGGTCTAGACCTGGACCGGCACAACCCTATCCATCATTTACCGCTAGGCCAGTTGGGGAGGGGGGGGGGGGGGTCTAAACTGGGATTTTGTTGAGCTCCCTCTTGATACCAAGGAGGGAGCCTCTGCTGCTGTTGCAGGCAGGGAGTTCCAGGCGGGAATGGTTGATGGGAAGAAGCTGAACTTGTATGGGTCAGAAGAGGAGCTGAGATGAACAAATTTGTGTCGGTGGTTTGATCTTGATCTTCTTTCAAAAACAAACAAAACCCCACGTGCGTTCGTGTGTGCTCACTCGTGCGCACGCGCGCGCGCGCACACACACACACACACAAACAACACACACACCACACACACACACACACACACAACACACACACACACTGCACTAAGTTGTGGTTTGCTTGCACTTGTGTTATGCGCTACGTTGCGGTAGTCTACCTGTTTTCGTTTGAACGTATAATGCATGCGGGCGGCACTTACTTGAAAGAAGCCCGACACCACTTCCCGTTTATTTTTCCTCGCAAAAGATGTACACTTCCGTTTTGTAGGGATGGCAGACTTGACGGCAAAATATCAGAAACTTGCTGGTGAATATGCCAAGGTATGAGTGCATACCAACCTGTTTTCGTTGGAATCCTGTTGATTTATTTTCCCTCATTGATTTCTTTGCAACAACCATGCGCTTACCGAAAAATTGAAACTGAGAGTGTTGTGAAATTTTGTCATCGCCACACCCCCTAAAAAACAGCCCCCCAATTATATCGGTAAAATAAATGAACTCCAAAACCAGACAAGAACTGGCTCAGTGCAGTCATTAACCATGTTTGATAATTTGAATAGACAATTACAGTGTTTAGCCCGTCAAGTAAAATATGTACCTTCAACCTTGCCTTGTCGAAAATAGGTTGTGGAACTTACAATATAGGCTAGCCTAATATTACACGGTGATTTCTCCGGTTTTTGCTTGTCTGTTTTTTAAAGTAATTCAATGTTTGCAGAAGAGTTGTTGTAATCCAGAATAGAAAGTTAGCATTTTTAATGGGGCATACAATGCAGCCATAAATTTTGCTGTTTAAACAGTTAAATGCATCTGTATAATATACTCGCATGCATAGTTCAGAATCACACATGTGTACCACTCATGTAAACACACACAGATGCATAAGACCTACATCAACCCTACATGCACCCACATGCAACTAGACAGAGCCCCATGCACACACTTGCATGCCTGTGATTAGTTGCGTGTGAGACATCATGTGTTGGCGCCATTGTGAATTGATGTGGTCTAATGCCATAACAGCTCCCGCAACCCCTGCCCCAAGCCCTTACTTTTATGGTTTGTTTTCTCTGTGAATAGACTGCTGATCCTGAAGGTCAGGATTAGGGGTAGGTCTATTGTCAAAGTTAGTTACATCAGCTTTAGTGTTGTAAGGCAGAGTGACAATCTAGAATCAAGATCTTGGCAGTAGATAACCAGCAGCTTATCAGAGGTGTGTTTAATGGGCACTGATAAGTTGCATGTCACACACATACTCATATTTGTACACACCAGCACGCGCGCACACACACACACACCACACACAACACACACACACACACACACACACACAATACACAAAACACACACACACACACACACACTACACACACCACACACACACACACACACACACACACACACACACACACACACACACACACCTGTAGCAGATAAGTCATAAATCTAATGCAAGTGTATATCACTATATGTGTGTGTGTGTGTGGTGTGTGTGTGTGTGTGTGTGTGTGTGTGTGTGTGTGTGTGTGTGTGTGTGTGTGTGTGTGTGTGTGTGTGTGTGTGTGTGTGTGGTGTTCCTATGCCCTTCCTCCAAAATGTGAAAAACCAGGGCTATATGCTTTATAACATTTTTACTATTTGCAAAGATGACTCAAACTTGCTAACTTATGACTAGCAGTGTAACCTTTTGACTCCTGCACCACATCCACCAAATGCAAAAGCTTAACCCTTTGACTCTCTCACCCTATCCACCGCTTCCTGCAGGCAGTTGGTGGGTTGGGTGAGGGTGTCAGAGGGTTCAGTTTTTGTTTTGCTGACATGGTTGACAATGCAGGATGCTGGTGGACATGGTGGGGATTCAAAGTGTTAATGCTGATATTGTCTGTTACAGTTGAAGGCGCAGGTTCCTGTTTTGAAGAAGGCTTACTTGGATGAACAGACAGAATGCAGCTCAATAAAGGTAAATTGAATAGAAATAAAGCGATTCACTAATTTACAGTCTAAATATATGCATCCATGTAATCAGCCCAAAAGAAGACATTCACAGAAAATTAATTATAGAGCTGAGGGATGGAATAGTGTGGTAGTTAAAGCACTTGTTTCAGAAAGCTGAGATTATGCATGTTTGCCAAATCAGTAGGTGACCTGAGGCCGCTTTCTCTCACACCAGGTAGTTGAGGGTTTTTTGAGACATGTTAGGAAAGTGCATGTTCTTGTTCCACTTCATCATCATCATCATGTGCCCTGTTGCATGGCGTTAGTAATCGTGGCCCTCCATATGTATGTATCTTTTATCACTGATCTGCCACCCTCTCTGTCTTCATCCACTGTGCAGGTCTGTCAAGTATTTTCTCCCTGCGTCTACCTGGTGCTCTTTTTCCCTCCAGCTTTCTTGTTGTGACTAGGTGCTCTAATTTCTCTTACCTCATAAAATGTGTTCCATTTCATGGCTAGGTAAGGCTAGGTAGTATTTAGAGGATCTTTCAGGTGAGGTAATTATTGCACTTGCTGAAATCTACTTCCAACTTGTGTCCATCTCATTGCATACTTTTTCTTCACCCTCACCACTTGCTGTCTCGTCACTCACATGCAAGCATGCTTTCATGTAAGAAACAAGCCCTAGGCTTGTGCCATAGCTTGAACACATGGAGGAAGTGAAAATGGGCATTGTTATCATAATGTTGGCCATGAATTTGGAAATAAAATTTTAAAATTAGAATTTGTTAACTCTTCCTCTATGTGAAGGGTTTTCAGACTGGACGCAGGGTTCATCTACAACGTATTTTGGAACAGGGGGTAAGATCAGTAACACACTTGTAGATACGTTTGTATTCAACATAGAACAAAAAGGTTGGTATTGGGTTGTGCAGATTTGAATTCTAAACTAAATACAGGTAATAACACCATTCTGCTGTCAAGCGGTCGTATGTCATTAAATGGGGAAGAACAGAATGTAGAAAGTGATGAACCATGCCAAGCCGCTGTGATTGGCTCGGCAGCCATTTTGAAAGTCAGCCGAGCTGATCACAGCGGCTCGTTGTACAGGAAGAGTTAAAGAGGGAGTAATGTTGATTGAACAGTTCCATTTGTGATCCATCCAAATATGCCAGTGATGATCTTGACTCTGTGTGGAGATAGTCTGGTAGACTTCTTGACTGTGCAAAACCTTATGGGTTTGAAAGGTCTTGGGTTTGGACTTTGAATGTGGAGTTTGTTCAAGGGGGATTCTTTGCATTGCTGTAGTTCCTTTTGCATTCTTCTCAAATCTGCCAGTAATTATCTGGCAGACTCCTTGAATCTGTGCAAAACCTGATGCACTGGCAAGGTCTTGAAATGATGGTTGTGGGCAAGACGAGGAGTGTGTGGAGAAAAGGACCTATGAAACACCAACATGACACCACCAGAATGATTAAAGCATTAATGTAGGCAGCAAACAGGCCTTTATATTGCAGGTTGGAACTGAACTCAAGACATGATTGTGAAGCAGGAAGGAATGAAGGAGGAGAATCTATGAAATGCTTAAGTTGACACTTCTAGAATAATTAGGACTTTAAGATGGGTGACAAATAGGTCAGCTTTTATATTGTGGATTGGGATTGATCTCAGTGTATCAGATTTTGAGTACGTGGCTGTGTCAGTTCACCTGATAACTGCTGTGTGAGATGAGATAATTGGTCTGCAAAATCATGTATGCTTCACTGTTCCCCTGAATGAAAAAACATATTAATCATACAAACCTCCGTGCACAAATGATACTGCAACAGATACTTCAGAAAATCAAAATAACAAAGTGTCGTCTGTTTTGTATTTTTCATTTTTGAGAAAAGATATGTTTTTTTATGGGTGTTTATCCAGTATCAAAGTCAGTAGAACATTTTTAAAATACATACCCATCTTTAATAAGGAAACCTAGGCAAACAAGATTTCACTTGAATCTTATTTCCATGGTAATGAAAGTGTAAATCCAGACAGTCATTTGTTCTGATAGAAGTTTAGGGCTTTATCACCTTCTTCCTGCTCAGGTGATGGAAAACAAGAAGAAAAAACAATTGTTTTTATTTAGTGCTAAACGTTAGTGTTAAGGTATCATTACATAAGAGATGACTGAACTGCTTTGTCGCTGTGTCTCCTGTGGGCATTCCATACCCGTCCAAATCCGTTTCAAAATCAAAATGTCTTGTTGGGCTAGCTTGTGTTACTTGTATCATCTGTTGTGTTCATGCAGGTATAAATCTTACTCATTCTGTCTCTCTCATGCTAAAGCAAGCTTCATAAGGCTTTAAGTACCTCTGCATATTGCACATGCCCAGTTAAGACATCCATGGTAAAGGTGACTTAGCCTTGAGACGCCTGACCATCTTTGATGAGTGGGTTCAAACCCAGGTGAAAAATGGTGACAGCATCCAGCAGTCATGTGGCCCTGTCTCCTTACAGTGTAAGGAGTTTGGGGCCGAAACACGTGCTTGAGGAGAGCTCCACTTTTTATGTTGTAGCAAAATGAGTCATGATAATGTCAGTCTGAAATTTCTACAGAACTGCAGGGATAAATGCTTATAACTTTTCTAACTTGGATCATGTTGCAACTGATCTTGTATGTGTGTGTGTGTGTGTGTTTGTGTTGTGTGTGTGTGTGTGTGTGTGTGTGTGTGTGTGTGTGTGTGTGTGTGTGTGTGTGTGTGTGTGTGTGTGTGTGTGTGTGTGTGTGTGTGTGTGTGTGTGTGTGTTTCCTTTGTATGTGTTTGTATGAAAGATTTGTATTTAAGAATGATTTTTAACTTTCATTTCTTATTATTATTTACAGCTTGGGGATACTATTATCTGTTTTTGATTATATGTTATTATCTGTATTAATCTTAATGATCCGATTATGTTTATGCCACATTAATGTATGATTATATATATATATTGGTGACTTAAAAATGTTGTTCTGAATTTTAACATTACGTAAAAAATTACTAGCGATTTGTTACTTTGTAAAATGCAGTTAGCATGCTTTGACATGGACTGTTTGCAAATGGAATTGTTGCTATTAACGTGTTTTTTGTATACAGGCATACTGCTTTTTCTGAAATGGTTGAGAAGGCACTTCACGTAACTGCAAGCTTTTAGATTTGCATATCTGGAAGAAACATCGGGCCATTGATATTGCATAATAGATTTGCTTTTGGTGGACTGGTGTTTTTTTTTTGTAAAATATAGACTTTTCAGTAAACAAGTATGTTGGCATGTGAAACATGACACATATATCTGTTGTGTTCATACAAGTACACATCTTACTCATTCTGTCTCTCTCCTGCTAAAGTGAGCTTCATATGGCTTTACCTGTATGTACAATACACAGATTTCTCAGTAAACAAGTATCTTTGCATATAGTATATCACACGTATATCTAAAAACCCAATTTTTATGTGATCTCCAGGATCAAATGAAAGAAAAGGAGCAGTCGGCAAGAAAGTACCAGCAGGAGGTGGACAGTCTGTCATTTCGCAATCAGCAGCTGTCCAAACGTGTGATGGTTCTGCAGGATGAGTTGGAAACACTTGAGTCACTGAAGAAGAAACAGAAGGTTTGAAACCTGTCTTTGTGATGATAGTAACACCACAGTCATCAAAACCAGCTGTGTAAATTGCTTTATCGGCTGCAAAGACCCTGAAAACATTGATTTTTATAATTTAAAAAAAGCCAAAATTTCCCGAAGTTTCATTCATGCACACTAGTAATCATGGGAACAGAGTTGTCTTCATGTCATTTGTGAAGAGAAGCCCATTGAAATTGGTCATACATGAACCACAACCACACACACACACACTGACAAACAGACATATATACACACACAAACGCATGACACACACATAAACACAGGCACGCATGCACACATGCACGCATGCACACACGCATGCCTGCAGACACCACACACAGACACACACACACATGCACACACACACACACACGCACGCACAGTCACACACACACACACGCACATACATGCAGACATACATAGTGATTTTCACATAATGTGTGTTTGTGTGTGCTTGTTTATATTTTATGTCACTAAGAGAGAGAGAGAGATGTTCAGTCACAGATTTTCTAGTGCACAAAGATATGTTGTCATGCCTTGTGTGCAGCACAAAGGAGGGGAAACCTCAAGCCCAGAAAAACTACAACACAATACCAGTGTTTATGGTGAAGAACTACAGAGCAAGATAGAGGAAAATGCCAAACTTCATAGTAAGGTAAATGTCAATCTCATTTTATGACATTTTGCGCTGTTAGTTATATTTGTGGTACAAAAAAGGATATGAAGGAACAAGAAGAAAGGAAAAGTTGTGAGAGGAAGACAAACACACACATAAGGAAAAAACTTAAAATGAGAGAGATGATAATCGGGCCTTTCTTGTTTGTATTTTTCTCTCTTTGTGTGTGTGTGTGTGTGTGTGTGTGTGTGTGTTGGTGGCGTGCGTGCGTGGTGCGTGGTGTGTGTGTGTGTGTGTGTGTGTGTGTGTGTGTGTGTTGTGTGTGTGTGTGTGTGTGTGTGTGTTGTGTGTGTGTGTGTGTGTGTGTGTGGTGTTTTTGATCAGATGGATCTGTTGAGACCGAAAATTCATGGTTGATGTAGTATGTGTGAACTCATCAGTTCGTACAATGTCAGATATATTCCTTGTAATATTATTATTTTACCAGCTGCAAGAACTATCATCAGCTTACGAGCGCAGGATAGTGGAGTTGGAAGAGCGTGTGAAAACTTCAGAGCAGGACCGCAGCCAGCATGAGGACGTGGTAACCACACTACAACATAGCAGCAAGACACAAATAGAGCGTCTACAGCAGGAGAAAGCTATGGTGGAGGTCAGGGTTCAGTCTCAAGAAAACGAAATTAAAGAATACAGGGGACGAGCTGAAATAGCGTAAGTTGATTTTGACTGTGTCTACCACTAACATCAGATTTTGACTGCTTCTACTACTACATCTGATTTTGACTACTTGCACTTGTACCACTACAACTAATGTTATCATTATGATAGATTTTCCTGTCAGTATGTTAGATTAGTAGTTATACTGTCTTCAGCTCTTAGTTCCACCAGGTCTTCTTGCGGGCTAAACTCCAATCCTTAAGGCATATATTCCTCATCAGGTACTGCTTGGGAAGGAGTTTTGTGGCCTTTGGTTCTGTTTCTGCCTGTCCCTCTTCTGTTGAACAGCAGCTATTCTGCACTGTTCAGATAATTAAGATTGTGCCGTGAATGCACTGGTGTCACCAAGATGTTCTGTTGCAGGCAGTGTCTTCCCAATTTTTGGTGTTGATGCCAAAGCAGATGGGGCTGGCCTTAGAGTATCCTTGTATTGTTTTAATGATCTTTCTTGATTCCAATGTCCTTGTTCCTGCTGTCCATACAGGAGCATCTTTGGAATGCAGTTATCTTCCATATGGACACCAGTCACTGTGGTGCAGTGTTAGCTCAGTGGACTACTGACTGGAAGGTTGTGGGTTCGAATCCCTATCAGTCCCTTCAGAAATCATCATGGGATGTTTTGGTTTCAGCTGGCTCCTATCCAGTGTTCAGCATGCTGTGGGCTCATTGGGAAAACTGGGGCCACATGATTGAGTCTCATCCACTTCACATATGCTTCTTGAGGGTGTTCCTCAAATCTTCTGATCAATGCCATTGGTGTCCGTATCCCTTGGGCCTGGTTAGCGCCAGGATACATTATGATAGCATAGAGTACGGCCTTGTCGTGCAGTCTCAATCCATGATGGAACTCCACAGTATCATGATTATCATCCTCGTCACTGTAACATCTCATTTCAGAAACTGTGCCAGCTTCTGTGTCCAGTAAGGTGGCATAGAAAATGGGACAAAAAAACAAAACAAGAAGACAGATGAGCATGCAGGAAATCTCCCTAAGTGTAATGATCCTAAAAAATAAACAAACATTTTCAATGAGAGCAGTATGTGTGATCTTACAAAGCTGGGTCTTGATGAGTAGACTCAGTTATTGGCAAACCATACTTCCAAATTTGAAGGTTCGAGACACGATCTTGCCATGTGATGTGACAGTGACAGATCTAGTACAGACATCCTTGGTGGAATTATTAAGCTGTTGAATGTGTCCAGGTCTTGTAGCTGTACAGAAGGGCACTCTGTACACAGCAGTCTCTGTGATGAGCTTTATGTGTAGTCTTGCCTCAGTTTCCTGGTCAGACTTGCAAAGTTAGAATTGGCCTTGGAGATGCACATCGTCATCTCAGCATCAAGAGATCCATTGCTGTTCACTGTACTGCCTAAGTAGCAGAATTTGTCTAAAGTCTTGTTCCAGTTTTGTTGATGCCAGTCAGAAGTGGTGAAGCGTCAAAAGGCAGAGATGATGTTGTCTGAAATATAGCCTCTTGGGGCTCCTGGATTTGCTCATGGCACTTCTCTTGCACCTTGTGAGTTGTGTGAAGTTTGTCAGTAAGCTTGCTGATCTCCTCATCACATTCATCAAACCAGTCTCTATGTTTTATAAATTCCACTTCCACTACTCAGGTCTGAGATTTCCCAGTAGCCTGGTAGCCATTGGCTACCTAAAGTCATGTCAGTCTGCCTTGGCTTACAGTCTAGTTTGCGTGGCTGGCAACTGAAAAATTTCGAATCATAGCAAGGGAAAACAAATTGAGCTTTCTTTCATTTGCTGTCATCACCACTTTAGCCTTGATAACCCATAGGCATACAGGGCATATGTCACTGGACAAAAAAAAAAGCCCCATTTGTTGTGGGAACTAACATCTTATAGTTGCATTTCATAAAAATATACAAAAAAAATCCTTGATATACAGACAGTGTTCAGATGCATAGTTATATTGCTGATTTGTTGTGCTGAGTAGGCTCCTCCACACAGATGGGTATCCATGCAAGAGAAAACCACAGTCATCAGAGCATACTTTGCATTTTTACGTACTGTTCAAAATGAAAGAAATGATTGGTGGCCAAATGTAGCAGTTCTGGAAGAGCAGCTCTGGAGCAACAGAGAGGACTTGATGAAAACCACAGCTTCCATACAGACCACTAGACTGATTGACTTAGAGGCCTAATCATGCTTGAACAAAACAAAACAAAAAAAACAAACGAAAACAAAAAACAAACAAAAACAAAAAAAGAAAGAAAGAAAAGAAAAGACCTGAAGGGGAAAAAACATGCGCTTTTATTTCTCTCCTTTTCCTCGTGTAGATTCTTATGTATTGTTACATTGAAAACAGTATATACCTTTGATACTGATACACACATGTTTATGTATTTTCACTAGATGGCTTTTAAAAATGCGCTGCTACCTGAAAATCTGTCAGGTTTATTTCAAGTTTCCTGGCTGGAAGCCTGGTTGCTGTCTTATGTCAGAGGGAAAATCTCAGCTCTGACTACTGCTGCTCCTACTGTTACTACCACTACTTTTGCTGTTATGTCATCTACTTATACTACAACTATTTGTGCTGCCGCTTTTGGTGATGGTGATGGTGCTGCTGCTATTACTACTACTGCTTTGACTAGTGCTGCAGCTTCTGCTATTGGTACTACTAGTGCTGCAACTGTTGCTGCTGTTCCTACTGTTACTACAATTGAACTACTTATTACTATACCAGTACCACTACTGTTACTACTGCTACAGCTGTTGTAGAATAATTTTACAGCACTTTCTTGTCGAGTTTGTGATTATGTGTTTTTACAAACACTGATTAATAGAAAAATAGATGAAAACAGAATGTGTAGCCAGCTATTTGACTGTTGTGAAACTTTCAGCAACCTCTCATGTGTGTTGAAAAAGTCTCTGTGATTAAAGAAGAAGCTAACTCTTTTCTTTATCATTGATTTTGTCTCGAATGGAAGACAGCAGTTGGTTGCAGTTTTTACAGTGAAGTTTTAAAACATGAGTTGACAGTATGAATAAATGTAAAAGTGTGTGCAGTCGGTATAACTTTTCATTTGCAGGGAGCAGAATCTGATCACTTTCAGTCAGGATTTGTCCATTCGTCTGTCCAGTGCCAACAAGATCATCACAGACAAACTGCCCTTCATTGACACCAGTAGGTGTTGCGGTTACTGTGTTAATATCAACTTTATTTCTTTAAGTTTTTGTGCTTTTAAAGAAAGAATTATTTCAGTATTGCTTAACTTAATATAAAAGTAATTGAATATTGCTTTTTGCGTAAGTAACTCGAGCATCAGTTAAGTGTTCTGTTGATTTTTGTCAGATCTGAAGTTTATTTGTATATGAGTTTCAGCTTTTTGTTGTTTATTTGTATTAACTGATTTTATTACAAGCAGTTGAATGTTTATGTATTTTGTGTGTATTATGCATCTGTGATTATAATTGCGTGTGTGTGGTGCGTATGTGTGTGGTGCGTGCATGTGTGTGTGTGTGTGTGTGTGTGTGTGTGTGTGTGTGTGTGTGTGTGTGTGTGTGAGTGAGTGTGTGTGTGTGCGTGTGTCACGCATGTATGTGTGTGTGCATGCGTGCACAGATGTGTATGCCAGTGTTTGTGTGTGCATGAGAGTGAGAGAGAGAGAAAGAAAGAAGGGAGAAAAGTTTCCATATTTCTAATTCTTTGTTCCTATTTTTGTTGTTTCTTCATATGGTGAACAAAGTAACAAAATAATGTGCAGAACATAGAGAATTCAACGGCCTCAATCTACCTACACATGATCGCAGACACCAGTTGCGTGCTCGCGAACTGATCGGGCAAGCAGCAAACCTTATGGGAGAGTTAATACAAGGTTTATCTAACTTCTTCACATACAGTGAACAGCGCTCACGCATCTACCCAGCTGATGGTGTCAGTGAACCCCTCAGTCCCACCAACATAAAGGTAATGCAGTAATTTATTTACCCTTTGAGTCCCGCACCCTATCCACCAACTGCAAAAACTTAACCCTTCGACTCCCTCACCCTATCCACCAGCTTTCCCCAGGAAGCTGGTGGATAGGGTGAGAGTCAAAGGATTCAGTTTTTACTTTGTTAGCGTGGCTGACAATGCAGCATACCTTGAACAGGGTGTGGGAGATAAAGGGTTAAATTAAGTTCAGAATTACCCACTACTCTGCTGCAAGACCAATCTCTGTTTTCTTCTTTATGATAACAATAATTGTGCTGATTATTTGGAAAGAGAGAGGTGACATGTTGTAGTCGATTTAGAAGCAAGACAGAGATTTCATTCAGAAGAACTTCTTCTTTTTCTTTCATTGGTTTGATTTTGTCATTATTTTCCATTTATATGTTAAGCTTGATGATTGGGAGAGGGGCAAAGAAAAAAGGATAGAGCAGAGTGAGCTTTTCAATTTCCTTTCCCTGAAACAAAAGCCTTTTCGCCTCAACAAAATCTACAATTATGTTTTCCTTTGTGACAGTAAGATGAGTATATATCTGAGCAGTAACTGTCAAGTTGAAACTGCATAAGAAAGAAAGGTGCTTGCTAGCAGACTTTCATAATCCCAGTTTTGAACCAGACAGTTGGGTGTGATACTATATCACTAAGAGAGTTCATTGTCATGTTTATTTTCATGAACAACTTGTAGTATAACATGTATTAACATGTCTGATCTGTTTCATCTCTTTTAGTTTTTTGTGTAAGAAAGGCCCAGCATATAAATCCTGTGCAATATCCTGGGCTGTACTTTGCAGTGTTTATTTCAGCAGAAAGTTTTAGACTGAATTAATGAAACATTCAAAGTAGCAGAGCTGTCCCAGTCTGTGTCAAAGATAGTTTTGTAGAATATTTGTTTAATTCAGTTGGTAAAGATACTTGTGTTTAACTTTGCCAAGCACAAACATGCCGCATTGATCACAGATGTACTAACTTGTACATGCGACATTTTGATTGTCACTTTATGTAACTTTCTAACCACATACCCTCTCTAATTATATGGTTAAGACAAAATTGGTTTTGTTCAAATTTAAAATCTGAGTCAGACTGACTGCCAGTGTTCAAGCAAATAGGAACCAGAAATGCGCAAAAATAGAATCAAAACACATAGTTAACGTAACAGAACAAGACCGGCATAGATTTTCTGCCAGCTGGCCTCTGTCAACCACAGACAGCAAAGCTGAAGTGCTTAAAACAGTAGACGATTTCCCTGATGTGGCATTGAGCAGGAGAAAATGGCAGATGTAAATTCTGATAATTAGGAAATAGGGGAGACAAATATATTCTGCATCATAAAAATGGTCATGCAATGTATTCTTGTTATATCTTGAGGAAGAATAGGGCTGATATATTAAAAATCAAATATTGGATCTTGTAAACTATAATGCAGTATTTAAGTATCTTGCTTGAGGGAAAGGGTATGTAACAAACTATGTATTCACATACTCAGAATGCGCATATATGATCAAACGAAAGAAAGAATATAAAATGTATGAAGTTGTCAAATGTATGAAAATATTAAATGTATGAAATTGTCTTTATTTTGAAAATCTGTCTGCTTGCCTGTTTTATCTGTCTGATTCTTCTTCTTCTCTGTCATTTCTTTCTTTTAACTTGTCTGTCTGTCTGTATTTTCGTTCAAAATGTGTATGTTTTACCAATTACAGTCTATTTGTCTGTCTGTCTGCTTCTCTATCCTTTCTTTGTTTCCGCATGTCTTTCTGTCTGTCTGTCTGTCTGAGTTTTTGCACAAAGTGTGTATGTTTGTTTTACTGATTAAAGTGCACCTTAAAAAGCGAAGATGATTTTATGTAATATTGTTTTAATGCTTGGCTTTGTTTCAGTACTGTAAATACCTTCATGAAAATCTGGCGTACCTTCGACCTGTGGATCAGTCTTTGAAGCAGTTTTCTGAAGAATTGAAGGATGACTCCCTGACCATATTGGTAAGATTTTTTTTCCACCTGAAGTATTTTGAATGATTGCATTGAGTATGGCTGCTCCATGCTGTAAAATATGTTAGTATGAATGTATGTAATTGTTGTTAAGAAGGCACAAGGTTCTTTATCATAGTTTCACTGCTCAGTCTTTTTGTTTTCAACATGTGTGTTCTTTTACAACAGTTATTTATTACAGTTTGCAGGAATATAGCATGCATTCATTCAGTTCCATTGGTATTAGAGCACAGGATGTAACGCCAGATTTGAACTATGTGTTGTGAAATGTGTCCACTGATAAAATGTATATTTTTTTGTTTAGTAATTTGGATGAGAAAAATCATCTATTTATGTACAAATCGTAAAGAATTTTTGTTGACAGCAGTGTGTTAATAAATTTCTCAAGTCACTAGTTTTGCTGTTCAGGTCATGTTGGTTCAAAGGTATGAGTGATAACAATAAGAAAACTTACTCCTGGTTGTTTCTGTCTTACAGTATCATGTGTTCTATTTTCATAGCAAGGCCTGTTTGAACCTAAGTGCCTCTTGAGATGCCATGAAATCACATTATTCTTTGTTGACATTGTTGACATTTTCTGTAAAATATTAAACAGAAAGACATAAGTCAAAGTGGTTAAGAACTTGCTTTCTGGGATGTTGCGTCATATGTCTTCATTATTATTATTATGTTCTTTCTTATGATTACTGGTTTTGTTTTTAATCTGAGTTATCAACAAGAATAAACGCTTTACTGATTACAGGAAACAGCGACAGACCTGCAGGAATTTTCCAGAAATTTTTCGGTTCTGGTTGCATACTGTAACAAGCTGTTACCCTATCAGATGTTGAGGTAAATTTTTGTTGATATGAAAAAGTGTGTATCTTGAAGGAATAATCAGTGTTACATTTTCTTGTATGTTTGAAAGCCAGATAAATATATGAGTGTAAAAATTGACATAACTGTTATTTGTAGATGTGTCAAAATATTGAGATGATTAAAACTCGCTCTTAGATAAGTACATATACAAGTAACTACAAGATAGTATAATACATTTTGAACACATCAAACCAGTTTTAATCCACTGTTACAGAAACAGTATGGCCATAAACTAAAGAAGTCAGTGTCAAGTTGTCTCAGTGGCATGTATTGTTTTGCTGTATGTTTGTGGATTTCTCAGGAACAAAACAGACAGTGATTTTTAATATGGCCTGGCCATTGTTTTCAGCTTGGAAGAGGAGAGTCAAGTGTCATCATGTACGTCTACTCTTGCCTCAAAGAATCGTGACCTGTTGAAATCCTTAGCCCGGCTCAATGCTACATTCAACAAACTGGATATATATGTTACCATACTTGCCACACAAAGTAAGTTTCATGGAACTACCAGGTGTTATGGGGGGATAAAAGGAATCTTTAAAGTAACTGACACATGAGCATTCCTCCTGTATGGTCGAGGAGAACTGTTTGAACCTTTGCAGTCAGACCTATCAATGTGGAATGGACACAATGCTATATGATACTTTTGAAACAGATGTCAGGTGAATATAATTGTGAGTTTTGCTGGTTTGCTTATCAGACATCAGAAGAACCAGTAGAGAAGTGCAGACTTGCTTTTTACTGATAATATTTGTTTTTGTAATTTTTGCTTTGGCTATTCAAAAAAACAGTATGTATCTAATCAAGTATTTTTTCCTGATAATATTTGTTTTGTAATTTTTGCTTTGGCTATTCAAAAAAACAGTATGTATCTATCAAGTATTTTTTCCTGATAATATTTGTTTTGTAATTTTTGCTTTGGCTGTTCCAAAAAGCAGTATGTATCTGTCAAGTACTTTGTCTCTGAATCAGAGAATTTCACTACTTTACTGGAAGATCCATTTGTTAAATGGGTATTGGCTCAGTGCCAAGCATTAATTGGATGGAGGATGCCAGCTAATAGTTTTGAATAAATTAGAGCGTGTTCAGAATGGTTGGGTTGAATCCAGTGCCCTGGGCTGTTCTAGACATAGTCTTAGAAAGATAGATGATCCATTTAGGATCCATTTCACCCCATCCTTTTGAGGCATACAGGTGGAAGAACTTGTGTGTCATAGCCTTTAGATAAGTATTGGGTACAGTGATGTTTAGTGGAAATCTGCAAAATGTTAACAAATGTTTCATGGTAGCATTACAAATTTGTGAAAAATTGAACAAGAAAAAAGTGTAAGTGAATAAACAAAATTACAGGTTCAAGAAAGTCTTTGGTGCAATGCCAGCAGTTAATTAAGTATGCAGTAAACAAGGAGAGTAGCTCATTGAATCTTTTAACTTTTTCCATGTACATATACACTGACTTATGGGCTGAATAGTTAAATGCATAAGATGTTGGACCTCCAGTTGGAAGAAGTGGGTTTTATCGTGTCTGGTGAGTAAGAGGTGGAGATTTTTCTGATCTTCCAGGTCAACGTGTGTGCAGACCTGCTAGTGCCTGAACCCAGCATACAGAACATTGACTGTTCATGTTAAAGATCCTTTAACCCTTTGACTCCCACACCCAATCCATCAACTGCAAAAACTTAACCCTTTGAGTCCCTCACCCTATCCACCAGCTTCCTGGTGGATAGGGTGAGGGACTCAAAGAGTTAAGTTTTTGCTCTGCTAACATGGTTGACAATGCAGGATGCTGGTGGACAGTGTGCGGGAGTGAAAGGGTTAAATAATGTTGATGTCAGATGGCTTCTGGAAACATTCTCCAAAGATGGAGTGTGCAGACTTGTGCAGTAATATACTCCCTTACCAGTGTGGGCAAAACAACATGCCTACACACATCAGAGAAAATTGGAACACATAAAAAAGACAAGAAAAAAAGAACACTTTTGAATGAGGTTTCCTTGCATCTGATTGTTGTTTGTGATGGTTATACACGCTGCATCACATTCATTCACGTTTTGCAGACAGCTTTGTATTAAGCTAGAACATGTTTTAACACTGACCCTGAACAGATGGCAGATATATTAATAATTTTGCAGTAAGTTAAACCCTAACATGTGGGACATGGTAAATGTCTGATGCAGTTTTAGCCTCCAAAATCTTCCTTTTGTACTGACGGACATTGCATAAAACAGCAGATACATGACATGTAAATGTTTTGTACATTTGCTCTTAATCAGAAACGAGAGCTTCTTTAAAATATTGAGAATTGTGTTGAAAGTTTGAGGAATAGTCGTATCATTTTCATTTGGTTGAAAACGAAAGCATTGCCCTCTCTGTACATACGTTTCAAGCAAACTTTGTTGAAAATGAATGAAATAGCCTCTCCGTGTGTACATCTTAGACAAAGTTAGCTGAAAATGAAAATTTTGTCATCTCTGTATGGATGTTTCAGGCAAACAGTTGGGTGGTCATCCACAGTCCAGTCATCCCAAGTTCTTTATGCTTCTAAGTACAGCATTGGAACAGATGCATGAAGCCATCAAAGGTGATTTGTAGTGTTCTAACATTTACAGACCAATAACTCATTTTGAATGAATTCAGAGATACTTTCTAAAAGCAGAGTGTTACTTAGCACTGACTTTGGAGTATACTCTTAACAGCAAATTCAGTTCCAAAACTTCTCTGTATCCACATTTTCTTAGTCCATACCATGTTTCATGATTTACTTCCCTTCATCGGTCATCTGTCATTTGTTTGGTTTGTGTTTGTTAGTCTTTGTTTGAATTTTAACATTGAAAATGTTGAAAAATGAGAGATGCAGGTGCTCAAACTTCAAACAGTTATACAAGTAACTCGTATAATGAATGATGTCTTTTTCTAACAGCTTCTGTTTTCTTGGGTGCATATATATTAATACACCTGTGGAGATGCCGGGGACTCTTTCAGCATAAATAGTATCCCCACCTCCTGGAAAATCTGTACTGCAGATTTACTCATTTCTGTCACATTTTTTTGGCTCTGCCTTGCTCTTTTGCTTTCTGTCATCTCTTCATGTTTGTTTTTTTCCTTCATAATCTCCCCCCCCCCCCCCCCCTCCCTTACCCTCCCCTCTTCTTCTCTTTTATTATGATAATTATTTGTTTATGAATTATTTCAGAACGGATAGACATAGACATTTGTATTCTGTATAGTCAGTCCCTGCGTAAATATACAGTCACCAAACAGCCAACCAGAGGAAAAGAGGTGTTCGTGGTCTTTAGAAAGCAAATCATAACTAGTAAGAGAACTGACTGCAGACTGGATTTTCATTCTGCCAGATTTTACACAAAATCTGTATATATGTCTACTAACAATTCAGTGTGACTGAAGAACATAATTAGGGCTGTCATCATCTTCAAATACAGTCAAAGATTGACTTTGCCAATGACTGTGTCCTCTGTGGGACATCTGTTAATTAAAGACCAAAGAAAGAAAAGTATCTCAATATCAAGTCAGTACATTCAGTTGTCAGGCTAATTTGGAATTTACATGCTTGCAGTGACAACCAGTGTGTGGTTTTTTAATAACTCATGCAGAAAAATATAATGCTTCCAAAAAGAATGAAAGAGAAGGTATAGTACAGAGGTAAGCTTTCTAAAACATTACTGGAACAATTAAAATTGCCAAAATTTATCATACTTGGAAAACATTAATTTCCATCATGGATCTAGATGTGTCTCATCAAGACCTTTCTGATGAGGTACTACATGATGGCATTTGGACTACTATGAGAAATGTTTGGATTTCGTATAGTTATGATGATGTTATATCATTAATTAGACCCCCTTCCAAGCTTGCTATCGACCTACATTTCTTATAAAAACTTTTGTGATTAATCCTAAGTTTGAGTCTCATATGGCATTGCTGGACTGGGCTATATGGTTTGCAGATTTACCATTATGCTGTTATGTCATGTGAAAATTGGTATATTTACATAAAAAAATAAAGTTCTTCTCTGTGCATTTTGTTTGAGATTCCAGAGAATTTACATCGAAACAAAACATTTTAAATATGAATTTTGTTTTTGTTTTTGTTTTTGTTTTTGTTTTTGTTGCTGATGATGATACTTGGTCATCGGATTTCTAGAAAATGTTTTCTTTCCTGTTTATTTCAGATTGTCAGCGTGCTTGTGTAGTGTATGTGTATGTGTGCTAGTGACCACTTTTTCAGCACATTGTGAAACACAGCTGTTTATGTCCCCTTTTATTATCATATCTGAATAAACTTTGTATATTTGTCATTGTTAGAAAATGTTGAATTCTTTAGAAAGTCAGCTTCATATAATGAAAGAAATGTTGAATTTTTGACAAGATAATTCAGTTTTTAGTTGTTCTCCATTCTCAATTTTTCTCTTTTTGTGACCCTTTTCAGAAGTGTCCAAACATTACAACTCCAAGGTGTCATTAGAGCACCAGCTGCCGACTGCAACACAGAAACTGAAAACAACTGATGAATGTGTGGTGTCCGCCCTTATATCCCTGGTCACCAGCACAGGCAAGGTGAGGCCTAACACAAGACTGATTTTGGATAAAAGATACTACACAAATTACAGAATAAGGTTGCTTCATTTATTCTTTGGTGTATGCTTTCAACTCCTTTATGGGAACTTGCTAGAAGATACAGATCTTGGTTATTTGTTTCCGGGTTACAGGTTCTTGATCTCTCTTGATTGGGTGTAACTGATGCAATTTCTGTATATGTATTCATACATGGACCCTCCATGGAAAAAGGAGGTTACAGTACAATTTTTTCCTTTTTGAGTTTTTAATCCATCTTTAAATTTCAAGGTTTGTAAATTAGCATACAAAAGTGAAGTTAATGTATCTATTGTAGGAACAAGAAAAAACATTAAAAAAAAAGAGTCAGAACATGTATTTAATGCAACCAGACAAGACAGGTGCAAATTTTCGACCAGCTCGCCTTTGTCAAGCATAGACGTAAGATCACAAACAAACAAACACCAAATACAAAAATTAGGAGAAATTAGCCTCCTTTTCTATCTGTTGTGGTTTTATTTTTAGAGGTATATGAACTTTTTTTTTTTGACAGCAGAAATAATACACATAAAATTAACAGAAATTTTTGTTTTGATAAAGAACTGCTTTTTAGGGTGCTTTCAGTCATAAGATATGATAAAACTTCAGGAAATTGAAGATAAGATTTGAAATATGGAAAGATCACAGCTGACCCAATTCTGACCCATTCCAGATATTTCTTGCCGTAGCTGTCACTGGCTGGCTGTGTCTTAAACCTTTTCCCAAGTTGGCAGAGTCAGATGTCAGTGTACATCCTGAGGCATCACTGTTTTGTGTTGGTTTCTTTGTTTCTTTCTGGTTGAAATCAGGGTTGGTTTTGTTTAGGGTGCTGATTGGAAAGCCTGTGAAGTGAGTGAGTGAGTAATAATAATAATTAATAATTACAATATTTATATAGCGCAAAATCTTGATAAAATCAAATCTAAGCGCTGAAGCAGACACACACGCAAGCACGCACGCACGCACGCACACACACCGCACGCACACACACACACACACACACAACACACACACCACACACACACACACACACACGCATGGCTATAAATGGGGAGAAAGAATAAAAGCAATAAAAGCAAGAATAAAACCAATGGAAAATTATAGAGAGCATAGCATATACAATTATATATTATAACCATGTGATTCCCTCCGAGCGGAGACAGGCTGCAGAGGGGGGTTAGGATTTTATGCGGAGGAGAAAAGGTGAGTTTTGAGAGCGGACTTGAAGGAGACAAAAGTAGGTTGCTGACGGACTGAGAGAGGAAGTTTGTTCCAGGAGAGTGGACCAGAAACAGAGAAGGCTCGTGGACCATAGGTATTGAGCTTAGTGCGTGGAAAGCGAAAAGTCAGAGGATCGGAGGCAGAGCGGAGGGTACGTGAGGGAAGATAGATCTCAAGTAGGCTTGACAGGTAATCGGGGGCTGCGTTATTGAGGCTTTTGTAGCACATGGTGTCTAGTTTGTACTGTATGCGCTTTGATACAGGGAGCCAGTGAAGTTGTGCCAGGAGAGGAGATATGTGGTCAGCTTTTTTCTTTTTGAGTACAAGGCGTACAGCATTGTTTTGAATGCGCTGTAGGATGTGAATGGTGGAGGCAGGAAGACCAGACAGGAGTGAATTGCAATAGTCAATGCGAGACATTATGAAGGAGAGAACGAGTTTTGCAGTTGTTTTGACAGAGAGATACTTCCTGATCAGCCTTATACGATGGAGATGATAGTAGCAGGATCTGGCAGTTTGAGAAACAAAGTTGTTCATGGAGAGGGTAGAGTCAATGCAGACACCAAGGTTTTTAGCTGAATCAGAAATTGGGACTGATGTGTTACATAATGGGAGAGAAAGAGGAGGCAGCTGAGAAAGTTTCTGACGGGTGCCAATGAGGATAGCTTCTGTTTTGTCGTCATTAAGCTGAAGTCTATTGTGTGTCATCCAGTTCTTAATGTCCGAGTAACACTCAGTGGTGCGAGTCAACAGGCGCCCTCCTTAGTTGAACTGATTTCTTTGTTTTGTGAATGAATTGCATACGTGTGTGCATGTGCGTGAGCATACAGTGTATGTTTCTTTTTGTGTGTGTGTGTGTCTTTGTTTTGTCCCCATTAGTTGGTTTCCAGCTGCCTCAGTTGAGAGAGCTTTGAGATCAAGATTTTAGATCTTGGGTTCAGTCCACACTATTGATATGAACACTGGTCAGTTTGCTGTCCATGTTAATGCTTCAGTCATTTTGATCATGTCAGAATAGTGTTTCATAGGATCACTTTTTAAATCATATAGCAAGTGGTCCTGTTGTGACTGCTTGGGCCACAACTGGCTTATTGCCAATATGGACTGCGGGTTCAGACTGACGCCATTACCAGATAGCTGAATATATATGGCTGTGATGTTGCCTCTGTCTAGTGGAACAACAGGAGAGAAGGCTGACTGCAATTTCTCTAACCACCAAGTTCTATGGCAGGCAGAAAGAACTGGAAAAAAGTACCCCCAGCCATTGCCAGGTGTGGTATGGCTATGTAGATGGCTAACAAAAAAGGATAGGTTTTGTTCTCGCTATCCCCATTTCAAAACCTGGCCAGTGTATAGGATTTTCCACATGCTTAAGGAGTTTGCAGAAAATTACTATCGTATTTGGGTGAAGCATGTATGGAACGTGCTGATTTGCTGTCAATCCCTCTTGAAACAACTCCAAAATCGTTATTGGCAGTCATAGCAGTACATATTGTCTTGGTTTGTTTAATTTGGTGCCTGTAACAAACAGATGTTCCTTTGTCTGATAGATTGTTCTGTTTTTTCTTTAATTGTTATTTTCTTGTGCTGTTTCAGATGTCAGCATTCATGTCAGGAAATCTAGACTTCTTCACAGAGGGAGCAGGGTACCGTACCCGAGGTAGCAGCATTGGCACGGAGCCATCTTTTGAAGGTCCCCGTTCCCATCCAGCTGTCTCAGACTTCAGACACAGTACTGCCGGTTTTCTGGCCTCTCTCAATTCCAAAGTGAGTGTAGAGTTTGCAGTATTTGTTAAGCCTCTTCTTGATAAGTTCATGTTAAGAGAGAAAAAAAAGAGCTGAAATTTGAGTGTAAGATTTATGAACTGTATGATTGTAGACACTTTTCCTCTCAGCGTCAACTCCAGAAAGTAAAGCAAGACTATTTGTGTGCATGTTTTAGTTTATTCAGTTATGTTTATGCATGTGTATTTAGGTTGTTTTTTTTAATCCCCTGGTGATAAATTGGTGGGAATGGTCAATGCTAGGGACATATCCTTAGATTATGTTCATGAGAACATTGATGTGTATACTTTATTTTCTTTCCCAGGTTTTATTTTTTCAGGATAAATAAAGCGATGTGTGGGTTTTGAGATGGTTGCAGCCTTGATGTGGCTTTGTCCAGTCAGCTGGGCTTTAAGTACTAATAGTTATGATGATAATAATCAAGTAACATTCATCATCTTCATTATCAGGTGCCTTGCCGCATGGCGTTGGCGATTATGGACTTCCATCTGTCTCTGTCTCTTGTTGCCTCAAGCATCTCTTCCACCCTCCCTGTCTTCAGCCACTCAGTCTGTATAGTATCTTCTCCCTGGTCTACCCGGTGCTCTCCTTCCCTCCAGCTTTCCCGTTGTAACCAGGTGTTCCAATTCCCCTTTCCTCATAAAATGGCCTATGAATGTTGCCTGCTTTTTCCTTATCTTCCTTATGAATGATCTACTTGTGTCTGCCTCCATCAAGACTGTCTCGTTTGTTTTCTTTGCTGTCCATGGCGCTCTCAGCATCCTTCTTAGAAACCACATCTCGGCTGCCTCAATCTTGTTCTGGCTTTGCTTGTTGACTGTCCACGCCTCACAACCGTACAACAGTATTGGTTCTATCTAACATTCAAGAACTCTCTTCCTGATGTAAATTGATAGGCATTTGTTGGTAAGAATGCTTTCCATCTTCTTGATTGTCAAATAACATTAGGAAATGAAAAACATATATGTTCTCGTGACTCTGTTCAACAGCACCGCCCAGAGTCCGTTCCCCACAGAGAGGCAGTACAAAACCGAAAGACCTTGCTGAGTTCTGCAGAGAGCAAGGAGGGACTGGCCAAGCAGATCATTGTGTTCCAAGAGAAAGTGGGCAAACTGGAACAAGAGAAAGAACACTGGGTGCTGGAACTACAGCTGTTGAAGATCAAGTACGACAACGAACAACAGGTAAGCTGGAATTAATGGAGGTCAGGTGTGATCAAGGGTAACAGTAAGCTGCTGATGGTCTGGTATTATTATTATCATCAGGAAAGATTGACAACAACAGACTGAAGAGAATTCAGAGTTGAACAGCTTGCCTGGTTTGCAGATATTCAAGAATTGCCTCAATCTTTTTTTGCATGGAAAGGTAAATTATAGCCTTTTTGAAGGCCAGTTAAAGGGGTATACGAGTTGATCTTATCAGAGCACTTGTTGAAAGCAGCAGATTTCACCATTATAATGGAGGGCATTGCAGGGACGTCAACCTGTTCAGTAGCAGTTGAAAGGAATGGGAGATAATCAACTGTCACAGGATGACATACTGCTTGATTCCAATAGATGGCGCCACATGTCATCCTACTTTCTGTTTCACTTTCCCTAGTCATCGTACTTTCTGTTTTACTTTCCTAATAATCCTACTTTCAGTTTCATTTTCCTTAATCATCCTAACTTCTGTTTCACTTTCCCTACAGGGGTATAGTGTTGTACAGGTTCAGGCATTGATGACCAACGCCAATCACCACTCATGAGACTTGGTATATAACATGTTCATTGAATATAGTTTCAGAAAAATAACCTCTGCTTTTGATTACAAACAACAGATAAAGGGAAGGTCTATTACTAGCGGTCACTAATTTACCCATAACCTGAACATCGTTCAGAGCCTCAACTTTTCTCAAGACCAGCAGTATCCATCTTTTCTATTGTTCCACTTTTCCTGTCCCCAAAGAGGGGCAGTATCCATTTATAGCTGGGTGAGTTTGGACAGCACATTAGCCAAAGCATAAACCTGGTCGTCCATTTATTGTGGAATTACCCTAAGTTGTGCTTAATTTTGTTTGGGGGAGTAAGTGCTGTAACCACTGTGCTGTTTTGTCGTAGCTACTGAAAGTTAAGATAAACAGTAAACAAGGCCAAGCTGAAGCTTCAGGGAACAAAACTGGTAGGTCAATTATAGCAACAAATAGTATGTTGTTATTGGAAATGATCATCAGTAGAGTGTGGACACTACCATCATCAG
Source organism: Monoplex corrugatus (assembly GCA_030674185.1). Classification (NCBI taxonomy): domain Eukaryota; kingdom Metazoa; phylum Mollusca; class Gastropoda; order Littorinimorpha; family Ranellidae; genus Monoplex; species Monoplex corrugatus. Next base: position 31,463,058 of record CM060308.1, read on the forward strand.
CAGGTGCTGGAGCATGTCATTCAAAAATTGCAAGATAATGTCAGCTGAACTAGATTACCCTTCACTGAACTTCAGGAGACACGATGAGGAGGATCCTAGAAAACCCAGTGATGAACAATAGAAAGAGAACCCAAGGCCCTGAACTACACATAGGGTACCATACAGTGGCTGACCCAAACAAACAGGAGTAATGCATCTTTGCTACTGCTCTACTTTCCAGTGGCATGGTGAACAGTAATTAACCCTTTGACTCCCACACCCTGTCTACCAGCATGCTGCATTGTTAACCATGCTAGCAAAGCAAAAACTTAATCCTTTGACTCTCTCACCCTGCAGGAAGCTGGTGGACAGCATGAGGGAGTCAATGGGTTAAGTTTTTGTGGTTGATGGATAGGATGTGGGAGTCAAAGGGTTAATGAATTTAGTTTATTGAACAACTGACTAAACACGTATTGAGGGAGAAGTCAGATAATGATGCCACAACCAACTTTTGATCCTTCGTATGTATTAGAAAAAGCTGTCTCATATTTTTATGAGTTTATTATGTACTTACAGTGAATTTTCAACCGAAGACCACTCTGGTGACAATTTAAGTATTTAAGTGTTAAGAAATGCAATGTACATGATGTCTAAAGTTTTACATTACAGACATATGTGAACAGAACAAACTTGAAAAGAATATTAGGATAGTTAAACTTGTCTGAGAAAATTACACCAGGCCATGCTAAGATTGAGCGAAGTTGAGAAGAGACAGTATAAAACTGAAAAAAGACAAGCTGGTTGACCAAGGCATGTTTGTTTGTGAAGATGGCGGCCAGAAGAATGATTTGAATAGGGATTTGACTGGTGCATTTGCATACATAAAGGGCACTAAGGGCTGGGCCATGATGCCCCAGCAGGGCTACTTCTGCTCCCTCTCAGTATTAGCTGCTAAAATCAGCTAAGATAGGACAACCCACTGGCGCCATAATGCTTGCAGTCCAACATGGTACAGTATAATTATGAAGCTGAACTATCATTTCTATGTGTGAAGTATGTATATGCTTTCATGCACATGATCGCTTACTTACACATACAGACATAGACACAGACACACACAGACACAGACAGAGTGCAGACACACACACACATGCACGCACACACACACACACACCACACACACACACACACACACACACACACACACACACACACACACACACACACCACACACCACATGCAGCACACGCACACACACACACACACACACACACACACACACACACACACACACACACACACACACACACACACACACACACACAACACACACACACACACACACACAACACACACACACACACACACACACCACGCTCAAGAAATCACCCACAGAAAGAGAAAGAAATGGAGAAAATTAATGTTAACAGACAGAAATGCACATACACCACATAAACATGCATGTGCACACACTTATGTGTATACTTATGAATGCACTTACACCCCTTTTCACATATTACTCTTTTCAGGGTCTTTATTAGTTGGGGTTTTTTTTTCCAATGAAACAGGAGGTTGTTAGAATGGCTTGACCATCTTGTTTATTTATGCCTACAGAAAGTGAAGAAGATGGAGCAGGAATTAGAGATATTGCGTAGTTCCAGTGGTGTTGCCAGTGCTGCAACGAGTGCCTTGGGCTCTATAGAAGACAACATCGACCGTATTTCTCTGCCAGCCTCCTCCGACAGACGGACTGAATCCATGGGGTCTACTTCCAGTGGACCTGTGGAAACCATCAGAGTAAGTGGAAAAGCTTGTATGAAACAGAAATAAATATGCTGTGTGTGCATGAAAATGGTTATGACGAAGCATGCAAAATTAGAGAAAGTGTATGTGCGTGACGTGTGTATGATGAAGCATGTACAGGCATGTGTATTCTCTCTTGCATATACACAATCACACTTGTATAATATTAATTATGCTTCTCAGGTTTTCTGTCCACCACAACACAGACACACACACACATGCACACAATTCGCCAGTGATATCTGTGTATATGAACCTGATTTGTAGCTTCTGCCATTCTTGCTGGCCAGTGATATCTGTGTATATGAACCTGATTTGTAGCTTCTGCCATTCTTGCTGGCCAGTGATATCTATGTATATGAACCTGATTTGTAGCTTCTGCCATTCTTGCTGGCCAGTGATATCTGTGTACATGAACCTGATTTGTAGCTTCTGGCATTCTTGTGCCAGTGATATCTGTGTACATGAACCTGGTTTGTAGCTTCTGTCATTCTTGCTGGCCAGTGATATCTGCCTACATGAACCTGATTTGTAGCTTCTGCCATTCTTGCTCATCAGTGATATCTGCCTACATGAACCTGATTTGTAGCTTCTGCCATTCTCGCTGGCCAGTGATATCTGCGTACATGACCTGATTTGTAGCTTCTGCCATTCTTGCTGGCCAGTGATATCTATGTATATGAACCTGATTTGTAGCTTCTGGCATTCTTGCTTACCAGTGATATCTGCGTATATGAACCTGATTTGTAGCTCCTGCCATTCTTGCTGGCCAGTGATATCTGTGTACATGAACCTGATTTGTGACTTCTGCCATTCTTGCTGGCCAGTGATATCTGTGTACATGAACCTGATTTGTAGCTTCTGTCATTCTTGCTGGCCAGTGATATCTGCCTACATGAACTTGATTTGTAGCTTCTGCCATTCTTGCTGGCCGGTGATATCTGCCTACATGAACTTGATTTGTAGCTTCTGCCATTCTTGCTGGCCAGTGATATCTGCCTACATGAACTTGATTTGTAGCTTCTGCCATTCTTGCTGGCCGTGATATCTGCCTACATGAACTTGATTTGTAGCTTCTGCCATTCTTGCTGGCCAGTGATATCTGTGTACATGAACCTGATTTGTAGCTTCTGCCATTCTTGCTGGCCAGTGATATCTGCCTACATGAACCTGATTTGTAGCTTCTGCCATTCTTGCTGGCCAGTGATATGATATGTGTACATGAACCTGATTTGTAGCTTCTGCCATTCTTGCTGGCCAGTGATATCTGTGTATATGAACCTGATTTGTAGCTTCTGGCATTCTTGCTGCCAGTGATATCTGCCTACATGAACCTGGTTTGTAGCTTCTGGCATTCTTGCTGGCCAGTGATATCTGCCTACATGAACCTGATTTGTAGCTTCTGCCATTCTTGCTGGCCAGTGATATCTGCCTACATGAACTTGATTTGTAGCTTCTGCCATTCTTGCTGGCCGGTGATATCTGCCTACATGAACTTGATTTGTAGCTTCTGCCATTCTTGCTGGCCAGTGATATCTGCCTACATGAACTTGATTTGTAGCTTCTGCCATTCTTGCTGGCCAGTGATATCTGCCTACATGAACTTGATTTGTAGCTTCTGCCATTCTTGCTGGCCAGTGATATCTGCCTACATGAACTTGATTTGTAGCTTCTGCCATTCTTGCTGGCCAGTGATATCTGTGTACATGAACCTGATTTGTAGCTTCTGCCATTCTTGCTGGCCAGTGATATCTGCCTACATGAACCTGATTTGTAGCTTCTGCCATTCTTGCTGGCCAGTGATATCTGTGTACATGAACCTGATTTGTAGCTTTTGGCATTCTTGCTGGCCAGTGATATCTGTGTACATGAACTTGATTTGTAGCTTCTGCCATTTTTGCTGGCCAGTGATATCTGTGTACATGAACCTGATTTGTAGCTTCTGCCATTCTTGCTGGCCAGTGATATCTGTGTACATGAACCTGATTTGTAGCTTCTGCCATTCTTGCTGCCAGTGATATCTGCCTACATGAACTGATTTGTAGCTTCTGCCATTCTTGCTGGCCAGTGATATCTGCCTACATGAACCTGATTTGTAGCTTCTGCCATTCTTGCTGGCCAGTGATATCTGTGTACATGAACCTGATTTGTAGCTTCTGCCATTCTTGCTGGCCAGTGATATCTGCGTACATGAACCTGATTTGTAACTTCTGCCATTTTTGCTGACCAGTGATATCTGTGTACATGAACTTGATTTGTAGCTTCTGCCATTCTTGCTGGCCAGTGATATCTGCGTACATGAACCTGATTTGTAGCTTCTGCCATTCTTGCTGGCCGGTGATATCTGCCTACATGAACTTGATTTGTAGCTTCTGCCATTCTTGCTGGCCGGTGATATCTGCCTACATGAACTTGATTTGTAGCTTCTGCCATTCTTACTGGCCAGTGATATCTGTGTACATGAACTTGATTTGTAGCTTGTGCCATTTTTGCTGGCCAGTGATATCTGTGTACATGAACCTGATTTGTAGCTTCTGCCATTCTTGCTGGCCAGTGATATCTGTGTACATGAACCTGATTTGTAGCTTCTGCCATTCTTGCTGGCCAGTGATATCTGTGTACATGAACCTGATTTGTAGCTTCTGCCATTCTTGCTGGCCAGTGATATCTGTGTACATGAACCTGATTTGTAGCTTCTGCCATTCTTGCTGGCCAGTGATATCTGTGTACATGAACCTGATTTGTAGCTTCTGCCATTCTTGCTGGCCAGTGATATCTGTGTATATGAACCTGATTTGTAGCTTCTGCCATTCTTGCTGGCCAGTGATATCTGCCTACGTGAACCTGATTTGTAGCTTCTGCCATTCTTGCTGACCAGTGATATCTGTGTACATGAACTTGATTTGTAGCTTCTGCCTTTCTTGCTGGCCAGTGATATGATCTGTGTACATGAACCTGATTTGTAGCTTCTGCCATTCTTGCTGGCCAGTGATATCTGTGTACATGAACCTGATTTGTAGCTTCTGCCATTCTTGCTGACCAGTGATATCTGTGTATATGAACTTGATTTGGAGCTTCTGCCATTCTTGCTGGCCAGTGATATGATCTGTGTACATGAACCTGATTTGTAGCTTCTGCTATTCTTGCTGACAAGGGACAATTTGATAGCAAGTTAATGACATCCAAAGAGTTGATCCAGAGAATATGCCTTATTATTGTGTCCAAAAGTGGGGTTGTTGAATTTCTGACTCTTGAAGCATTTTCTTTCAAAATCTTAAAAGTGTACATGTTTTCACGAAAAATATGAATATTGAGGTGATAATCATCTTTTCCTGGACTACAAGAACTAAGCCTAACAGTTTGGTTAAATATGCAAATGTTTAATCTGTATAGACATGTACGCCTGATGGGAGGAAGGGTGGAAAAATTTTGTTGATCTTCCTGGTCAACATATGTGTAGACCTGCCAGTGCCTAAACCCCCTTTGAATGTGTATGTATGTGGAATATGCATGTTAAACATCCTGTAAGTCATGTCACTGGCTGGCTTATGGAAACATGTAAACATGCAGATGTGTACCCACTGGAAATGGAGTCTCACCTGTCTCACCTGTCGGCGTCACCGGGAACAGTGTTGGCCGCTGCACATGATGTCCTCACAAGTTGCCTCCAGCACTCTCGATCTTGGCTAAGTCTGACCACCTCCTGGAGTTTCTTGCCGCTGATGTTTGTGATGTTTCTAGCAAGTGATGCAGGTGGCCGTCCTCTGTTTCTCTTTCCTTCCACTTTACCTTGGAGGACAGTGGACATCAAGTCTGTTCTCTCATTACGGATTGCATGTCCAACATATTTCAGTTTCCTCCGTTGTATGAGTACTAGGAGCTTGCGTGTAGTACCCAACTCATTCAGTATGCTTTCATTTGAGCGCCTATCCGTCCATTTGACCCTCAGCAGTCTTCGGAAATGGAGTATGCAGACGATATAGCAACATATGCTTGCACAGTACAGACTAAAGCAAGTGCACACATGGTTTCAAGAAAAATCGAAACACTAAAAAAAAAATTTAAAAAAAGAAAGAAAGAAAGAAAAAACCCACACATAAATAAGTCAAGAATAATTGAAACACTAAAAATAAAACAAACAAACAAACAACCCACCCCCCACAAATAAATAAGTACAAATATTGCTCTTTATATCAAAGGTTGGCCAGGTGGATTTGCAACGAGACGCAGGTTCAGGAGACGCAGAGACCAGGGAGCAGCTGATTAAGGATCATTTCACTCAGCGCATTAACGACCTGACGCTACAGCTACAGCTGGCAGATAGTAAAGCTGTCAACTTCCATGCTGAGGTGGGTCTGCGTGTGTGTGCCGTGTGACGAAATAAGACTTGTTTTAAAGGCTGTCTTGTGTATTTGTGTTCTGTTCTGTGATGCATTGTTGATTTTTTTCTGCAGTAAATGAATCTTTGTTAGTAAATAGATAATGTACTTGCAAGAACTAAGTCATGTGCATGTCACATGTGCATGATTCAATACACAAATGTACATACACACGAGCATGCATACACTTACAAACGCACACATACACACGCACTCGCACATACACATACGCACACACGCGCGCATGCCACCCTCTCTATCTCTCTCTCTCTGTCTCTCTCTCTCTCTCTCTCTGTCTCTCTTTCTCTCTCTGTGTCTCTCTCTCTGTCTCTCTCTGTCTCTCTCTCTCTGTCTCTGTCTCTCTCTCTCTCTGTCTCTCTCTCTCTATCTCTCTCTGTCTCTTCTCTCTCTGTCTCTCTCTCTCTTCTCTCTCTCTCTCTCTGTCTCTCTCTGTCTCTCTCTCTCTCTCTCTGTCTTCCCTCTCTCTCTGTCTCTCTCTCTCTCTCTCTCTTCTCTCTCTCTTCTCTCTCTGTCTCTCTCTCTCTCTCTCTCTGCTCTCTCTCTCTGTCCTCTTTCTCTGTCTCTCTCTCTCTCTGTGTCTCTCTCTCTCTGTCTCTCTCTCTCTCATACACACAAACTCATGTGAGTTTTTGTGTTAATGCTGTACAAAACAAAGAAATTGAAATGTAAATGTGGACACAGATATTTCTTTACAAAGCGTAAGGAAATTCGTAGCAATAATGTTAGCAATAATTGCGATTTATGCACACTGAACTTCACAATAATACTCTGGAACTCAAGACGTTTACAGTTTTTGAATACATCAGCAGTAGATTCACTCAAGCAAGCAGAAGACATTAAGTGACCGTTCATCTGAAAACTTTTTAGAAAAAGTTAAAATTAGTTCCATAACCCAAGCCTGCAGAAAAGTGAAAGCATTATGTGCCGTCAAAATGCTGTATACTGGATTTACCTGGACAGGTGCGAGCTCTACACAAACAGCTGCGTCTGGCAGAGAGATCCAGATTGACAGCAGAGGAGGAGCTGAAGGAAATCAGTCAAACAATGGCGCAACTCAAGGTAAGGGCACCGACTTCACACTTTTCCATCTTTATTTGTTTGTTTTGGGTCAGCAACAAGTTCGGGTTCCCTGTGTGGATGCTGGGTGCTCTTTCAGTATAAATGGTAACCCCACCTTCTGGAAGTTCTGTGCTAGAAATGTCCTTTTTGTCACTGTCTTTGTTTCTGCGTTGTTCCTTTGTATTCTGTCATCTAATTTTTTCTCATGTTCTGCTGGTCCATTCACCTGTATGTTTTCATTAAAGCCTTACATTTTTTCTGCCAGTTAAGATTGATAATTGACTACATATATTTTATTGCTTTTTTAGCTCTAATGAAATCTGACTTGTACTTTTAGTTACTATAGGTCTGTTTTTATGTATGTTTTTGTGTTCTGAGTTGTGTTTATGAGTTTGTGGTTAGGTTAATTTGTTTTTTAATCCCTCTGGTGATAAATTGGGTGGAATTGCCAAAGCCAGGAACATATCCTTAGATAATTTGTGACATTGGAAAGATATGTTAATTGATTTTCTTTTCCTGGTTTTCTTTTTTCTGAGGTCATCAGCATAATTAGATGTGTCTTTTGTTTGGATGGTTATAGCCCTGATATGAAACTGGGCTTTAAACCCTAAGTATAATGATTATGATGATAATAGTGATGATGATGATGATGATGATGGTGATGATGATGGTGATGATGCTGATGCTGATGCTGCTGCTGCTGCTGATGATGATGATATTACCAACACTAATGCTAATGATAATGAATGACAATAACAAGGTTAGACATTTGTGAAGGAAAGGTATAACTTACATGGGCTTACCATATGCAGTGCCAAAGTAAGAAAAGTATAAATTAACAGGGGCTTACTGCTTCACAAAGATATACGTCTACAGTGTTCCCTTCTGCAGGAGACTGTTGACTCTGTCTTGAGTTGACTGTTTACCTGGCTTGTTAGATCTCCATAAAAAGTGAGAAAAGTGGATAAATGGAGGAAACAAATTAGAATACATATGCAGATTGTTCTTGCATAATTTCACATCAGTGTCCAGTTTCTGGCCTCAACAAGGGCTTCTGGGCAGATTGTCTCTGCATAACTTTACATCATTCCTCTTCTTCTGGCTTCAAGCCTTTTTGGTCAAATTGCCCGTGCATAATGTCACATTATATGTCCACCCCTTAATCCTAACCAGGGCCTGTGGGCAGATTCCCATGCATAGCTTTCATGTCAGTGCCTACCCCCTAGCCCCAGCAAGGGTCTCTCGGCAGATTGTCCATACACAACTAAATATCAGTGCCCAGTCAACAAGGGCTTCTGGGAAAATTGTCCCTGCATAACTTCACATCAGTGCCCACCACTTGACCTCCACTTGACTTCTGCCCCTTGACCCGTCAAAAGATCTGGATGGGTCCCAATACCCATGCTTACTATCACAATGTGCCAGCTTCCCCCCACTTCCAGTCCTGTTTACTTTCATTCCAGACTACCTGTTGACCCCCGTGTGGATGCCGGGGTCTTTTCCAGTATAAATAATATCCCCCTCTGGAAATTTTGTGTTAGGAATTTCCTCTTTTCTGTCACTCTCTTTGTTTCTACCTTGTTCCTTTGCTTTTTGTCATTTGTTCCTATCATTTTCTGCCTTGCTGGCCCATTCACCTGTATGAATTCAATAAAATCTTACGTACTTCTTCTTAGGATTGATAATTGGTACATGTATTAAGTGCATTTATGGCTCTGGGGAAATAATGGTGTCCTTAGTTGCATTTGGTGTTTGTGTTCCGGTATGTTTTTTTAAATCCCCTGTATGATAGATTGGATGGAGTGGTCAGTGCCAGGGGCATATCCTTGGATTGTGTACATAAATGCATTGATATGTGTACTTAATTTTCTTTTCCTTTTTTTGTTGTTGAAGTATTGTGTGTGTTTTGAAACGGTTATAGGCCTGACATAGCTCTATGCAGTTGGCTGGGCTTTAAAAAAAAAATAACAATAAGATTTACCTATCAAGAAGCAAGAAATGGATTTAGTGATATCTGAATCCACTTAGGATGTCATCAGAAAAGAATATTAATTATTATCATGATGAAACTGAAACAACTATGTGTTTTTCAGGATGAGCTTCAAACTACCACCCGCAGCTATGAGGGTCAGTTGAGCATGATGAGTGAACATTTGGCCGGCATGAACGAGAAGCTGGCTCAGCAGAAGGATGAGATCGATGATCTCCGGGCACAGCAGACACAGAATAAAAGCGTTCTCAGCAAGGTATTTCACATTCATTTCAATGGTGTGTTTTGAATTGCAAGAGAATTACAGTGTTCTCAACAAGACTTCCCTTCATGTCAGTATATTTTTTGGATACAACAGACAATTATAGTCATGTCAAAGTGTTTTGTTTACATTATAATTTTGAGTGTAATGGAATGAAATTGTAGTGTATCTTTGAGTGCAATGAGGAAAAAGCTATTTTGTCTAAGTATTTCTTTTTTTTCCAAGTATGATCTAAGGGCACAACAAAATATAAGTGTTTTCTTCAAGATATGGCAGTCTGTTAACTAATTTCATATCCTAGGCTGGAATAGAGGAAGCACTACATAACACATCTGAGGAAAGCTCATTGATATGTTGTACCTGTTGATGCAAATGTAGCTATGCACCTTCAGTAAACAACCGGTTTCTTTTTTTTTAATTTCAACCTTATTTTTTTTTGCCAATTATGAAAGAGAGTGTGAAAGCATGTAAAAATAATGGCTGGGTGCTGAATGACCAATTTGATGATAGAAGTTATGAAAATACTATGCTAGTGAGATATAGCAAGGGTGGGAACTGTTGAAAGAAAAGAAAAAGGCAGTCTCAAGGAGGGTATGCTCCCATGGAACACTTTTTAAGGGATTAAAATGTATGCAATCTGTGGTGCATTTTCATACATGAAATCAGATGTTCAGAGTGCTTAAAATAGTATCTTCTGTTTAATTTCTTTTTTTTGTATGCGCATGTCAGATTTCAAATTTCAACCATCAAAAGGGCCTATGTAATCCATGGAAATATTCTTGGTCTGCAGCAGTAATCCTCAGATCCGAGGAGAATTCCTACCCCTGATGTAGTGTTGAGAAAGGTATGTTCTTCATGTCACTGATTTCTAATATATCTTGTGCACAGGTAAGCAAGAAGACCAAGAAATGATGACAGCACGAGTGGTAAAAAAAACATCACTTTCAACCCATCAACAAAGAAGGCGTGAAGGCAGGTTTACATCTTCAGCTTTTCCTTGGTGCCCGTCAACACAGTTATGGTGTGACTGTGTGTAGAGGCCTTGTATTGTGTTGTGTTCAGACTGTGCTCATATGTCATAAATGTATGTTTCATGAATATACAAGCAGCAGAAATCTGAGGAATGAATTAGTGCAGATGGCAATCCTGTGTTTAAATTCCCCCCCCATCCCCCCCCCCCCCCCCCACCAAGGATTTGGGTGTTGCTTTCTACCTTAACAGCATTTTGTTTATTTCATCCCTACAGTTTAGGTAGAGGTTTGGAGGAGGGGAGCAGTATATCTTGGTTGTCCATTAAGTTCACCTTTCTCATTTTCAGTAAAAGTGGTTGTCATCATAGACTTTTAAACTTATATTTTGTTTTTAAACATGATATTCTTTACTGTATGGATCTTGTGTGGTGGTGATGATTGAAGATTGGAGCATGGAGGTGGATGGAGGGGGTATTGATATTGCTCACGCTGACAAAGTCACATGATAACAAATTTCTGACCAAGCACAGAAGAAAGTCTAAAATTTCGACTGAATTGGAATTGTGCAAACCTATGACATGTTAATGCGAGGTAGAAGTACTTGGTTGCCAGGTTTGGAGGGTTCCATTGTAAGAAATGTGTGTTCATTTGTTCAGGTGCTTAGTGACTGTTCCTGCCCACTGAAAGTGAAAGGATTTTTTTTTCTCACAAAGTTCATGTCCCTTGTGCTTATTTCAATGGTGGTATTGTGGAAAGTGGTCATTGTTGCAGCTTTCATCTTACATAACAGTTCAGCACGTAATGAGTTGGATAATAGTTTTTTTGTTATTCAGTTTCACGTAAGTAGGAAAAGAAAATCATGTGTGATTGAAAACAATGAGCAGAAGACAGGGTTGAGCAGAACTGGACTGATATACATAAAAACCTATGGTTGAAACTCTTGTTTTGTCTGATGTACTGGTGTAGCTGGTTATCATTTCTCTAATTGTCAAAGAAAATAGTCTGGTTGATCTGTTGTGTTACTGAATTCTGTAATATGAAATCCAAATGAAAGTGACTGTCTGCATTTAAATGAATAGGAACCAGAAAAACACAAAAATAGAATCAGAATGCATATTTGATACAGCGAAACAAGACTGGTACCAATTAAATTTGTGTCTGTTGTGCTTTGTTACATTAACTCTTTTCCCGCCATGGTCGCAATCAAGCGACTTCCTGTATGACCGCCATGGTCGCATTTGTGCGACTTGGAAGGGTCATGCTAAACGATAACTTTTCACAGGTACAAAGCTTCTGTCAGTTCCACTGATGAATCAGGCAGCTGTGCTATTTTTAAACTTTACCCAGCGACCTAGTTTTTCAGCAGTAAGGCCAAAGTGTGGCTTTGTTAACTGTCGGAATTTACATCACGTTTTCTCCAAAGCGTTTTCTCCAAAATGGCTGCAGATTGACACGCACTGTCTACCACTCCAAGTAGAATAAGCAGACAGTTGACTTTGTGTATAGATTTCCATTGCTTTTCCTCATTTATTATAATGATATCTGGTGCACAACTCACGAAATAAGGTCAGTAGTACAACCACTAAACCATATGAAAAAATATTGTTTTTTTTCTTTATAATAAGATTATCTATGGAATAATCAATCAAGCACATAAACTTAAGCAAGCATTCATATATAAATACAACATCTGCTCTTTACACAGCAAAAAAAAAAAGTAAGTGAAAATCTTTAATAGTCTTTGAGATATAAGCTTTTAAAAATGCATACTGCGCTGCAAAATTGGCTGCCCAAAATATACTTGGCACTGAGGAGTGCCATTTCTTGGGAAACTTGGTGGTGAAAGAATTAAATACACAATCTGATTCTGTTTTTGTGTTTTTCTGGCTCCTGAAACCCGTAAGTAAAGCAGGTCAAAAGGTCACTAACTGTCTGTATTATCATGACGTGATTGTGATGTTGACATTACAGTCCTAGAAGAATTCATATTTTATACACATGTACGCATGTAATACACATGTACATGTGTATTACTTGTGACACAAGCTCTATGTGTAGGTTGGCACACCAAGTAATATTTTACTTTTTTTTTATAAACTTTTCTCTTTGTCTTTCTCACCATCTGTTTTCTTTTTCCTCTTGTCCTACCTTCCCTCACCACTCTTTTTCTGTCTCCTTTGATATTAGTATGTATTGGTATTGTGCTTGCTTTCTCACATCTTGGAAAAGTCCATTTGACAAGTACTCAAAATTATGTGTCGTGAGATCCATTGAAACAGTTCACGTTACATGGATTGTACTCATTCACAGTGTACCATGTGTGTCCAGACCATCCGTTGTCGCTACTGTGGTTTTGAATGGTTGAATGTGTTGTAGTTTGGGGGAATTCTGTATGCAAATACAAAAGATTTTAATTGTACATCTTGTTGTGTAGAAGTTGATGATATTTTGGTGTGATATTTGTGTGTGATAAGAACAGTATTCTCATAGATTGTTTATGTTTTGATAGGAAGAGGTTGGAATGTATCTACAGGGTAATGTATAAGATCTGTGGGAAAAATGATATAAATTATGATAATCAGAAGCCCGTTGGTTGATTTCATGCTCAGTACAGATGTTTGAGTTTTGAATTCGGGAAAGAAGACATGACAAAATCATGAGATAGAGGACATGGTGTATTTTGCTAGGAGAAGCATATAAATGATGGATGATTTTGTGAGAGATTTCATGGTAAATGTACCAGAGTAGCATTCGCTCTGTACTTAAAACTTTCCACACAATGACTGTCTTGCAAGTTTTGGTATCTGTGATGAGTGGATGTGTTAGGTCAACTTGGTGTATAACTTTTCCTAATGTCATACTTTTTGTTTTTATGTATACACACAATTTAATGGCTCTTGTTAAACAGTTGATATCATTAAAAATTGTCCATAGTGTACTGGTTTCTTTCTGTGTACTTCTACACTTTTAGATGAGTCATGACAGTGTAAAGTTTTGCAGTTTTTAGTTTTTGTGCCAGTCTGTGAACAGGAACTTCATTGATTATTTTAGTTGCATTGGCAACAGTCCGTCATTGTGTTATGTCTTAGTATGGTAATCAGAATGGACTTGTCTGTGTTAGTGATTTATAAACGTTTATATTCTTTTGAATTAATTAATTCTTTTGTTATTTATTAATTAATTCTTTAGTTATTTATTTGTCTATCTGTTTTGATATAAACAAATGTGATTCATCAAATGTCGCAGCGATAGGTCTTTTTATTCTGGGTGTGGGGCATTTCATTTGGGGGAGGGGGAGAGTTGTAAACTAAACAGTGAATGATTGTTTGTCGTAAACAGATTGATTGGGGCCATTTGTGTTAAAGTATTCCTCTGCCATATTGTCTAACCAATACCATGGCACAGTGAATCCCTTTGTGCCCTAAAAGCTATCTCTTTGGGTCCTTTTGGATCCTAGTTCAAAAGGGCGACATTAGGCATTAGATGTAGCAGTGCCGTTGGTTTGACAGAGCTGACTATAAAACAGAGTTGTGTGCATTTGCCTACCTTAGAATTCAACTGTGCTGAAAGTTTAGCTAGAATCGAATTGTAAAAAATTAGAATTCAACTGTGCTGAAAGTTTAGCAAGAATTGAAATGTAATTACGTGATACTTTGACTTTGGTCAAGCATGTTGTTGATAGAGCTCTCAGATATAGTATTTGTCAGATTTAGTTTTTGAAGTTTACGTATCTATCACATCTGTGTTGTGTTGTCTTTGTGAAAGACATAAAGCAAATACCAGTGTTTGCTGCTTAGAGCAATGCCAGTGGTTGGATAGTTGTAATAGTTTGGCTTTAACAACGGCACCAGTAGCTGTTGTGAAGTGAACATAATTAGTGTGATGGTTGTGCAGAGCAAAGCAAATCACCCATGTTTTCTTAAAACCATGTTCCATTTGTGGGTCAGACGTACTTCTGTTGAGCAAGGGAAATCACCCATGTTTTCTTAACCCTTTCACTCCCACATCCTATCAAAGGGTTAAGTTTTTGCAGTTGGTGGATAGGATGCGGGAGTCAAAGGGTTACCATGTTCCATTTGTGGGTCAGACGTACTTCTGTTGTTGTCAGTGAAAGTAGGACGCTGCTTTCTGATTCTATGCCATTGAATGAAACATGTGCAATAGCATAATTGGTACAGTGCCGAGTGAGCATTGAAGAGTATGCAGTAGAATGTGTCTGCGATGTCCCTGTGATTTTGTGGTTTTGATTTCGTCGTCATGGCAAGTCAAAAGGAAAAAACACAGAAAGTAGCGTGCGTCTCTTTACATGTGTGTGTATGTGCGTGTATGTGAGTGTGTGTGTGTGTATACATGTGTAAATGTGTGTGTGTGTTCATGTATGTGAGGGTGTGTGTGTGCATGCATGTGTAAACGTGTATGTGTGTGTATGTGTGTGTGTGTGTGTATGTACATAGCTATGTTTAACATTGCTTCCTTTTCTTCTCTTTCCCCCCCCCCCCCTCCTGTCATTATCTCATGCATGTTGATGTTGTCTGCCCACATATTTATTTTCCCTCTGTCCTTATTTCACACACACACACACGCACACGCACGCACACAACACACACGCACACGCACGCACACACACACACACACACACACACACACACACACACACACACACACACACACACACACACACACACACACACACACACACACACACACACACACACTATAATTACAGGCACACACACACACACACACACATATGCAGACACACACGCACAACACAACAACACGACACAACACGCACACACACACACACACGCACACACACGCACGTAGTTTACCTCGAGCCGTTTTAAAGTCATCTGCATTCAGAGATATAAACTGAGAGTGAGAGAGAGGATGGACAGACGAAAAACATGACTTATTCAAATAATGTATGCATTGGAAACTATTAGCTAAAAGAGACATGCTGCCAGAATTCTCGACTGATCAAAAACAAACAAACAAAAATGAAACAGGAAAGAACAAAACAAAACAAACTAAAAAAAAAAAAAAAAAAAAAAAATTGCTGATGCAATAATTGTTTTAGTAACCTTGAATGCAGACATGGATATATGTCGACTATCAAAGGGCAGGTGACGAAAAGGGAGACTAACCTTACTTACTGACTTCATGACTGTTGATTAGTTCAACAGCTGTCATAATGATCTGCTACAGAATGTGCCACGAGTGTCCTTATCGCTATTCTTGACCTCTGGACTTGACAAGATATCGGGTGTGTTGTCTGTCATCTGTCTTATTCTTGTTCTTAGTGTAGAAAGCCCAGCCGACTGTGGAGAGCCATATCAGGGTCATGATGACCATCTGTTCCTGTTAAACCCCCGTGGGGATGCCGAGGGTTCTTTCAGTATAAATAGTATCCCCACCTTCTGGAAATTCTGTGCTAGAAATTTCCTCTTTTCTGTCACTCTCTTTGTTTCTGCCTTGTTCCTTTGCTGTCTGTCATTTCTACCTATCATTTTCTGTCTTGCTGGTCAACTCACCTGCATGTGTTTGATAAAGTCTTATGTACTCTTTCTTAGGATTGATAATTGGGTACATGTATTAAGTGTATATTTGGCTCTAGGGAGGTGAGATATGCAGAAGCAATTTTAAGTAATTTATGCCTGTTTTTATATATGTTTTGGTGTCCTTAGTTATGCTTATATTTGTATTCAGGTGTGCTTTTTAAATCCCATGTGCGATAAATTGGATGGAGTGGTCAATGCCAGGGGCATGCCCTTAGATTATGTGCACGAATGCATTGATACGTTTACTTCATTTTCTTGTCTTTTTTTTCCCTGTTGAAGTTTTGTATGTTTTGAAGCGATTACATCCCAGATATGGCTCTACGCAGTCGGCTGGGCTTTAAACAACAATAACAATAAGATATTCTTGTTAAACGCAACTAGTATGCTTTTGACATGGAGTGTTTGTGCTATAGAAGTGAAATTATTACTATTACTATAACTGTTTCGAAAGTACACAGCACCTCGAACAAAAATAGATAAATAAATAAAATAAATAAATAAATTGTTATGGTTATTGTTGTTTAAAGCTCTGCTGACTGCGTAGAGCCATATCAGGGCTATAACTGTTTCAAAACATACACAATACTACATCACGAAAAAGAAATTTTTAAAAAATTAAAAAAAGGAAAGGAAAATTAAGTGCACATATCAATGCATTTGCGCACGTAATCTAAGGAGATGACCCTGGCGTTGACCGCCCCATCCAGTTTATTGCACAGGGGATTTAAAAAAAACATACCTGAATACCAATTGAAAAATAAGTAAGGACACTAAAACATAAAAAACCGGGCCTAAATTACCCAAAATTGCCTCCGCATACCTCATTTCCCTAGAGCTAAAAATGCACTGAATACATGTACCCAATTTCACTCCTAAGAGAAAATACGTAAGACTATATCGAACACATGTAGGTGAATGGAC